>CM077253.1:9642568-10065068 GCA_039654775.1 Spinibarbus caldwelli | reverse complement strand
GGGCCTGCTGATGAATCCCACCCTCCACTTCTGTTTGCAAGCTGTTCAGGACCAGCAGGTTACAATGGCATTTTATTTATGGCGCTTTAACATGCCAAGTTGATCCGCCTTCTTCCCTGCTTTAGCATGTCAAATGGCCCTTCCATCAGGAAATATTGTGCCTGGGAGCAAGCGAGGTCCAAGTTATGTCTCTCTAGCAGCACCCAACAAGATGTGACTCGTGTCTTCAAGCCAAAATGGTGGTTTGGAAAAAAGAGAAATATGAGCAGGATATCACATGGGGGTGTTTTTTATTTTTATTTATTTATTTTTTTTTTTTATCTACAGGTGACAGAAAAGTAATTCAAAATACTGCAGTATATAGGCTACTTCATGCAACCGTATTGATTCAAAATTCCGAATTGAAGAATTGGTTCATGAATGTGATTTTGATTTTAATTTGCCATACTCCACAGGAAACTGAACTTGAAAGACAGGAATTGCAGTTTACTAAATTATCCACAAAAACAAACAAAAAAAAAAAAAAAGAAAGAAAGAAAAAAAAATCAACACAGGTAAAGCATTTTGGTAAATATGATGAAATATAAAAAAAAAGTTTCAAAGTTGATTAATTCATTCAGGTCTCCATTAAATTTAATTTGAAACTGCAATTCTGCACACTGTTCACTGCAATATAGAATTAAATTAAATGTCATTCTCAATTCAACTCGAAAAGAAATATTAATAATCAATATACAGTGCAACAGTAGAATATTTCACATGCATACTTTTGGGGGAAAAGCAACTAAATCCCATAGAATAAAAAAACTCCAATTTGAAAAGCAATACACTAAAGGTGGCACTAAAATCCTATATTATAATACATTGCAATTCTTTTTCTCACAATAAAAAGATAAATTAGTTCATTCAGAAAACAAATAAATTCCTAACCCTCATTCAAACCAGTATAATTTCTCAAAAATGTTTACCTCATAAAGAAAAGTCTCTGATAAAATATTTCTATTTCAGCTATATGTGACAACTAGTTAGGAAAAGGTTGAAAGATTGTATCACGGTTTTCTTTAAAATACTACTGTTGTTTCTGTTTATTTACCGTTCTGTTCAATATAACTGCCACAGTATGTTCTCCATCTGGTGTTTTTGGTGTACATAAGTATTATAATGATATTAATCATTTGAAAATTCCGTAATTAAGCCAGTTAATTAGTATGTAAATAGGGTTTCAGAAACACTGGCAGGCCTTCCGTTCAAATCCGCAAATTTAAGAGCAAATCCGGACGTGTCAGCTTTCATTACGGCAGGTGTGAGTGGCAGGTCATGGAGCGTGCGTGAGGGAAATGACAGCAGGACAAAGGTTGTTTCGTTCCAAAATGAAATGGGAGTGGAATCAAGCCGGGCACCTCAGCGTGGCAAAGCCCCAGCAAACCTCTGCGCCAGAGGCCGAGGACCAAGCTTAACCTTTCTCCCTCACTCTCTCCCTCTTGCTATCTCCCCCACCAGCCCCCGCCTCCTCGCGCCTATCCGCTCGGATCGATGGCCGCACTGCAGAAGTAGTGGACTGAGAGTGCGAAAATTCAGCTCGTTCTCGGAGAGAAGCAGTGTAATTTTCGCCGTGATGAAAAAAGCAATAACATTTTTGCTCGTCCTTTACAGCTAGCGATAGACAAGGTGTGGGCTCAAACAGCTGAGAACTCACCTTCCCCGTTAGTCGGAGGGGCCAAAGTCACATCCGCACCCCCATGCGGCAAAAAAGAAAAAAGAAAGACTTCAACATTTCGATATTCGAGTGAACACGAAATCTGTCAGGGGCGAACGAATGATTCAAACTCCTGGATTTCAATAAACAAAATATCAATCATACACAAAGGCTGGCGGGTTGGATGCGCTCCTTGTTATATTAGGAGCAGATGTATGTGCCTGATAGAGAGCATTAAGGGTTATATCCCAGCATTCATTTCATTACAGTTCCCGCCAGAGCCTTACCCCCCGTAGCTCTTTATTTAGCTCAGCAGTTAAAGGTTCTTTAACTGCAGATTCAACATGACGACATTCACGGCACGTAGGGGAAGAGCAGAACAATGGCGAATCTAAAAACGTGATACTCTGCGATACTGTTACTTCTGCAGATCTCTGATCACGACACCTCCCACCCCATCCCGTTCCTTTTATTTGAGGATGAAACACCAGAGCGCAATTTGAATACAGTTGTACATCTTTCCATTTATTAATGCTTGGATTAACATGACTGGGGGTTTTGTCAAGGGAGTCTTTACTAGAGCCCAGGGAGCAGTTCTGTGTGACAGTAATAGTCCTCAGTTAATATACTTGAGTGATGCAGATTTCTTAGTGTTGGAAAGCAGAACAAAGGGGGTTTATTTGAAGCGTGAACACAAAGGTAGAATTGTAAAGTGGAGGGTGTAAACGGGAGGGTAGGAGCCACTCGAGATGAAAGCCATGTTATTTGACACAGGGCTGGCAGTGAATTAAAAAACAAAGGCACTGGTGGGAGAATCCTCCCGACTTTTTGACAGGAGAAAGATGAGCCACTTTTACTTTCCTCCCATCCTGGCTTTCAGTCTCTCACACTGGAAAAAACTATTTGCTCTTGATATCATCTGTCCATTCACAGGCACCCTTGATTTCTTACTCCTTCCCTCGATATCGATTTCGCAAGACTGTATGCTGCTAAAGTACTTCTCCGGAAATCTTAAAAGTTGCTATTTTTAAGACTTTGAGGGAAAATATATTAGTATGAAGGAGATCATTTAGTTTGATTCCACACAAGTCAGTTTGTTTAATTAGTTATTTTAATTGCAAAAATCTGCATCATTGAGAAAAAGAAATCCTGGATCAATTTGTCTGATTTTTGAAGCAGTCTAAATATGTTAGTTAAAAATATTTCATGTGACACTGAAAACTGGAGTAATGGCTGCTGAAAATTCAGCTTTGCCATAACAAGAATGAATTAAATTTTCAAATATATTCAAACACAAAGTTTATTTTAAATTGTAATAATATTTCACAACATTCCTGTTTTTACTGCAGTGCTAGTGTATACTATTAGTAAAAGACAAAAACCTAAAATAAAAATAAAAATAAAATGAAATAAATAAAAATTAACACTATTTGCATTCATCTGAGTTAATGGGTTAATGGGAATATTACTCCATAAATACGGCTGAATAACGTGTTATGGCCAAAAAAAAAAAAAAAAAAAATTCTACATTTAGTGTCAGCAGACAGCCGTCATCCTCTTGGAATCCTTCAAGATGTTCTAGAGTTCTGTATTTTCCCACCAAAGCCTCTGAAAATACTATGTCTTGAAGTAGAACGAAGCATCTCTGAAGTTTCAGTCTGCTGCTTTGTTGGTTCTCATGAACATGCATGTGCAACACAGTGCTGTGGAGGTGGGTAGGAGAGCAGCTCGAGGAGGAGTTCAAAAGCCTAAAACGGGCCACTCGTTCTTCTGAGGGCCCCTGTAGCACAGCAGAAAGGCCTCCTGAGAAAAAACAGCTCTAAGAGAGCACAATCAAAGGCCGAAACTCAGAGCTCCACTGAATGGAACTGTATAACAAAATGGCATTTGAACAGATTCAGGGAATGTTCCTCTGAATGTGATATCAAGCCTTCAGGTGAATTATTCAGAGTGGCTATTCAATTAGAATTATTATCAGACCCAAAATGGCCTCTGAGAATGAGACAAGAAAAGGATGGGAAAAGGAAAACCAAGATAATGAGAAGGTCACAGCCATACAGTGAATACAAGAGTGAATGTTAGTGCAGATAATGCCAAGCTCACGTGAACCCGCTAATATTTGGTGCATAGCTCTCCATTCAGTGTAAAACCCTGTCAATGTGATAGATTGAAAGGAGTCTTGCCGCTCTCTGCCATTTTCTTTCTCTCGCTTCTTACATTGTGGGCAGCGGCACGGTGCAAACTGACAAATCTCAGCAAGTTTTACAGTCTCTTGAGATACGGTTGCCAAGAAGTCACATCTTTCCATTCATCCAGGCCAAAGAATTGAGGAGACACTGAGAAGATATTCACACTGAGGAGTCACTTTGATTAGCATCCATTGGAAAAAAAAATAAATAAATTAAAGCAATAGTTATGTCATTATTTACTCAGCTCACTATCATTTCCTTTCTTTAGTTGTACAGAAAAAGAAATTCTGAATACTGTGATTTTCAATGCAATGCACTGAAGCTTTCAAGTTTCAAAAAGATGCAAAACAAAAGTATCAAAGTGGTTCATATGGCTTTTCCACTATATTCAAAGTCCTCTGAAATCTAAGTAATAACACAAATAATTTTTCCAGATCACTGAGTCAGATTCATGAATGAATCATTCAAACTGGTTTCACGAACTGGATCAACCTAATCCTTAAGAAGATCTGACTCAAAACAATGATTCATTCACAAATCAGATCTTCGTCTTTACTGAATGCAACAAGTTTAGCTAGGGCAGATTTCAAGATTATTAGTGAATAAGACCTAAAATATAATACATAAATGATGTGGATCACTTTTTAAATACTTTTTATGGGTGCTTTTGCAATTTTTTCAGTCTTTGCATTTGCAAAGTATTCTCCATTAATTGTAATTGCATGGAGGAAAAGCGACCAGCACAGTCTTAAGAATTGTAGTAATCGCCAGCATGTCACAAATATGGTACATAGACATTAGGTTGAAAATAAACAAGAATATTCCTTTAACATTTAATGAATCACACAGCGGACATCCATTCTACCCGCTCTGAGACTTCTATTTTTTTTATTGTACATTACTAAGGGGCCACCAGGTGAAAGAAAACAACATCTTTTATTCAGAGGAGGCCTTTAAGAACCATTTCACTTTAGTTAACTATTTCCAGTTAACTAAAATCTCTGCTGACTTTGAACAGGAAACAGATGTCTTTAGGGGCATTAGGAAAGTGCCAATCATTCTAATTGTTTGAATTTGTATTGACTCAGGATAAGAAAAAAAGAGATGTGGGTCAAAGCAAATACTTGAAGCCTCAAGCCTGAAAGAAAGAGAATCAAAGAGTGAGAGAAACATAGAAAGAGAGAGAGTGGGGTGGGAGGACAAATATGTACCTCAGCTGTTCTGGTGGGTTTTCCATTATATTTCTGAAATGGACTGAGCAGGCAAAAGAGCTTCTTTTCAGACAGCGCGCAGAGGCAAAAATTACTTATAATGAATGAATGCATCAGAATGGGATTCCTCAGCCATACTGCTCTGTTCACACCGAAAAAGGACTCTGAAGGAAGTTGCATAAGAACATAAGGTTAGAAGGAATTGTTGTGCATGACCCAAGGCAAAAAACAGTCCACACCACAGAAAGAGCACAAACCTCTTTCAATACTTTAACAATTAAGTCCCCAAACTTATATACTGTACTGAGCACATTTTAGCGTAGCACTTCCCTCCTTCCGTTGTCCCTCCCTCCATCTTTCTCTCCTACTCTTATTGCTTTCAGAAATCGAGCTGAATCAGTCTTTGCAACTTAGAATTGAATTATGCTTTTCGTTAGTTCATGCATATGCATGGTTTCCCGAAGTTCATGAATATCTATTACGTTGCCATTTACATTTCTTCCATTTTCCTAATACATAAAAATCTTACACAAATGAACAAATGGAAGGACTACAGATTGTAGACAGAGAGCTAGCGATGTGCTAAATAAAAGGAAGGCATACAGGCTTTCTAATTAGAGCTTGGAAACCATGTGGCGCGATTTTAGACAGTGAATCATTTACAAACTTCAATGAAAAGCTGTGAGATTACATGAGAACTCATGTTTCTAGATGGATTCTCAAGAGAATCTAAACGCTACCTCAGGGAAAACCAGATGGTGAAAGAAAGAAAGAAAGAAAGAAAGAAAGAAAGAAAGAAAGAAAGAAAGAAAAAGAAATTAAATATTAAAATATTAAAATTCTTACTGTCTACTTTAAATACAAAAAGCTAAAATCTACAGATTTAATTGCTACAAGTAAATGTTAGCTTCACAACTGTCACAAATCCGGTCTGTGGCCTTCCGCCCGAAAGCCACCAGAGGTCGCCCTTCCATCATATTGACTCTCACATTGCACAGACTATTTCACATTTCACCAGACTACATTTCCCAGCAGCCATTTCACTAATCACACGCTCACACCTGAGACCCATCACACAATCACACACCCTACATAAGCTTTGGACTTCCTCGTTCTAATCGCCGAGTATTGTTCTACATTTACCACTCTCCTAGTGTTAGCTGCGATATGGAGCCAGTTTCTAGTTCAGTTTCTAGTTGTCATAGTCTAGTCTTAGTCTTGCCTTGCCTGTTTTTGCTCGTGTTCTTATTCTAGCCTGCGTTTCCTGGATTTACCCTGATCTTGCCGTTCGGACTCTGTTTATGCCTCGCCTGGACTTTTGCTTATGTTTCTGGATTACCCCTATTGTCAAGCCCTCTGGATAACGTTCACTGTCGACTGACTCACGCCTGATTTTGGATTATTCTTGTATCTCATCTGTGCCATACCTGTTTGCTGATGTTTTGACCCTGCCTGTGTTTTTTGACCACGTCTTTGTATAATAAAGCTTGCAAATGGATCCTCACGTCTCTCGTCTCGTTGGCTCTGTTACAACAACATTGTACAGTATAAAAATAATATTTAAAGGGGTCATATGATGCGATTTCATGTTTTCCTTTGTCTTTGGAGTGTTACAAGCTGTTTGTGCATATATAAGATCTGTAAAGTTGCAAAGATTAAAGTTTCAAACCCAAAGAGATATTCTTTATAAAAGTTAAGACTCTGCCACAGCTTCCTAAAATGGCTCATTTAAACACGCCCCCACATGTCTACGTCACAGTGTGGGAAGATTTGCATAACACTGACCAAACGTATACGCAATGAAAGAAGGTGTAACTTTTATTCTCGCTGTAGTATTGTTGTTGCCGCCGCCATGTCGTGGAGACGCTGTGTGTTTCGTTGTGAAAGCGAAAGTACTTTGTTTGGCCTTCCAAATGAGTACACAACTAAAAATCAGTGGTTAAGTTATATTTACAACACTGTTCCAGAACAGTACAACGCAAATATTCAAGTGTGTGCAGCGCATTTTACAGAGGACTGTTTCCTGATCCTGGGAGAGAGTAGCCTACAATGTGAACACTATGAATGGTTGTGAACACTATAAAGTGGCGCAGTTGACCGTTCGCAGCGAGCTTGACTGACAGGCGATCTGACCAATCAGAACGCGGATATTACGTGCCGCCGCTGCTATCCGCCATCTTGCCGAAATCTACAGCCGATCTCCAGCACTTAAGTTAAATACTGAGTGAGTAATAATAAAATATTATGTTAAAACGTGTGCTCTTATCATTCTGTGGATGAAATCTTGTAAACTTTGCCCCGATCGTGAGCTGTATATTCACATGTGCGCTCATCTGTTTTCAATGCAGCTAACTTCGCATCGCTTCACACACTCAAACTATGACAGGTCCTTTACTGCAAAAAGACATTATTGTGACACTCTAAAGTAATGAAACTATGGCGCCATGTGCTTTTTTAAAACCATTACCACAGGTTTCACGTTATATTGTTGGCTCAGAAAATATGTAAATGTGCATGTCCAGTAAGTTAGCCGCAGCTCTATCCCTTCTAGCCTTAACCACAAATCAGACAGAAGAGTAGATTACCTTCTGTGAACTTAAACTTGAAAAATGGTGTGTTCCGCGGTTGAAATAAAACACTTTCTGATGTTTATTCATGTTCATTTCGTGCTTTACGTAAATATGAAAACATGATCGGTTCACGTGTTTGAACTCAGGCAATACAGTGATCTGTCACGACACATTAAAGAGCCACAAAATGGTATTTATTGTTTGAATTCTTTAAAAATAACAATTTAAAAAGCTGAGAGCCCTGAGACCTTGTTTCATATCAGAAGTAACCTGCTCTGTCTTGTCTGTCGGTGTGTTGTCAGTTTTGTCTTTGCTCTGTGATGTATTTTTCACTGCGTGAGAACATGTGTGTAGTGTGAGAGTGCATTGATTGTCGGTCATGGCAGCAGTAACTAAGGAGGGGCAGGTCTTTGCGAACGGTCAATTCCAACGTCGCAAGGACAGTCTGGCGCTTCTGACTCACAGCCCTGTAAGTACGTTTCGATATTTAAAGAATTTGCTACTGACTATTCAAAAGCGAGTTTTGAGCTGTGCTTGTTTGGCGTTTCTACGATCACAAATGCAGACATGGTGTTATGTTTACATGGCGCAGTGCACCGCAACGTGTAAAAAGACCATATGAGTCATTATAATCAGAAATTATGTCCTCACTGAATGCAACAAATGCCTCGTTTATAGTGGGTTTTATTGTTTTAGTCTCGTCACACTGGGACACGGCATCATAACATTGTAAGCGGCGTAACATTTCCTTCACACGCTTGAGGTATTCGCCCAATCACAACGCACTGGATAGCTAGCCAATCAGTGCACACCTCGCTTCTCAGAATGATGTGCTTGGTAAAAATCGACGTGTTTCAGAAAGGTGGGGTATAGAGGAGCAACAATAATGTACAGTATGTGGAAAATAATGTGTTTTTTGAACCTCGAACCACATAAACACATTGCATTACACCAAATACACAAAATAATGTTCTTTTTAGCAACATCATATGACCCATTTAACATTGTAAGATTTGCAAAAGATTACATTTAATATTATTAAAGATTAACTATATAAATAAAATCCAATATATATTAAAACAATACTGTCCACTTAAATTGCTTTAATGTAGTTTTGCTTTTGTTATTACCTTCTAGTGTAGCTTTTTCAAAAGAGCAGCTTGACTGTTGTTGAACTGTTTTAAATCATGAGTATTTTGTAACTTGGTGAGCAACAGTTTTAAAGTAGCTACTCCACTACTGGTAACCTTTCCACACCATGTAAAACGCCCTGAAAAGTGGAGAGGTTGATCACCGACAATGTGTGTGAAAAATAAAGGATCCTGTTTTCAGCATTCTGACACCTCATCAGCAGTTATCACAGGTTATTCACTACCGCTTCAGCGCACACACACACACACACAGAGGAGTGAGATGGGGGAAGTTGCCCAGAGGCAGTAGTGCTGTGGCAGTGAGCATCCGTTTAGCAGGAAGTCCGTGTGCAGCTGACAAACAGCATGTATATGTGTGCGTTTAATCCCCTCCTACCTCACACTCGGTGGGTGACCGTGTTCTAATAACCAAGAACACACAGAGATCCTGTATTTACGTATTAATAAAATCCCTCAATGATACACTAACACAGTGATACAAAACTTTCCCTGAAGGTAGCAGAGACTGGGGCTAGTTGTCACACACTTTTTTTTTTTTTTTTTTATAACTCCAGTGAATATTTTTCAGGGAAGTTTGTTTTGAATGTCTGTACAGCCCTGGCTACAAAAAGCTATTGAATACTTCCACTATTATTGCCTGGGGGAGTGGGGGGTGTTAACGTACAGTTCGCAGATTTGACTATATTGGGTAAGTTGTCACAATGGAACTCACCATTAAAGGGATAGTGCATCCAAAAAATTAAATTCTGTCATTAATTACTCACCCTCATGTCATTCCAAATTCTTCAGAACACAAATTAAGATATTTTTGATGAAATCTGAGAGCTTTCTGACCCTGTATAGACAGCAATGCTGACACATTCAAGGCCCAGAAAGGTAGTAAGGACATCGTTAAAATATTCCATGTGACATCAGTGGTTCAATCATAATTTTATGAAGCTACGAGAATACTTTTTGTGTGCAAAGAAAACAAAAATATCTTTATTCAACAATTCTTCTCTTTTGTGTCAGCCTCCGCGACGCATTTATGAGAGTACCACGACAAATTCGTGTGGTGCTGCTGATGCAGGAGCTGGCATTCTGACGTAGAACCTGGATGCGTTGTGCCTTGCTTGCAAACAAGAACTACCCTTGAACGTGGTAGTTCCATTACAGTCTATGCAGGGTCAGAAAGCTCTCGGATTTCATCAAAAATACCTTAATTTGTGTTCCGAAGATGAACAAATGTCTTACGAGTTTGGTACAACATGAGGGAGAAAAATTAATGACAGAATTTTCATTTTTGGATGAACTATCCCTTTAAATAGAACAAGAATTCTCAAACAATTTGTCAGGTGAACCTCTTTGACTTTAAACATTAAGCCTACTTGAAGTAACCCCTGAGATTAAGTTAATATTTCAATAATTTAACAATATATTCACGTTCATGGTGTCTAATTTCAGTTAATGGTCACTTGACATACCGGAAAACATAAAATAGTGAATCTTGTTTAGTAAAATTTTATTTACTTATTTAAATTTTACATTTTTATGATTTTCATCCCTGGTTCATCCCTGATTGAGTCACCTAAACACAATCAGTTCTCCCATAACGGGGCTCACGTGTCTTCCAGAACAAACCGTATCGAATACGTTTGCACAATGGTGAGAAAATTGAACAGAGATGAGAAAAATATTGCGAGTTTGTTTCCGAAGCTCCCGAAGTCGGCATGCACTGATAGCACCACCATTCAGGTATTCAAGCAGGTTTGCATAAGGAACATGGCTGTTATTGTGTGCAAGCATTTTATCCCTTATTTGCTGATAATGACAAATCTCTCTCTCTCTCTCCCTCTCTCTCTGTCAGTCTCGTGCAGTGGTAGTCGGCTCTTTGGGTCTGCGCAGATAAGCAGGTGATTCATCATGAGGCTGAAGGCTGCACACGGCGCCTTATCAGCTCCTCGCAAGGATCCAGTCTCACCGCACATGCTCTCTGTTTGGAAAGTGACCTGCTGCCTCCCGGCCCCAAATTACCATGACAACATTAGAATTATCCAAGCAAAAATGACAAGAGACAAATTAATATATTTCGCGCACTCTTAGACCACCCGGCATCCCCGTCGCCCCGATCTGGTGCCAAAATCTCTCCGTCTCCATATACGTTTACATTATTGTGGGGAACATAATGGCCGATCAAAGGCGACCTGATAGAGAGGGACTTTAATGAATGCAAACGAGCGGTCGGGCTTCTCCCGGCGAAAAAAATCTTAAGAGAAACGTGTGTGCGTCCCTCCTTGCTGAATATTGCAGGTTGTGCTTTAGTAATATCATATTTAATTCAATCAAGCAATAAATGTGTGTGTGTTTTTCGCCACCGATATAAGTGGGACGGCACTGTGAGAGTGTAATTGAGTCAAAAATAAATAAAGAGACCGTAATGACAAGATGGCGAGCTGTTCAGCAGGGCCATGACTGAGTCAACGGAGCGAGGCAATAATAGCGCTTTCCTCTCCCTTTTCTCTCGCTATTGTCAGGATGAGAATATCATTGCAGAAAATTGCCTCGTAGGGGAAAATATATGAAACTGTTAACAAATGGACTGGCAGCCCATCCTCTTCCCTGACATTTGAAGAAAAAAAAAAAAAAATCTAAAAGTCGAGGGGGAAGCAGACAGGAAGGGAAAGCAAAACGCAAACTCACTAACGATCTCGCAGTTATGACGTTATTTACGGTGAAAGCGAAACAATGAGCTGGCTGCATCTCGCGCCATCTCCCTCCCTCTCTGCATGTCTCTCTCTCTCTCTGCAACACAAATGCAGGCTTGATGTGTTAGTGGAGGGTGTGTGTGTAGGAGGATGAGAGTGGTCCACTGAGGGGTGCTCCAAACACACACACATGCATTTTCTTTCAATCCTCCATCTTTTGAGCACAAATCTACTCCCATGCACTCAAACAACTTTGGTAAAGGACAAGCATGACTGTACAGTTTTTGACAAGAAACAACAGCTGATGGGATAATCGGGATGAAGCATTATTTCTACGAGTGTCAGAGAGTGTGTATTTTCATGTTTACTGTTATATTTTTGTTAAATGTCCTCAGGCATTTGATATCACTAATTCAATCAAAAATAAACAGAGAAGCAAACAAGGTAGAGAATGTGTGAAATTTAAGTACTTCACAAAATCAATGTAAAGCTGCATAAATAAATAAGGAATTAACCAAAGCAATTCTTATTAAAATTTCAGTAAGAACAAAACATCAGGTAAAATGTAAACGTTTTTAATAAAAATGTATCAAAAGTTCATTAAAAATGCTGCTTTAAACTAATTTTAGGTTAAGTATTTAAATTGTACACATTGTCAACATTTTAGTCCATTTCTCACTCATTCTGGAAGGAATAGCTGATTTCAAACTGGATGAAGCGGAGTGAACAAGGCCCTCAAGAATTGGCAGTATGGGTACCCAAGAGTCACATGACTGGACTGTAGCCTTGTTATCGGGCAAGCTTTTCTTTTGTTTTCCGTCATCAGTTTTTCTGAGCTTTATTGCAGTAAATATGCTACACGTTCCCAAATGAACCATCTGTGACAGGAACAATTCCTCAAACAGGCCCTCTTCAGCCTTACAGACACTACACCAACTTGACAATGAGGCCTTGCAAAACCTTCCTGCTTGTTAAAAGGCTGAAATCTAGCTCTTTTTTAATCGATTCAAATAAAGCCAAATTCATTATGGGGCTGTAATATTTCTGAGTGATTTGAAACCAATGAGTGGCCAGGGAGGCTTTTAAAGTGATTAGTTTGTCTCATTCAACAGTCAAAACAATATCCCGAGCAGATAAACAAATATACCAAGCTATTATTAAACATGTCTGTACGGCTCTCAGTCCAAAATTAACTCTGACGTACAGTACAAGGAGCTCGGCTTTCATGCCGAGTCTCTCTCATCGGGCCATTGTTGCATAAAATTTTATTTTAATTGGACGCTTCCAACTGAAGCGCCCGCAAGTTTTTGAATCATCAATTTTCCATTCAATATATGCCTATTATGGAGCCTGCATGAAACGGCCCTGTGCCAATAGACGGCCTTGAATTTTCAAAAGTTTTCCCTGCAAGGTATTTGCAACATTAATTAACAAGCCTATTAACGAGACAGAGCACAAACTGCTAAAACGGTTGTGGCCCATTTGCATTGATTGCTGCGCACGTACAAAAGGATAGTCTTAATGCGACTGAACTAACAGTCATATTAAGTCATTGTATTAATGGCAAAGCAAGGCCAGGGTCTAGAGGCAAAGTGTTCACCGGTACGCTTTATATTTATTATACTTTATATATATTAAATATATAATTTTCAATATTATATTATTAATAAATAAAATTTTAAAATACTGTAACATTAATAGCACTGCTATATTTAATACAGAAATATTTTTAAAAAATATTATAATGGTAGAATAATAAAAAAAAAATGGTTCTGTAGGATCTATGATAATGAATTACTCCACTGATCTTGGTATTTTAAGGCATTTTGCAACCTTCTGTTCTTGTTCACCTGTAAGCCAAGCCACAGTACAAAGGCCTGTCAGGCTGACTGCTCCCAAATTAGACAGATCTGACTTGTAAAAGAGTAAGAGAGAGAGCTTTTAATCTTGATTCAGAAACAGCCGAGGGCCAAAGCGAACAGCATTAAGTGTTATTTTCCATTCAGTGTGTGTGCAAAGAGGCCACTAGTCCCGGGTCAGTGTTCAAACAGATGAGTGCTGTGGGAGCCATGTCATTAAAACTGTTCACAGATCAGCTGCAACTTCCCACCCAGAACATCTAGCTTGGCTGTTCTCCTTTAACACAAACATGGAGATTTAAAGGTACAGTTCACCAAAAAATGACTATTTCTCATCCTCGTGTCACTCTAAACCTGTGCGACTTTCAAAAGCACAGAAAAAGCAGCACAAAACCATTCTTTAAAATTACTTCACGCATTCCTACAGGATTAGAACAACATGAGGGTGAATAAATGAAGACAGAATTTTAATTTCTAAGTGAACTCATCTTTAAACACGCTAGATTAGCATTTAGCATAATAGTGTTCATCTCTTGACGTTCATTTAAATGGCTGTCTGTCACAAACAACTTATTCACTGATGTGAGTGAAAAAAGCTCAAACCTGTACGGCTATACAGAGTAACCCTAAAATGATTCTTCTCGGCTAGAACAGAATCGTATGCTCATCTCAATGGATTAGCCTAGTTATTGCGCTACAGAAACATCTTAATGAAGCCGTTTCAATTAAAGGAATTGGGTCCTTTTAGCTGCACACCTGGTTGTAGCCTGAAAGGATATGCGAGAGGGTTTTTCAGGGAGCTGTTTACCCTGTCTAAAAAAACCATATGGAGACAGAAAAGCTGAGAGGAGCAACAAGCACCACCGGGCTCCCCGCTGAATTGCGCTTTTGAGAGATTGCGTTTGGCAGTCCTGCCCACTATCAGTTGGCAGGCGGTGGAGCATTCTCCAAATCATCTGTTGATCATTTAATTACAGTATGTTTCAAAGGGGAAGAGGGACCAGGGCATCGTAGGAAGCAAAGTTAGGATGCATGAGGAGGAAAAGCAGTCAGGAAAGGGCATCACGTAAAATGCGAGCTTTTTATATTCACACTGAGAGAGATAAGGACAACTGAAGGGCCATTGGGTTTCTCGGGGGTAAAAGCCTTTGCGATGGAAACGCAATTGTGTTGGCCATTTACTTAAGGAAGCTCGCTCTTCTCCGGGTCTAATCTTAAAACACTCGTCTCTGAGCTCCCATGAGAACTACCATCCATCCACCTGCACTGTATCTTACTCATCTACACACAACACGAGCGCGCACACAAACGCGCACATACAGAGCTGACAATCACAGAGACAAATCCTCAAAGCCGAGAACACAAACACGCTGCTCAAACTACATTGAGAAGGATGCCAGTCCATCTACTGCTAAATGAAAAAAGTCTTTATACGACATGACAGACAGTCCAATGCATTTAGAGTTAAAGGAACAGTTCACTCAAAAAAATTAAAACACTCTTATTATTTACTAACCCATATGTCATTTGAAACCCATATCACTTTCATTCTTCACAAAAAAAAAAATAAATAAATAAATAAAAAATAATACTTAGTAAATTAATATATAAAAAAAAAAAAGAGTCTGGGGCTGTCAAGCTATAAAAGTGGTCCAGATCGAGTCTGATGTGTAAACAAATGTAAATCGTTTTCGTTAATTAAAATGAAGCTGAAATATTATATATATATATATATATATATATATATATATATATATATATATATATATATATATATATATATATATATATATATATATATATATATATATATATATAAAAAAGAAAAGTTGCCTAAAAGTAAAACTGAAATAAACATTAATTAAAGCTATATGGACAAATAAAAAACTAAAGATGAAAATATCACACATTAAAAAATGAAATTAGAATTAAAAGCTAATTTAAAATATAAATAAATACTATAACATTATATAAACATATTCAAATAATTCATTACATTTAATGATAACTCTTTTGACGTGACATGAGGATGAGTAAATAACAAAATGTTAATTTTTGGTTAAACTATCCCTTTAAGAGAAACAAACAGAAATCTTTACAAAAGGTGGGTTCACTTTACTCAAAGGCAACAGGCAGATAAAAGAAGACACATCATCTACCTAAATGTATGAATGCATGTTTTTTGAGGTAATTAAATCATAATAGATTTAATTACACTCATCAATCAATTACACAACAACATTATGTTCAATTTCCCATAACTAACACATTAAAAATGACAGATAGCTCAAATCAGAATATACTGTCATTGAAACAGCACGTAAAGGTTAATGTACTTCTGCTAAGAGGCCTACAAAAGGAAATAAGCCTCAGTTACAGGGACTGTGTGGCTTTTATGGAAGAATTTGAATGAAAACACAGAATAAAAAGAGACTAAATTACAGAGCGCTGCCGAGGCGACCTTGAGCGTCCGGCCTTTCGTTCGGAAACATAACAGCTTCCTATAACTCCAGGTTTGCTTCTCTGTCAAATGTTTCTGTTTTGTTTTGAGCTTATTACTTCACAACGACGTGTGAGAGTCCAATCAAAAGGCACTCTCATTAAAAAGCAAAATGGTTCAAAAGTAGCTGTCTAGCAATTACGCAGCTTGTCTGAAACGACTGGACTGCAGACCTTCAAATGTCAATTATGTTAGGCAACACCACCGTATCAGTAGAGCTTCAGCGGGAAAAATGATAAAGTTCTTAGAAAAGACAATTTGTTTTCAAATTCTGTTTAGACATAAACCGTGGCCCACTTTTCACTCAGCAAACCTGTCTGTCTTTTATGCAATAAACAGAAAAAATTCACATTGATGTTTCTTTTTTTTTTTTCATTTCCAAAGTTGATTTCAAAACAATACCAAGAGGACATTAAAGACAAGCACCTGTCTTACACACTTTTAACAGGCTAAAACGTCCTTCCTTTCCACACTTGATGAAAAAAAAAAACATAGCTAAATGCGCACTCGGCTTGCCAATGCTGAGTCATGCTTGTTGTGTCTAGCATGAGCTTCACCAGCACCACTACCACCCTGCGGCAACATGGGAAGAGTGCCACGCTTGCAGCGGGCACCACCAGCCCGGCCAAGGTCAACACTGCCTGTTACCGCATGCACGCCCTACACCGCATAGAGGTTTGACTGTTCATTCCAGCGCTGAGTGAACGCTCACACATTTCACTTGTGTCACTCAGCCAGAGTGCTACAAATATTAGCGCGTTTCCTCTATGAAAGCAATGACAGCGTGTCACAGGGAGAGACGGATGGATGACTGTGGATGGATTGTCTGCTGTGCTTTCAGCAGCTAAGGGGGAAAAATTGGTTTGAGGCGCAAACTCTTGAAAGAGGGCCAGCGAGAGAGGGAAGGGGGGGTTTCTTTAGAGTAACCTTCACACTACATCACAGAATTTCCCTCAACAGACGCTTGCCTTTCTCAGATGTTCAACAGATGCATTTATGGAGCCCTGCCAACGTGTCTAAACTCAAGCCAGAGTTGCAAGAGAGAGGCGTATCACAGGTTTATTCAGAAGGAAAATGTACATATCTATGAAACCTGAGTGAATTATATTAACACAATGCTCAACTTTAAACCATTTCTTTTAAAATGTCCTTTAAAATTTTCAATGATTTTTGATGTCATACTACATTAAATTTTAGTCTATTTTACAAAAACATTATTTTAACATAGACAAAAGTAACATTTAATTTGAAAAATGTAAATCGTTGTCAAAATATAACCAAATTAAATTAACAAAAAATAAATAAAACAAAAACATTATTTTTCTGTGATGGATCAAAACACTGAAAACTTTCATTTGAAGCAATGTTTTTGAAAATAATCTATCTATCTATCTATCTATCTATCTATCTATCTATCTATCTATCTATCTATCTATCTTTGCTGTTCTGATATATTAAGACCTTTTTCAATAAGTTGTTATGCTTATTGATAAGCACATACCATATATGAATAACCTCAGAGATCCTCAGAGCTGTCTTGAAAGACTTGGGAAGAAAATGAATGGGATCTTGTGCTTTTTCTCCCTCAAATTTTTATCAACAGCAAGTCTTCGTCTCATCCTCATTATGGCTTGTGAAGCACTAAAAACCCTTCATCAATGAACATTTCCGTCACTAATTTTCGTTGACTAGATTAACAGCGTTCACACTGTGTTATTCTTTCAGCTGAACGCAACTTCAGTCAGATAATAAACAGCCTACATGAAGCAGCTTTTGCCTCTGGCTAATGTATCCCCACCGCTCCTTTAATAATCCAGCACATGCTTCGATGTTAGAACGGAGGGATTCGATAAATGAATAAATTAATATCAAATAAGCATTGTTTCGGGTTTAAATGGAGTCTAGTGGTGCAGAAGAGGGGCAGAAAGGGCTTGCTTGCGGATCAAATGATCACAATATCCATTTCAGTGCCGGCTTTGTCTTTGCTGAATTTGGATATTAATGAATGCAGAGGTTTAGCAGTGTTAGCGATGGCAGATTTCATGGAAGTGCAAATGATCCGCTCTGACATACACTGAATGCAGCTTTGATCTGCAGTTTGACTAGCGCCCCACGCAATGAAAGAACCAAGGGGAGCGAGGGAGAAAAAGAACGTACGAGAGAGAGAGAGAGAGAGAGAGAGAGAGAGAGAGAGAGAGAGAGAGGGAGAGGGAGAGGGAGAGAGGGAGAAAGAGGGGAAAAAACCCTCAGAGCACAGAGAAGCACTCATCTAACAAGGCCTCTCTCTGATCCTTGTGCTCGCCCGGCCCCTCTCGCGCTCTCTCTCTTTCTACGTCTTTCTAGCAGCTTCACGTTTCACATGGTCTCCTTCGCTCTCGTATCCCCCCTCCCCTTCTAATAACCCAGGAATGCTTCATTTGAGTGAAATACAGTCATTTATCTACTGGCACCAGAGATCATAAAATCAAATAGAGGGAAGTGAGAAGTCATAACGGCGGTGGTTCGTTTTATGTCACGTAATACCCCTATGAGCGTAAGGAGGCCATTCAGAATATGCTGCCATCAAACTCTCCTAATGTTGTTTTGACTTGTACCGAATTGTTATTGTAAGTCCCATCAGCGGTATTAGACACCCGGATCACGTCCTGCGCCACGGGCGCTGTTTCTTGGCACAATCTCGCTACACAATTCTTATCGGGCCCCTAAAGGCACTTCAAGTTGAGTCCCCTCATAGCTCAGGAGAGCGAGCGCTGGTCATTTTCCTGTGCTTTTCTCCGCTGTCATAGGCAGGATGGAGTGCGGGGTGCGTCAGGCCATGACTCAGTGTGTAAACAATACTAATGCGTACACATTGATGGACTCTTTATCTCTATTACAGGCGTGAATTTTGTAGAGAACGGAATTGATTGCGTCTGAGAGCGCTGCTGGTATTATGGCAGGCCACACACGGAGGTCTTATGAGTTCGCACCAACTCTGATGAAGAAAATCATCTATGTGTCCAAATTATGGGGTCTCTGAGCTGAGATGTAGTGGAAATCAATTAGCCAGCATATATCGGATGTGTCTTGAAGTCTGTCAGAAGCCTGAGAATTACTGAGTTAAAGTAAATGTTACTATGAATTGGTTTATTTTCAGTCCAAACAGAGTGTGATATGAGGGCGTTTTAATAAATAATCAAGATCTCTAATGCCAGGACATTTATGCACACATAAGTGTGTATATATATACACACTTATGTGTGCATATATATAAGTTTTTTGTCGTTAATGCAATGAAAGTTAATGGGGTCCAATATTGTTTGGACTGCAATGTTCTTCAAAATATTTTCTTATAGCAAAAAGAAAGTCATACAAGTTTGGAACAATATGAGGGTAAGTAAATGATGAACTAGATTTCATGTGGCTTTCAACAAAGTCAAGTTACGTCCATGTTAATGTTACGTCCAAAGATTATAATCCAATGATTATTAAATTTAAGTCAACTTCACGATTAGCCAAACAATACACATGTAAAGACTACAATGCAAATTTGTCTGTAATGACAGGAGTTTTTTAACCACTCCAGAGGCCAAAATGCATGCACATAATGCAGCATTTTTCAGGTACTGGACAGAACTAATTGTTTCATGAGTACAGCCATCTTAAAATGACACTGAACATTATGACTGACATATACTGGTGGCTATGTAAGTGAGCAGTGCTCTACCTAGTCTTGCCTAGCTGGATATTTCAGTTAAACAGGTTTAAATCTCTCAACATGAGAGGTTTTGTTAACTTAAATCAGACTATGTTAATATCCAGTGATCTCAACCACTGAGATGTTGAATCAGAATTATTAGTCATTGAGCTGCATAGAAAAACTTAAAATGTCACCAACAAATAGCTTATAAGGCAATATCAGTTTTTTAACTGATGCACAATTTTATGAAATCAGATTTTACTTAAACCACATTACGAGCTATTATCAGTTTTACACATAAAAGCTTGTTTGTCTCATGGGAAATGATAGACTCTTGACAAAAGCTGCAGAGCACTTATACAAATGTTTTTAAAAACAAGATTCATGGGATGAATCATAAAATCTTTGAAAGGCTACAGTTTACATTTCATCTTTTTGTCAGCCATACTTAACTTTCTTTAGGCATACAAAATAAAAGAAGAGACAGCTTATTAGAGGGGATAAAGACTGAAAATGTGATCAAACCTGTGTCACACGTGTGAGCACCACAGCTCCAATGTGTCAAGATGTGCTGCCCACTGTGTCAAGTCCTCGACCACTGTCAGTAGGTTTGAAAATGTGTAGAAGCTTCGTAGCCTGGTCACACAGTGTCAAGCAACCATTATAACTGATTGACACGTATAATCTGTCCACATTTAGACGTTTCGAATTTCTCAATCAACTATTTGTTCTTGTTCTTATTTATTTATATAGCACAGTTTAATAAAACAAAAAGTTGCCCAAAGTGCTTCACAATATCACAATAAAATACGTAAAACAAACAGTCACCAATAAAAAAAAAAAAATACACAAATCACAAACAACATAGACACCATTTAAAATTAGAGATGCACCGATTGCAATTTTCTTGGCCGATTTCGATTTCCGTTTTTTTGGAAGTGTGACCTGTCGATACCGTTTTTTGCCGATTCGATTTTCTTTCTAAGAACTATAATTGACAGCATATACAAACAAAAATCTATGCATATTTCAATGCAAAACTTATTTACATAAAAGAAATTATTATACATTATAATTCCCCCAATCTGGATTAAGTTACAGATTTTCTCTCACTTAAACAACTCTCAAAATAAAGTGCTCTGTGACTGGAAAGAGGAAGAAATAGTTAACTTAAAATGAGTTGCTGTATGTAACAAAACAGATGTCATTTCCCACAGTCCCACTACGTTTATAAATGGTCATTTTTTCCCCTATCCTTATTAAATGTGTCATCTTTCACATCAAATTCTTACTTTGTTTCAATTAATTCAGTTAGCATAATAAGAAACTGTAGAGTTGTTACCATTCAAATGAAATTAGTTTTAACAAACTCTATCTTTCCACCGCTGAGGAAACAGAAGCTGCATCTGAAGTGGCATTAGATGCATTTACACAGACAGTTTGATGAAGCTGAGGTGCCATAAATGCATTTATACTACAAAATTTAAAATGCATAAATAATTTTATAAGATTAATAAATATGACTAAACCATCAGTAGGTGGTGGCAAGTGTCTGTTTTAATGAGTGAGTCATTTATTCATTCATTCAAAGGGCTGATTCATTCAGAAACCAGGCAAGTGACTGTCCTTATGAATGGGCCATTGAATCATTGACTCACTCGATTCGTTCAAAAACGTGGATTCATTCAGTAACGAAACACCGCTGTGTGTTGCTCGGAGACAACAGTTCTGCTGTGGCTTTGATCAGAACTGTTTTCGTCAGTGAAATTGAGCAAAAACAGTCAATATTTTGTCTAAAATCTAAGTCACTTAATTTTAACTTCTTGTTTATTGAAATACTATTGTATAAAATCAGTGTCACATTGCAATCGTGTTGATATTGTTATTCGGGGAAACATCATAGCTGTATAATGTTGCTTATCTAAATCATATTTTCTTCTTTTTTTTTCTACCGCAGTATGCATTTATAAATTTCTGTGAGTTACTTTATGTGTGCTGTCTCTCTCAAACACTCACTCAGGCTGTGTAAGCCTCATCTGGCACGACATAAATACATTATCAATCGCCGTTTACACTGAATGCAATTAAAATTAGAATAATTCTCACATGAAACGACGTGTTTACACGCGCCTGTGAGTGTGCGCGTGGCTGTGACGTCATTGCCTGCGCCGCTGGCAATAAAAGAGTCGGCTCAGAATCGGCAAGACGTGAGACTGACTGGCCGGTCACCTATACGGGCCGGTAATGCGAAAAATCGGCCGATTCCGATCACTGGTCGGTCAATCAGTGCATTTCTGTTTAAAATAAAATAAACATGCATCACAACAGCTTCTCATTAGTCCTCAAAAGATGTGCTTTTAACATAGCTTTGAATACTGGTAGTGAGTTGACATATCTAATAGTGTGAGATATTTGTGAGATAATCATTGGCCAGGCCAATGTGCTATGCACTTTCAAAAAAATGGGTTATGATGCTCTAAAACAACATGCCTTTGAGACAAATGCACAGGTTTCAATTGTTATATATAACCAATAACATTTCAAATACATATTTCACTTTAATGGTCATTTAGATTTAGGGCAGGACTCAGAAACAGCCTGTTAGGGACAAGGCGTGATTATGCAGAGTTACGATCCGCCATTCAGCCATAACCAATGATGTTCTGAACATGGTTAACCACCAATGATTTGGCTAGCATGACCAGATTACCAAACAGGAGGGAGATGAATTAATGATCTGGGATCCAGCTGTGAAAAATATTGTATCGTTTCGTATAGCTATCGGTCGCTTTTATTGATCGCTTGTAAACACAGCAGCTGGCACTGCATGAAGTATTCATACTTCAATTCTGACAGCTTTTAATAATTTCTAAATATTTCAGGCACAACAATGGCGCATACAGAAACGCTCCAACAAATCAACAGCCAGCAAAAATAAACAAGACTTATGGCTTTGCTGTGCACACACACACACACACTCAGTCGCCTCCAGAGCACCACTGAGAGAACTGACAAATGGCCGCTGTGTCACTGAGTGAGAAATCCCGCAGTCACAGACAGCCTCTCATTTATCTGAGAGTGTGTGAGAGAGTGTGTGTGTGTGGGTGGGCAACTCATACAGCCTCATGCAGCCAGGACAGGGCCAGTCGTTTAGACAGACATCCTCAGGGGAAGATTGCATGTGTGTGAGACATTGACTACGTTTACATGGACATCAGTAATCTAATTATTTATCTTATTCTGAATAAGACAATATTATGATTAAGGTGTTTACATGAGTTGCTTTTAGAATAATCCTTTCATGTTCCCGTTTTACATGTTATAGTATATAGATCGATTAATGGCACACGCGACACCATCCGACGTCCCCTCCAGAATTTCACGTATAAACATATAGTTCGTCTTTGTGATGATGCCATATACAGTTTTGGGTGTTTCATTTTTAATTTTATGAAAGCTTCAAGTGCAGTTAATTATTTGTACGTGCATACAGACGACGGCGGTGTTGAAGCTCTTTTATTTGCCGTCAAACGGTTGATCACTGCCGTGTGTGTATCCTGTCGCAAAATGTGGTGAAAAGTCCTACACGACGGTAATAGTTTGATTAAGGTGTTTACATGTCTGTACTGCACTTCAATAATGCGACTAAAATAGGAATACTCCACGTCTTAATTTGATTTGTGTTTACTTCGATTATGACTTTAGCCGGATTAAGGTAATCAAAAATCTCTGTTTACATGGTACATTCTTAATCAGAGTATTGTCTTAATTGTATTAAAATCGGAGTATTGTTGTCCATGTAAACGTAATCATTGTCTTGCTAAATGCAAACTCTGGCATAGGGCAGTCTTGTGCCTCCTCGTCTTCTAAGAAGTGAAATTACCCAAGACATTTGATCAATGCAAGTGTTAGCTAATAATGGAGAAGAACCTTAACAGATACAATAGCAAATGTCCAGCATCATTTATATTGTTTTCATGGAAACTGGTGACAGCTGAAAATGCTGCAATTCACCTGCAATGAACAAGAAGGCAGAGTGACACTATCTTCCTTTTGCTATAGTATAATATGTGGTGCAAATTGTGCATTAACATGATTAAAATAATAAATATGTTCATAATAACATCTCTAAATTAAGATTTTTTCAGCTATTATCTGTAAATCTGAAAAATTTCCACATAAAAAGTCTATTTTTTGCTATTTTGCAAGATAATAATAATAATAATAATAATAATAATAATAATAATAATAGAATAAATTAAAAAACACAACTGTGACCAAAAAAAAACCCCTCTAAAATCTGTACTTTTAAATGTACATATACAGTATGAAAAAACATATTAAGAGATTTGCTAAAAATTACAATTAACCGTAACTTAATTTTTTTTGTTCTTTTTTTTTTTAAGATTAACGTTAGATAACAAATCTATTGTGTTTGTGTGTATGTATATATATATATATATATATATATATATATATATATATATATATATATATATATATATATATATGAAGCTGAAACTATGCATTGACAACCTGAATGATGTCACTGACCCTGGTTCAAAGGAATGAATCTTGCCTTGTGCCCATCTCAAGGCCTTTTGAGATCAAAAGCTCCAGAGCAAATGAAGATGATTGAAGAGCTCTTAATACAACAGTGATTTTGACAAAGGAATGGTCACCCCGTCTCGAGATAGTGTGTAAACACACTTTGATTCACGCTCCGAGTTTCACTGTCTTCCTGTGTGCTCTGGTAACCCTGGAGACCACCACGCCATCTCTGGCCAGGGCACTGGAGGATCGAAACGGAACCTTGGGATTCTCAAATTTGCATAAATTTCCAATTACATTTTATAGTTTCAACAAACCTGGCTAATCACTCGTTTCAATCCATTTAATTACAGCTCAGCGATGGCTGGCTAATGTCATTAAACGCAAAAGCTTATTGTTCCTTATCATGCGTATTAAGGAAATTACACTGGAGTCATTTTTCACCAGGATGTGTGTTGACAACATGTAATTCACCTCCTCTACACACACGGTGTCCCCTTTAAGGCTTGACTCGTTTACCGCGGCATTTACCGAGGGCCGTGTGCGAAAAAAACTAAATCAAGACCGTCAAATATGAGAGCCGGGACGCTCGGGGTGACATTGTTATTTTGCATAATTGCAATAAAATATATGTATCTCTCTGCCTGATTGAATTGCATCTAACTCAGCAGCAGCAGGCATAAACAATACTGTCATCTGTCAAGCAGTGAGTTCCCTCTTTTTTTTCTCTTTTATTGAGCTTCTCGCACGACTCCAAACTTGCATGATGAAAATAATTACGGGTTGTGTTACCTGTGGGCTAAACGCACACGCGCGCTCGCACCTCAGTGTGTGCCGATTGTACCCTGCCTGTCATTCAATCAACATTAAGTTAGCAGCGTCGAGAGCACTCCATCTCATTCATCAGTGTCTCCCTACACCAGTCAATCTATCGCACACTAGACACGCACAGACACACGGTCAACAAAGGCAGGGCTTTCATCATAGCACTCTCTAGAGGAAACTGTAAAGGCAGAATGGTTGGACAACAAAGACAACACAACAAAATGAACGTTGACCTACAGGTGACGTCCAAGAAAACCCACTTGATGCATTTACTGACTGCAATTGGCTGCTTTTCATTTGCTTTCCAAGTCAACAGAGCTGCTTTTTTTAGTTGTTGGTCTAAGTACACATGCACCAACATCTTTGTCCATTCCGTCATATCAGGTTATTTAAGCTTGTGTCATAAGATGTTAAAATGCTAGATGTTTTAAAATATATATAAAATTAAGGCATAGTTATTTGTAAATTATTCATGAGCCATGACTTCATCATAGGAAGATCCGCCAACTGATTACGGTCTTTCATCCAATAAGGCCTACTTATAATTTAATTAATATTCATGAGCACAGTCTTCATCCACAGTATGTGGACTATTTCTAAACAGTTTCTCTTAGTTTCTTTTTAAATTCAAATTCAAAACATTACATGAAACTGTTCATTTTCATTAGGGCTGCAACAACTAATTGATAAAATCGATTATTATCGATAATGAAAATCATCAACAACGATTCTCATTATCGATTAGTCGGGTCTGCCCACAGTGCAAATCCAACTTCAGCCGGTCGCGTCAAATTAACGTTACAGCACTGAATAACGCATTTCTATGGCCAAAATGCGTCTAAAAATAGTGGAGGAAACAGAATGAGATACTACGGGAGAAGTACGTGATCCAAGCTGCACAAAACATGAGAATTCTTTATTTTAAGCTATAATTCTTTATTTTAATTTTAAGTTAATGCATTAGCGTAATGGCTTGCCTTGTCAGGCGCTTTGACAGATGCGTGTGCGTCCTCAGCGCAAACAACGTTCAGTTTACGGTCATATCCTTATCTGTAAATGTCATAAATTCACGCGAGCATTTCCATTTTTGCATAAAGTTCCATCTTGACAGTCTGCGTTAAGTTTAAATCTTTACGGAATGTGCGGCGGCCGCGTGAACGCATGTCAGAAAGGGATTAATATTCAGCGCAAAAACATTCATTGTGCTGAAATAACTGTTGTTGAACGTTAAATTAAGGTTTAAAAGTCAACATGTAGTGCACGCATTTTATGAGAGTAGGAACTGTAACGGGATAACTGCGTATAGTTGTCTGAATATAAATATCAGATGCTTCATAGCCACCTTTTACAGGATAAAGAAATTACAGTACTGTGATACAAACGTGACTGTGATCAAAAAGTTGGTTAACACTGAGTTTGTGTTTTTATTCGTCTTTATTATCTTTATTATCTTAATTTTTGATGAAGAGATTTAAACTATATGCCTATATACAGTGCTTAACAAATTTATTAAAACAAATGTATTTAAGGTTTATAACAAATAATGTAAGCTTTGTGCCACTACTGCTAACTAAACTTTTTAGCTATCTGTATTGGTTAGTCCTCCAATATGTGTAATCTCTTTAGTAACAGTAGGCTATTTCTAATGCTATAATATAATTATTTCTGTTATCTATGAAAGAATGAAAGATCTATGAAAGATTTTTTTCAGATACCCAATTACAGTCAAAAAGTACCTAAATAATGCCAGCAAGAATGCATGCTGTTATGAAAGGCAGGAGGCATTTTTTTTTATTATGTGAATAAATATTTAGTTGTTTAAGTTTGTTATTTGCCCAATAAATGACAATTAAATTTTTAGATTTAAACAATTCTTTGACAGATTCTTTATTATGACAGGTGGCCTAATAAATTGTTAAGCACTGTATGTTTTCATAGCATTCAGTTGGCACATTTGTTTGAAGGACATTGGGCAGAATGTGGAAGTGTTTTTGTCAATAAAATAAAAGAAGAAAATTTAGCTTTTTTATCCGATTAATCGATTAATAAAAATAATAATAATAATAATAATAATAATCGGCAAACTAATCGATTATCAAAATAATCGCTAGTTGCAGCTCTAATTTTCATGTACATTTCAATGTTATAATTACTGTTTTGTTAAGGATTACATAATGTTTGTTATTGGTTGACAGAAGATACTAAAAAAGCATATTAACTAGCTGAAACGCTGAAGTTTTTAAATGTCCTTGTGATATATCAAGTATATCTCATGTCACATGTTTGAGCACGTTATACTGTGACGTCACAACAAAATGTTACCATAGGGCCCTGTTAAAAACCAATGAACAACCACAAATTGTTAAAGTAAATAAAATACAGTGATAATCAGCTTTTATGCTACTCTAAAAACTTGCCCGAAATCCTTAGAGGTCTCGCATCAATCCGCAAATCTGTCAAACCAGTGGTCATATCATCCAAAGATGACAGCCTTTCCCTGAGGTAGGGAAAATGATACAGGGCTACATCTGAAGTGAAAAGCAAAAATAAGGCACAAAAAAGTCAAGTTCTCCATTTTTTGCTAGAGTGCTCCTTCAACACAACCTGAGGCACCAGAGTGCCACGCTGGCTGCAGAGTCGCTACAGGCATCTGGGCTTTGAGTCGTGCTTGCCAGCTTTCAAACTCTGCCAGACTCAAATCGAAAATGTCAGGCGTGGAGACTTCACGTAATTTGCAGCCATCTCACTGGCCTATTTATCCTTGTATTACCAAATTGAATCAAATATGAGCTGTGATGAATAACGGCTGGGAAGCCATTGAGGAACGGAGTATGAAAAGAAAAGAAAAGAGGGATGAGGGGGAGACAGAGGAAGTCAGAACACTGGCTTTTTACAGAAGACGAGGCTGATTCGCTCGCGCTCTTCCCGGCTGCCATTTTGCGCGAGTACATTAGTCCATTCCTCAAAAGCGACCGAGCCGCTCGCCGAGGAGCAGCTGCAGTGATTCTGCCCTGCGTCTCCTGGGGAGGGTTCTTATTATCAATTAAGCCCTTTGCTGATACAGAAGAGGCCCAGATATTCTCCTCTCCATCTATCACATTTCCACTGAGAAGCATGAGTGGCTGCCAGCTTTGGCTTCAGGTCCCCAGTGTGTGTACAGCTGGATAAACCGCAGATCCACTCTAGCCAAATCTCACATCACAGATATCAGGCATCAGTTTCTGTATAATAGCATGTTTCTTGTTCTAGAGGCGAGTTAATGATACGTATCGCAAAACGGATAGTTCCTGTCGTGCATGCTGATTGGTCAATAAGAAAACCTTAAGAAAACCCTGTTACCTATACTAAAACCACAGTTACACAGTGATTCTGAAGGCCTTACCGCTTTAATATTCTGTCTTTTTGCTGATATGGTGAGGGAGAAGTTTAATGCTTCCTTTGGGAAGAAAGTTTGAGTAATGCATGAAGAGGTTCGACACGCTCTCAGCTGCCGTTTCTGACTCTTTTTCTTTTTTTTTTTCTTTTTTTTTAAAGCGTCATGGCTTGCAGTGCACTAGTTAAAGATTCTAAATGATTCGTAAAAGACTTAAAACATAAAAATCATTCTGCCGCTGTAATAGTTCCTTAAAACTCAAACGGGGCTCGTTAGAAGTGGTGGAATCCTACCAAGACGGAGATGTTATAATGAGGTCATTTAGACTAGCACACAGCGACATCCCTAATATGCAGAAAGAAAAAAAGAAAGAAAAAAAATATCATTCAAAAAGAATTCTGGAGGTTTGTTTGACTTCAAAGGCAATAAGTTATCTAATTTCTGAAGTAAATACTCCAAATTATAAAGATTATCATCTTCCTCTAACATTTTACATTAGAGGATAAATAATGATAATATTTAATTTTTCCATTGAGCAACTGCTTGGCCTGTGCTTTTCACCGATTTTATTATTTGCAATGCATTAGGGAAATTTTTGTATTTTTTTTTTTTTTTTTATCTCATCTGCTTTCGGTTCACATACTGAGCTCTGTATTTCTGAGGAAGCGACAGAGATCTAACTCAAAATTCATCCCCACCTCCTGAGTCAGGAATGTGGGCATCCTAACGTTTCACATAGACTCTCCAGAATGTGTTAGTGAAGGAATAAGGGAGCTAACAGTGAATACAGCTGTGGACTCTGGGCCACACATTTCAGTTTTCAAGTTCTCTGACACAATTCAGCTTTCCAAAGGTACATGCATGGGGAATTTTCATGGCAAAATCATCTCCAACTACCCAAACTGTGATAGCACAATTAGCCAATTGTCAAGAATCTTAAAGGACTTTCTGGTAACGCTAACTAGGTTATTGAACAGAACAACATTGTAATGCATTTGGTATGATGAATCAACAATACTTTTGGTAACACTTTAGGGGCCAGTTCTTACTATTAAGTAGTTATAGCATTACTAGTAAGTACTTACTAGCATGCCTATTATTAACATATTGGCTGTTTATTAGTACATATAAAGCACATATTCTGCATGACCATATTCTACATCTCTACCTTTTGACTTCCTGTACCTTTATAAGTGGTGTCAGTTTCTTTTCATTCAAAGTTTGTACATCCCAACACTGTACTTTTTCAGGAACCATATTCACAATGAACAGAATTAATGTGACAGCCTGTTAAAACAGGAAACAGCTGATTACATTCGCTTAGTGTGAGACCGAACCCAAAAGAAACACATCTAAAATGTTCCCGGGACTAGACTCACCTCTCTCTAAGGCATTTAAAATAACACCAGCCATTCTGATCTGGAGTTTGGGTGTGAAAATAATCCCAAATAGCAACTTGTCTTAAAAATAAGCTGGTAATGCTTTACAAAATGTGACACCAAAAAGCCTGTGATTTATACTTTTCGTCCATTATGAGAAGTGCAGCATTTGATATCCTCCATTTCACGTGGGAAGACTCAGTCGTTTAGAGTAAATACTTCAAAAGCAGTGGCAGCTGTGCCAACGCTCTCGCACTCAGGCCAATTACCGCCTGTCACTATGGTTACCCCTTCTAGCACCTCAGCTCGTGACAGTTCCGGAAGAGGGCTTAGGCACAGATGAAAGGGCCCGAGAGCGCCACAGTTGCCTTGGCCAAGCAGGCCGAGCGAGCCCAGTGCGCTACACTGTTTCAAATCAGAGACAATGGAGCCAAACACTTTGGAGATCAAAGCCACAATCCACCTCTGGATTAAGTTTAATTCGCCCATAATGGGAGGAGCTCTCTGTTCCCGGGTGTCTGTGCTGGGGAGTTGTGGATCTGTGCTGATTTACAGCATTAATGGTTTTAAGTCGGGTCTCTGTATCAAATGCTCTATTTTTATTGGAAGGCATTACAGTAACAGAACCCTCTTAGCAGCCTTTTTTTATTATAACACACAAAGGTACAGCAATAAAATGTCTAACACCAAGTCTTAACCAGGTATGGTACAATAAAAAAAGGTTTTCGACTAATGAATTTTCATGATTTTTTTCCAGTTGTTCATTTGTAATAAGCAGATATAAATATAATAAATAAACATAAATAATAAGTGTATAAAAAATGTTTTTTATTGGTCTTATGAAGTATTCTAATTTGCTGAGATAGTGAATTGGTGGGTTTTTGTTAAATGTGAGCCAAAATCATCACAATTAAAAGAACCAAAGACTTAAACTACTTCAGTCTGTGTGCATTGAATTTATTTAATACACGAGTTTCACAATTTGAGTTGAATTACTGAAATAAATGAACTTTTCCATGACATTCTAATTTATTGAGATGCACCTGTTTTTATATATATATATCTCTGTGTGTGTGTGTGTGTGTGTGTGTGTGTGTGTGTGTGTGTGTGTGTGTACAGTAGTCAACATTTGAAGTGGATCAAAAACGTTCATCAAAGTTGTCCTAAGACAATAAGACAACTTTGATTAAAGGTTTTGATCCACGTCAAATGTTGACCACTATATTATATTATATAAATATATATATATATATAAGTTGGCTAGAAGTTAGCTAGAAATATTTATATCTAGAAATATTTATAGTAATGATTACTATAATGTAATTAAGTATAAATATATATCATATTAGTGTACTAAATATATATATATATATTTTTATATTTTTAACTACACTAATATGATATATTGTATATAGCCAACATGGTGCCACAGAAATATTTATATTTTATACATTTGTTCTATTAATTTTATTATTTATTGATATATATATATATATAGAGAGAGAGAGAGAGAGAGAGAGAGAGATAGATAGATAGATAGATAGATAGATAGATAGATAGATAGATAGATAGATAGATGGATAGATGGATAGATGGATAGATGGATAGATGGATAGACAGATAGATATTTCTGCAGCGCCATGTTAGCTAGTCTGCCAAGCCTTTGTGAAATCCTTATTGTAACTGTGTATTAAGCATTTTTTAAAAATTCTCATTGGCTCTGATTGTGTCACATCATGCTGCGTCTGTGTAAACAAAATTATTTAAACTTGATGTGGTATTACGTTTTTGCTCTAAAACGGCCATGACACTGACTCACCTGTCCTTTCCCTTTAAAAAAGAGACATAAAAAGATCTTCCTCTCTTTTCCATAAACATATTTTGCCAGTCTTTTCAAGCTGGGTGCATTTGAAATATAATTGAAACCTAATCTCCACAGAGCTGAAGTCTAAGCTTACTTTGAGGGGGCAGAGAAAGCAGGAAGTGGACTAATCCCCTTCCTCTCCAGCGAAAGGTCAAGCAGCTCTCTAATATGCAGGACGCTGTCCCGTCCCTCAGAGCATCTCTAGTGAAGGCTGAAAGCACTCGATTTATTCCCCCATACTCTGTCGTCGTAGCTTACCGAGACACACAGGTCTCCCCTGCCATGCCCGATTTAGCCCCCCTGCTAAATAAGTACCTGTGCCCCACAGCTATCATTAGAAGGAGACGTATTTCCCCAACAAACCGCTGTTGACGTGGGAGGTGGAGGGTGCGGACAGCTTTGAGCAAGCGTGATTTAGCTTGTACGCTGGCGGGTATAAACCTTGCCCCTAAGAGCGAGCAAGCGAGCGAGAAAGGAGAAAGACGACTGCTAGCTGAATGGACTTGACAGAAGCGCGTTATAAAAAAACATGTCTGCCAAATCAAACATATTGACTTTGCTCAAGGGTCCAATAAATTTAAACCCTCGGTTTGATTTTTCTCTCTCCCGCTTCTATAGCGACAGACATAGATGATGGGAACGCTCTCTCAGGATGTTTCCTGCAGGTCCTTACAGTGGAATATTCTGCAGCAGGTGACTGTAGAACAAAACACATCCTCTGAACCTATAACATGATTACCTTTCTCTTCATTGTGCACCTGACGGGGTGAATTTGAGCGACGTAGACAAAGGCTTTGGACAATGGAGTAATTTGTGGAGATTAACTGGGCATTCATGGCTTCCCCAGGACATAAGTAACAGGGACGATGTGGACAGCAATTAGCAGCGAGCAAGCTAAAGCTGGAGAGAGTGCTAATCCTTCATCATGTGCTATGTAAGCAACTGTATTGTGGATTCATATGCACTATAAAATTTTAAAAATCTTACTACAATGTGAGTTATTAAGTAGTAATAGTAAGTTATGTTACTACTGTTATGAAACCATTTCTGTCAATAAAAATAATTATTCATTATACAGTGTTTCCCCTAAGTTTATGGCTTTGGGGGGGTGGGGGCGGGGGGTTTAATGTTTCTGGACATCTTTGTAATGGTCAAATAAAATTTTATTAAACAAAAAGCATGTCTAATTAATTAAAATCATGAAACTTAAACAATTTAACATCAATTTATTAAAAGTTTAACAAAAATGACATGTTTAGGGCCCAATGAAATGTTTTATTTTTTCCAACCTTATGTTTTATTGTTACCAAATTCTGTTTTAGCATGTCTAATTATTTGAAAGTATAAAAAAAAAGTTTCATTTATTCTTACAATAGCCTTATGATTTTTTTCCTCAGAAATTCTGTGTTGTGTATTGCCATTTTTAAGGCATAAAACATTCATTTAATTTATCTTTTAATTAATGAAAATTAAACAAATCTTATTCTTTTGGAAAATAAAGGGGATTTCATATTACAATTAAAACATTGAAGAAATATTGCATGATTATTCCTTATAAATAAGGTTTTAATCATTTTAGTAGTAGTAGTAGTCTATTACATACATTCTACTGAACAATAATAATATTTCTGCCGCAATGTCTTCAAGTTTAAACCAAACTTTTATTCTGACGGGTTGCCGTGAATATATTTACATTTCTGTGTGTATATGATATGAGTATAGTTTTACTCAAATGAAACGGTCAAATGCTCATGAAGTGACTCTCAGAGCAGTTTTGGATGTGTTGTTCATGTATTTATGTCCTCATTCAGTGAGACGGCAGACTTTAATATCACCGCAAGCATCACGCGCGCTTCAGTACGAGTAGTAAACATAACCGCGCGTCTCCGCCATTCATTAACACAGAGACACGCAGAATTCATATTTAAATAGTCTTTTTGGCGCTTAATATTTACATATACTAGTGGGAGTGGGCTCACTTGTGTGTGTGCTCGCACGTGTGTGTGTGTGTGTGCGCATCGTTGTGGATCTCCGCTGTGCGCGAGACAGAGAGCGCGACTATGTAACGTAGAGACAGAAATGATATATCGTGTAACTAAGATAAATAAAATAAGGCTATTTAGTTTGTTTAATAAAAGAACAAGGTATAGACATGTTATATAGGAAAGGTAACTTTAAATGACTTCTGTTGTGATCTGGCGAATGCGAAACAAATTAAATAAATTACCTTGACCTTCAAGGGGGGCGAGGGGTGCCGTTGGGGGGGGCGGGCCGCCCCCATAATATAATGGCAGGGGAAACACTGTAATATATATATATATATATATATATATATATATATATATATATATATATATATATATATACACACATACACACACACACACACACACATAAAAATAAAAAAATAAAAAATGTTAACTGAAAATGCAGAATAAAAATTAAAATTACATTAAAAACTAAAATAATCCTTTTCCAAAAGACATTGTGAATAAAGTGTGAACACTCTCCAAAATAAAAAATTAGCAGTCATACAGCTACTAAAATGTACTGCTGTAAATATTTGTAGTGTTCTAAGGAGCCTGGATGGCTTTAAACACATTCCTATCCAAATTATATTCCTCTATTCTATCCGCTTGCAGATACACGCATTTGCTGGCTCAAATAAGTGAGCTTTTTTCTGGATTGTTAATTAATAGGTGACCTTTGCTGAGCGAAACTAATGTAAACAGAAGCGTTTAAGGGTTTGTTGAGATTTATGCAATAACACAACCCTTGGTGGCAGCATCCAAACAGGGCCCACACAGTCTTGCTGCGCTCCCACGGGTCCTGATCTTCTTTCTGCCTGGCGGGTCTGGCCCAGATGGCCCCGACTTGGGGGCCCCTCGAGTCACCGAGCTCTGCCCTCTGGCTGTTTATATGACCCCCCCAGATGCAGAGCCCCTCTGCTGCCCCAGGAAAGAGATGGAGAGAAATTGTCAGGATGCGCGGAGCGAAGCACAGTGATATCAGCGTGGCACTGGTGTAACCTTCTCCCCAACAGATGGTGTCATGATTAGAACAGGGTCCTCTCACCTCAGGGACCCTCTGCTGAGCATTGTGCCTGTGGGCAACGCCGGGGTCTGGCAGACCCCTTACGCACCACCATTGATGCTGCCGTCCAGCCAGTCAGAAAGAAGCACCATGCTGGCGCTGACGGGTGCCCACCCAGGACGGCGTAAAGAGCACGGGCAGCGCTTGTAAACAACACAAACAAGGGAATTTGTGAAAAAGTCAGCTACTGGAAATGTGACGAGGGGGCAACAGCCGGAGGGGTTGGAGAGCTGTGGGTGTGTGCACGTATCACAGTTGGGTGCCATTCAGAATTGAAATGTACGATGTACAATGTACAGACAGACAGACAGACAGACAGACAGACAGAGCGATAGATAGATAGACAGATAGACAGATAGATAGATAGATAGATAGATAGATAGATAGATAGACAGACAGACAGACAGACAGACAGACAGACAGAGTGATAGATAGATAGACAGATAGACAGATAGATAGATAGATAGATAGATAGATAGATAGATAGATAGATAGATAGACAGACAGACAGACAGACAGATATGGGCATTGCACGTGGGGTGCAGAAGGGGGAGGGTCTAAGAACGAATGGCAGCGGAGACATGTGACATGAATGCAGCATGGGCCTTGTTAGGAACATAGGGCAACATCTCGCACTCTCCATCCAAGCTCGGAGGATTTAATAGACTAGAAGCCTGGCTGAGTTTTAATTAGCCTTGTGAACAATGTGAGATTATGCACCCGGTTGTCCAGGGATTTCTGATAATAAAACAGAGATGATTGAAAAATAAATAAAGGCCCTAAAACTTTGAAACAGTTTGTACCGGCAGTCTGCCAAACCACACAAGCCTGCACTCGCTCACTCGCTTTCGCTCTCTCTCTCTCTCTCTCTACGGCTCCCACTCCATGTTCCCCCCTGTTCCTTTCTCTCCCCAACCATCCCACAGTAAAATCCAATTACTCAGTGCTAACTCTTATGAATGCTCCACAACTTTCTGATGAATAAATTATAAGCAGGGAGGCAGCGAAGAGCACCTGAAAGATAAATATAACAGAGTTTAATGATTCATTCAAACTTAAGGTGCCTTGAAGGACTTTTTCCCGATAGTCGTTCGATTCCTTTGCGCGTGCATGTAGCTACTTGTTTTATCAGAGATACTAAAACCACATCAATGCACCTGAAGTAAACGGAGGATAGTGTCTAGATACAAGGGTACGCAGGGGGGGGGGGGATCTGTTCATTCATAAAAAGGTCGTAAAAAGCAGGCGCCCTCAGGATGGATGTTTCTACAAGTCCATCAGTGGATGTGACAGTCCCAGGCGGCCCCTTTTCTCTCTCACTCCTTTTCTCTCTCACTCCTTTTCTAAATAACAAACTCCAAGCAGGTTCAAGAGAGGAGAATCGTCTTTGATGGCAGGCGGTTTAAACGGGGACAGAAGAGCACACAGCGTGCTCTGCGACTGACATTTAACCCAAGGCTCGAGCTGCTGTTTCGGAGATGTGTCGCACCCAGCCAAAATCTCCAAGTATTCACACAGCTTAAAAACTTGAGCATCATCCTTCAGGGAAATGAAAAGGAAAGCAAATGCAGCTGCATCTTCAAAAGGTCCTGCTTGTCCCCTGACTCATATTTTCTCGTCACGCCGTGAAAGGAAGTGTGGTCCCTCTCTGACAATCTGTCTGGACCTGCCCCATGGAAAAACACAGCTCACTGCCTGGTAGCTGAACATGTGGACTAGACTAACAAAAGAACCAGAAATATTACGAAGTCAACTCAAAACAGATTTTATCAGCTCAAAGCAACAGAAGGAGCACAGTTTATCTAGGCTGTATCGAACGTACGGTATAAAAGAGAAAAATGCATGTGATTGATGTACACAGCTTATGATACGAATATTTTAAATGCAATACAAATCATCCATATCAGCAGTGACTGTTAAAAGACACAGATCAGATGGTCAGTCGTTTCTTGTAAAATCGTGCAGATGCTGCTGACAACTTGCTATGATCAAAGGCATCAGCAAGACATATCTGACAAATATATACATCAACAGTTAAAGAGAAGATGAAATTTGGATTTCACAATATCACAGCAGAATGAAATCGAGAAGACATACCGTTTATCATTAGTGGTACTTAGTATGGTATTTATGAAGACATTACAAAACTCAGACTTAAAAAAAAAACCCTTAGCATCCTTCTTGCATCCTCAAGAACACCCTTGTGAAGGCAAAGCAACACCTCATACTGTAGTTTTAACAAACTTTTATAAGTATTTTAGTTCATTAAAATAAAATAAAATAAACCTAGACAAAATGGAAAATAATGTCTTGGCAACTAACTGAAATAAAACATGTCAAAGTACTACAATTACTAAAACTGAAAATCTAATATAATTACTAAAATTAAAATAAAAAAAAGCTAATTCTAAATATTATTAAATATTATAACAGTATAAATACTACTAAAAGAACACTACTTAGCACACACCCAGAACACCTTAGCAACGTCGTAGCAACCAGTCAGATCACCCTAGCCACCATCCATCAACCACCCAGAACACCCTAGCAATGCCTTAATTAGCTAAAACACCCTAGAAATGGCCTAGCAGCACTAGAGGCAGGTTTACATGCTAGTTTTGCAAAAGCCAATAGGGCCGAACATGTAACCATGATGCACTCCCAAACTGCTGACGGAGCTGAAACGAATGTCAGCCCTGTTGTGATATGGAGGACTCTCTCAGATTTGATGCAGCCCGTGGTGCTAAATAAAAACCTGCAGACACATAGCTGCCTCAGAACTGCTTGTGTATGCGTCGATATCACAGTGAGCGACACCGCCACACCACACCATTCATTTCCTCTAACATACTTTTCATGTACTAACACCCTCGAGCAGACGCACTACACAAGTTTCTCCTAAATCACCTTCCGCCTCGCCGGAGGTGATTTATACCCCTGCAAACTATGATTTAAAACACATGGGACTGAACGCGTGTGACTCAGTCAGCATATAGTTGGCGAGAGTACATACTGCTAGCGTTGTCGCTACATGTGTGGGTGAAACTCATTATCGGCTAGCATTGACCCATATATACAACAGCGGTGTGGTTTGCTAGCGCTTCCGGTGTTGTTTGCTAACGCGTGCTGTGTAGCGACTGCTTCATCTTTCTAAGTGTCAGTGGCAAGGCCGAGCTTCACATGACTCACAGGCAGGGACAGCTAATTGCATTAAGACCCCGTGCAGCTGCATCACAGGCCCAGGTGCTCCCAGGTCCACAGGGAAAAGGGAGAGCCGCATCCGCCCGGGCAGCCAGGAAGAGGCAGACGAGCGCAGCAGTTTCTTATAACAGCACTGCTCAGTGAGAATTTTGCTGCTACTTACACAAATTGAAAACAGATGCTCATTTGAGGGACGGATATCCAGCAGAAACGTGAACGTTTGTGATTACACCAATCAAGTTAGTAGATCAATATGGATGATTTTTGTACATTTATAATACTAATAATAGCAACATATTGCATTTGTAGTGGTATTTCACATCCAAAGCAAAAGAAATAAAAAAAGAATTCCTTAATTCATAATTTAAAATTATTATCTATGACTTAGACTAATTTTATATATATTATCTCTTTTTTTGCCATCCATAATATAAATTCTAACTTGTATTTATATATATATATATATATATATATATATATATATATATATATATATATATATATATATATAATATATATATATATTTATTTTTATTTTTTTTATTTTTTTTGACTTTGGTGTGAAAAGTGATCTGGACACGAGATTTACCCAAATAATGTACTCCTGTACACACAAATGCACATTCACTAAATGTCCCCATCACAAGCCTTTTAAACAAACCTGTTTAGCCTCTATTTCCCAGTGCTCTGTAAATGCACAGTAGATGATTCAATACATTTCTATTAGCATTTTTAAAGTGAATTAGCACTCAGTAAATTGCTGTGACCCTCAATAGAAATTAAATTGCTTCAGTCTATCAGACCATCAGTGTGATTACATTTGGTGGCTGTGGAATCTTTTCAGCTTTAAACACAATTATGGTATTGTTTGTTGGCTTAATGTCTGTGAAATGGCCAAAATGCAGATTGCCGCGTATGGCGTCTTAAAGGTCAAAGAAGGCTCTGCGAGACAGGAATAAATAAGGCATACAATCGAAATACAGAGCTTTGCGTATTTTAAATAAGTTAACTCATTTTACGACCGCAAGTCTTAATGTGATCAGTAAATCAAACGGTGCTAATGGCGGGTATATTAAAGTACTTACTTTCTTATTGACTCTAACGGCATTGCATTAACACAAACGCAGGGTGTTCGGAATCGTTAAATGACACTTAACGCTTTAATCAAGACATTTGTCCGAACCCATATTCCCCGCTTAAGCTTTAAATCCCAGTAGGACTATAAGACCTCTCAGCGACGTGAAGAGAACTCTCCTGGTTCGAGAGCGACATTCAGTGCCCACCCAGTGTTTTTGGCCTTACCCTCTGTGGTCTTTGCTTTTGAGAGGCCAATCGACTCTTTCTCACCCTATACAATCTGTCCATTTTCCCTGTCGTTCATCAACCTTTTCTTTGCTCTTTAGTCTGTTCCAGTAATGGCTTTGAACAAGGCTACCTGAAACTGTGCCAGATTCGAAAAGTGAGAGAGTGAGAGAGACAAAGAGGGAGGAGGGTGCAGAGAGAGAGAGAAAGAGAGAGAGAGAGAGATGACTTTTTGATTATTTTTCTAAATGACACTTCAGCCCTCCACCCCGGCTGTGTAATTGTGATTACTGTGCCTCTATTTTTGGGTGGCAGTGCTGCGAGCCAGCGACAGTAAATAGCTGATGCTCTCCTCTGGCTTTAAGAGGACACGGGCGCAGGGGGCTGAGCAAGGCGAAACGCCAACCGTCCCCCACGCTCCGGCTCCAGAACCGCTAATGCACCATCCCCTAACCGAAGAGACGTCAAATTTGCTGATCTAAGGTCAGATAGAAGAGCCAATTTAGGCTCTAGATAACCACGCTGCTAAACTGTTCTCGTAAGCTGACGGTGGCTGCGTGTGTGTTCCTCCGTAATTTCCAATGTAAACAGGCAGAAGTATCTGCAACAATCCAATCTTTCATATTGCAGTTAATCTAGTTTGCCGTGGAGTTAGCTAAGCGCCGAGGAATGACTGATCAAATTAAGAAAACGAGAGGCAAAAGATAGTCCCTCGCTCCGTTCTTCCTGGAGGGTATAATGGGCTCTTGGCAGACATTTAAAGGTTCTCTTACACTCGCCACTGTTGTTTAGCGCATGAAGGTCAGCCTCGCTGCCGAAGGCTGAGGTTACTATGGCGATGAAGTTAAGGGGACAGGTCTGTTGAAGGAGGGTGCTAACACAGCCAGACGTGTGACCCCCCAGCATTCAAGGTCATTCCTTAAAAAAAAAAAAAAAAAAAAAAAAAAAAAAAAAAAAAAACCACTCCCCTCTGAATACAAAGTCATGCATTCAAATGAGACTATTTTGTAATGTCTTTTCTGTTTTTCCCCCAGAGAGCAGAGGTGGACGCGGAGTGTGCTAGCCACGGGGTGTCTTCAGACTGAGCCAGTGGCCACATGCCGACCGTTCACCTTTAAGACTTTCCGCCTCCTAAAGTTACCACAGCAACGTTTCCACCAACCACTTAATTACACGTTGTATATTTTGGCCAATGCTATAAGTATTTCACTCCTGCCTGCGACACTAATGCTGCACTAAAGTGTTCCTTTTGTTGCTTTGAAGGGGTCAGAAAAAAGTACAAGCAGAAACTTTAACCAGCAAGCTGCAACAAAAGGTCAAAGGTCAAATCAAATAACAGGGAACCCATTCAGGCACATATTTTTCCTATAATTCACACTTTATATTATGTTTTGATATGTACTAGAATGGATCTTGGTAGATGCCATATTTAACTTAAGCAACTGAAGTACAGTCTCCAAAATATGTACAAAAAAAAAAACTATAAATCAAATAAATAAATAAAATATATATATATATGGGGTTTAAACATTTATGGACTTATGGATTTAATGGCAGCTAAAAGCAATCAAATTAGCGCAACTATTAAATAAATGAACATGCAAGTGGATGGAATGAAAATAAATGTGTATTATATACACAATAATACACTATACGTTCAAATACTAAGTTAAGATTTTTTTAAAAGATGTTAATACTTTTATTCAGCAAGGATGCATTAAACAGATCAAAAGTAACAGAAAAGATTTTGCCTTGTTTCCATTTAAATTAAATGCTGTTCTTTTTATGTTTTTATTTATCAAAGAATCCTGATGAAAATTCTATCACAGTTCCCAAAAAAATACTGTTTTACATTGATAATAGTAAGAAATATTTATTGAACATCAAATCAGGGAACAAGGAGGAATTTGACTTTAATATTAAAACAGAAAACAAATGAATGCACCCTTGTTAAGCATAAGAGACTTTCAAAAACATTAGAAAATCTTAAATGACCCTAAACTTTTGAATCGTTGTGTTGTTTATGAAATAATAATAAGAACTATATTTCAAGGTCAAATCTATTTTTCTTAACCAATATTTATTTGTGTACTTAAAATTTATGTATGATGCAGCTTTATTTTCCTTTGCATTAAATATGGTTTCTTCCTGAGTGAGGTCACATAAGGCCTTTTCGGCTCTGTCAGGTGCATTAGATGACTGGTCTCAGAAACACAAAGTAAAGGAGAGGAGTGAGGATAACAGAACAAGTAAAGGAAACCATGATTCTTCTACCGTTGAGATCACTGTATCACCACCCACCGCTGTTGTAAGTGTCACTCTGGATAGGGTGCACTGGAGTGGATTAATGGTCTTATCACCCGTTTGACAAAATAACACTTCACCTGACGTTCAACCCTCCAGCAGAGAGGGATTTTTTATTTATTAATATTTTTGATTTGCCTTAAATTATACTCTGTACCTGTGACGTGATTAGTTCTCACATCCTGAGTGTGATGAGGTGTGAAAGAGTGGCAGAGCTCTGATTCCACAGTTCACGCCCCAGTCACGATCACTCCTGAATCATGGCAGTTCTATGCTGTTATAGTCACAGGAAGACACTCGGTTTCCTGCTGTGCTTTGAGGTAGTGACCTTGTATGAACTGACAGGTTTGTCTGTTCCTAAAGTACCACTTTTGAAGAGTTGTCTGTTCTACAAAATACAAGAATAAACAAACAGACAAAAATTCTGCTGCTCTAACAGTTGTATTAATCTGTTAAAAGAAACTTAAGTAATGCCCTTAATGTGAATAATAGTCGATGAATCTTTTAAAATCAACATGAAACAGCATTTGCAACCCATTTTACTTTAATTTATCCACTGGGTCATAAAAAAAGCTAAAACACTCCTAATTTGACCAGCAATGTGCTCCAAGAAAGTACATCATTTAAAAATGGTTGGTAAGACTTCATGTTTTTGTAAGAAGCCTTTTATGCTCACCAAGGCTGCATTTATTTGATCAAAAATACAGATGCTTCAGAAATCATTATAATATGCTGATTATCTTTACTTTCACTTTCGATCAATTTAAGCATATCTGCTGAAAAGAAAAAAAAACTTTTGAACAGTAGTGTAAATCAGGTTCATTTGGATTTCACATTAACATCATAGACATACTTTCGAGTTAAAAATAGACAGATAAATCCAGGCAGAATCTGCCACCCTGGAAGGACACATTTGGGTATATTATGTGTAAAATGCCAATGACGTTTTTGTAAATGACATAAAATAAAGACTGCTGCCTGCATGCCAGCTGGCAGAACCTTGGAGAGCGTGTAAGGAATAAGGAGGAGACGAGAGAGAGAGAATGAAGGAGAAATATTGTGAGGCTGTAAGTGTGTGTAGGTCAAGTCATTCTTGCTGACTCAGAAAGCTTAGCAGAGGTCAGGGCATCTTCAGATGACTGATACTCGCTGTTCTCTCCTCCTCTCTCTTACAATACTGCTGCTAATTATATCAGCTACTTCAGTCATCAGCTCCAAAGATACGCTTACCTCAGAGACCTTCAGGACCATGAAAACATTTCAAAGGATACAGATGAATGAATAACAGAGCGTAATCAAGCATGACTCACTGAAATGGTAATAAAAACTAGGTTTTTGACATGTTCTAAAGGAAATGTGAGTAATGCTTAACTGTACAAAACTCCGTTATGGTGCCAGAGTGTTCTGTGTGTTTGCTAGTGTGTTCTAGGTGGTTGCTAAGTAAAGAAAAGCAGAGGTTAATTAATCAATTAATCAAGATATTAATTCTAATAAATCAAATATAACATAATATAATATTATAAAATAATATAATATAACATTATACAATATAATACAATATAATATAATACAATACAATACAATACAATATAATATAATATATATAGACTGCAAGATCACAGTGTGTTTTCCACATTGTGAGAGTAGAATAAACTGAAAATGCAAATAAATTAAAGCAATAAAATACTGACAGCTAAAAATAAAGCATCACAGAAAATTTACAACTTAGTCTGTCAAAGTGACAGATAACATTTTTAGAGCTATCTCTTGTCAAAAGTGTCCACTGATATTCTAGTCTTAGTTATGTTAGACACTTATTTAAAAAATCATGAAGTCTACTCACTTAGAAAAGCAATAGCATCTCTTCAGAACAAACTGCATGATCACAAATGAAGTTTACCAACAGCAACAGGAATTCGTTCAAATCCATAACACTATGTATGAGCAATAGCAATAGTGCTGCTTGTGTTAGCAATCACCACTAAAAATCTGTGTTTATAGGTTGCATAAAACGGCTTCAGAGCTGAAGCCATTTAGCGAAGTCAATGCTCGGTTACGTGTGTAATGTTTTTAAAGGCGGCCCTAACTCATGTTATCATCACAGTGTGAGATGAGGATTAGTGTGGACCACTTCTCCTCTAACAGGTTTTCTCAGTATAAAGCATTCAGATGGAAACAGACTGCAAAGGAAGGGGGTGATCTGTGTGTGTGTTTGTGGTGTGTGTGTGTCTGTGTGAGGGAGAGAGATGTTTGACAGAATCTAATAAAGCCAGCCAGCAGAACTGTTCAACTCTACAGCTGCAGCTACAGTAATTACAAAACACTGCACCTGACAATCAGACTCTCTCTCGTGCGCTATTTCCTTCCCTCTCCCTCTCCCTCTCCCTCTCCCGACTCTTTTTGCAGTGATGCCGTAAAATCCAGAGTGAAGAGAAAATGCCACAGAGGTCAAGGTGTGTAATGAAGCATTCTGATATTGTGAATAGTTATTAAGAGCTAGGAGAACGCACTCAGTTTCCCCAGTTTGGCCTCTACGGGGGGAAAAAAGCCCTCTTCTAGGCAGAGGCAGGAAAGTGTGCAAACTGAATGTCATTCGGTGGCTCAGGAACAAGCCTCTGGAAATTGAGTTTGATGTAGTTGTTAACTGACTGTTGGTAGAGGCTGGTAAAGCTATTGATAGACTAAGCATCTTTTGTTAATTTATTGCTTTTGCACAACAGAGGTTTAGGTTTGTTAACTGACTGGTGGTAGAGGCTTATAAAATTGTTGATAGACTAAGTAATAGTGTTTCTTCTATCTTTTATACAAAAGATGTTTAGGATTGTTATCAGAGTGTTGGTAGGTTGGTAGTAGCAATAGTATAGTATAGCTTTTAATGCCATGTATGTATGTATGTATGTATGTATGTATGTATGTATGTATGTATGTATGTATGTATATATATATATATATATATATATATATATATATATATATATATATATATATATATATATATAGTGCCTTGCGAAAGTATTCAAACTCCATTTTTTTCACTTTAGTTATGTTGCAGCCTTATGTAAAACTGCTTTAAATTACTTTTTTTCCACATCAATCTACAACTCCATACACCTTAATGGCAAAGCAAAAAGAGAACTGTCGCAACTTTGTAAATTTATAAGAAATAAAAAAAACCTCAAATAAGTACATTACATAAGTATTCAAACCCTTAACTCAGTACTTAGCTAAAGCACCTTTACGGCCTCAAATCTTTTTGTGCATGATGCGACAAGTTTTGCACATCATCATTTAGCAATTATGTGCCATTCTTCTCCTCGCCTCTTCACCTCTCAAGCTCTGTCAGGTTGGTTGGGGGCAGATGCACATTTTCAGGTTTCTCCAGAAATATTTGATTGGGTTCAATCCCAGGCTGTGGCTGGGCCACTCAAGGACATTCACAGAGTTATCTATAAGCCACTCTTGCTGTGTGCTTAGGGTCATTGTCCTGTTGGAAGGTGAACCTTCTACCCAGTCTGAGGTTCTGAATGCTCTGGACTGGGTTTTCATTAAGGCTCTCTCTATATTTTGGTGCATTGAGCTTCTCTTCTACTCTGATGTGTCCCTCAGTCCCTGCCGCTGAAGAACAGCCCCACAGCATGAGGCTGCTACCACCACACCTTACTTTTGGGATGGTACTCTGCAGGTGATGAGCAGAGCTGGTTTCCTTCAAACATGATGCTTAGAATTGAGGTTCGTCAGACCAGAGAATTTTGTTTCTCAGAGTCTGAGGGTCCTTTAGGTGCTTGTTTTCATGTGTCTTCACTGATGAGAGGATTGAGTCTGGCCACACCGCCATAAAGCCCAGATTGGTGGAGTGTTGCAGTGATGTTTGTCCTTCTGTAGGGGTCTCCTGTCTCCACATATGATCATGGAGCTCAACTAGAGTGACCATCAGCTTCTTGGTCACCACTCTTCCAAAGCCTTTCTCCATCAATTGCTCAGTTTGGCCAGGAGGCCAGCTCTAGGAAGAGAGATAGGAATTATGGAAAATGGAGGCTACATGCTTCGGTGAACCTTCAATGCAGCATAATTTTTTTCAGGCAGTTTTTTTCTTTAACCTCAGGGCTTGGTCTTTGCTCTAATATGCATTTTCAGCTTTTAGACCTTTTATTAAGACGTGTGCCTTTCCAAATCATACTCATTCAATTGAATTTGCCACAGGTTAACGTCACTCAAAGTGTGGTAACATTTACAAGCAAAATGAATGCTCCTGAGCTAAATTTCAACTGTCCCAGATAAGGGTATGAATACTTATGCAATGGAATCATTTAAGTTTTTTATCTTTAACATATTTGCAAAGATGTTAAAAACCTGTTATTTGCTTTGTCATTATGGTGTATAGAATGTAGATTGATGTGGGAAAAAAAAGTAATTTAAAGCAGTTTAACATAAGGTTGCAACATAAAACGTGAAAAAAAAGAAAGGGTTTGAATACTTTCGCAAGGCACTGTATATGTAGATGTATGGGTGACCATAGCTATACCAATTGTGTGTGTGTATGTATGCATGTATGTATGTATATATATATTAGGGCTGTCAATCGATTAAAATATTTAATCGCGATTAATCGCATGACTGTCATGAGTTAACTCGCGATTAATCTCTATTTAATCGCACATTTTTATCTGTTCTAAATGTACCTTAAATTAATACTTTAAGTTTTTAATACTCTAATTGACATGGGCATGGACAAATATGGATGCTTTATGCAATATATGTTTATTATTAGTGAAACTATAGTTAATCTAGAGCATGAAGACTGGACATGTTTCAAAGGTCATAGATGTTTTTCAAAGAACTTGTTCATGTCTATTACACACATGAAAAAAGAACATCGAAATTCCCATTACTTCTCTTTATTTGCACTAAGCAATTGACTTAGACAAGCCTGTTTACATTTTCACACTACAGGGCAGCTCACTTCTTCTGAACATGCTAAATGTACATTTATTATTTATTATTACATTTGTTTGCCTCTCTGTGCCCACATACTGTATTTTGATGCAGCTAAATTCTCAATAAAACAGTTTTCATTGATATATTTTTTTCATAGATATATTTTCTGTTGTCAGACAACGGAATGAATATGAAATAGTGACTAAAACGCGAACCATTAAGACTACGTAACCAGCTCTACCTTCCAAGATGTTAATCTGCACAAAAATCCTGATTAATAATCGAGCCGTCGTCTGATAAAACCAAATAGATTAAACATAAGATAAAGACAATGGCTGTGCTGTGATTTCGGCTATACTTGCATGTAAAATTAGAGAAGCAACATAATATCGGTTTTAAAGCAGCACTATGTAACTTTTGGTGCTCTAGCGGTTAATAACAGAACTGCATGCATCCTGCGGAAGAACATTCTAACCGGAGCTACTTCTCTAAGTTTATGTCTATGGCGATTCACGCAGGTATGTGTTACTCCGCAGCGGTAACAACCCGACCAGGCTACAATAGTCCAAAAATAAGCACTTATTATAAGTGTACCGTAGTGATTCAGGATAAGACAAAAACACGGTTTGGAAGATGAATTCATGATGTACTCGTTCATTATATGCATTTTGCAAATTCTGAACACAGAAAAAGTTGCATGCTGAACAGAGCAGACGCAAAGAGAGAGAGAGAGAGAGAGAGAGAGAGAGAGAGAGAGAGAGAGAGACCTCGCGCTTGTGTGATGTACACTACCGGCTAGTAACTAAATAAGGAAAATGCTCAGAAACTAAATAAGGTTTGGGCAAAAACTAAAGATTGGTCGCTAGGCTCTTTTTGGGAAAAATAAATAAATAAAAATAAATTAAAAAAAGTTGCTAAAGGGGTCTGAAAAGTCGGTAAGTTGGCAACACTGACAGCATCTCCATCAATTTCTCCAACCATGGATTAGGCCATGGCTCAAACAGAAAATGCGCACTGCGTTAATCACGCATTAATAAAATTAGCGCCGTTAAAATAAATTTGCGTTAACGCGTTATTAACTGAAGAATAATGCTGAAGAATTTTTCTGAAGAACAGTGCTCAGTTTAACTGTTCAGAACAAACAAGGGACTCATGAACAACCATCACAAAACAAAAAACAGTCGTGGATCATCCAGGTAACCACACACAGTATTAAGAACCAGTATTATAAATAAAGTACAAATAAAAAGTATAAATAAAGTATTATATATTCACAAACTTTTGCATGGGGTTATTTTAATAATTTCAGCTATTTTTTGTCTTGTGGACTAAATGTAAACATCTTTTATGTAAAATATCTTACTCAGGACAGTACTAATTAAAAAATAACAATACTATACTATAAAAATGAAACTTGGACATATTTTAGAGTAGTCAATGTGCAACATGTATAGCAGTGTAGATTTACTGTCCTTTGAAAATAACTCAGCACACAGCCATTATTGTCAAAATAGCTGGCAACAAAAGTGAGTACACCCTAAGTGATAACAGCTATACGTCGTTTAACCATGCAAAGACACATGTCCTATTCATCATGTACATGTTTTTGTCTGCTTAACAGGACTATACAAATTTGTGTAGCTTGTATTAGAGCAGTTAAAATTTGGTGCTTTGAGTACAATTCTCTCATACTGACCACTGGATGTTGAACATGGCACCTCATGGCAAAGAACTCTCTGAGGATTTGAGAATTAGAATTGTTGCTCTCCACAAAGATGGCCTAGGCTATAAGAAGATCAGTAACACCCTGAAACTGAGTTACAGTACAGTGGCCAGTGTCATACAGAGGTTTTCCAAGACGGAAATATATATATATATGTATGTATGTATGTATGTGTATATATATATATATATATGTGTGTGTGTGTGTGTGTGTGTGTGTGTGTGTGTGTGTGTGTATATATAAGGAAAAATAAGTTAGATTTATATGTAAAATATTTATATTTATAATATTAATTATATACAAGTGTTTACATACAAATACATACAATTTTTTTTAAATATATACATATGTGTGTATTTATATACACATAATAAATATACACAGTACACACACATATAGTATGTAAACAAACTTTTATTTTGAATTAATTAATCGTGACTAATCGTTTTGCAGCCCTAATTTTTTTTAAATAACTCCAATGTTTATGATACAATTGGTATAGCTATGGTCACCCTCATCAAATCTAAATTTCCCAGCCAAGTATGGATCCGCTCTAGAATGCGCACATATAACGCATATGCTTGTTTATTTTTAAATTGGATGTTTATGATGCTTCAATTAGCGCGCTATGGCCAGCCTCATCGAAGGCAAGGTTGCTAAGCAGATGTGTATCCGCTCAAACACGCACGGATAACGCAAGCGCACGAGCGAGCAAGTCCGATCTGATCGTTGCACTTCACAGCAATTTGTCACAGGCTCGAAGAGCTCTTTCCAAGTTGCACTCCTGAATTAAAAGACTCCTGAGTGAATGTCACATGTGTAGAAGGTGGAGCAGATGCGACAGATGGGCTCCAACAGTCTCCGTCTCTCTCCGCCTACTCTCAAAAGCCACAGTAAAATATTGAGCCATTAGGGCCTTTTGTCAGAGTGAATCAGGTGTGATGGGGTGGGGGGTGGGGGGCGGAATTGAGAAAGCGGAGGATTGAAGCTCGACTCCTGAACTCAGAGGCACAAAGGCACAACTGCCAAAAATCCTGCTCGTGCACACACAAACACACAGACGGCAGCTGTAGGGAAAACTCAGATACAAGTCACTCACTCCCTCCCTCCCTGACTTATTCTCACTCTCTCATGCTTTTCTCTCTCTCTCAAATCCTTCACTCCAAACAAGCTATGCTTTTACACGGTGCATTGTGTTTAATGTTCCAAACACCAAATCTGAGAGGCTTGAACGCCGTCTCTGAAATCTCTCCCATGGCATGCATAAATTCCCACTAAATTAGAATATAAAAGACGTGCAGAATGAAATCTATTTGCCACAGTGCATGTATATGTATTTTGTGCTTCTGAAAGGTCACATTCAGGCTTGGTGCATTCCAGCAACATGCAATTATTCACTCCCTAACAGGATAGAAGCCACAGTTTTATTGTTTAGTCGCCCAATATTTTGGTTTACATTTTTCTAAGCCTGCGTCTTGTTTTATTTTCTGCAATATTTAACATTGTTATTTTGAGACAAAAGTTCAGGGTATAAATACGGTCAAATGACTGTAACTTCAAATGTATCATGCAAATGCAGCGAATAATAATGCAGCGATTCACAAAAATAAATGTCAAATGCGAGTTTAGAGATCCTAAAATAAATAAATATAAAAAACAGATGAGTTAGCAGAGAAAACAGAAATAATGCACGCATGCATTGTTAAGCTCACAGTAGCACCATTCTATTATGAACATGTCATGCGCTATCAAGGTGACTAAGATAAAGATTTCAAACTAAACTGTTTCCATAGCACCCCAGAATGCTATAAAACATCCAAACGGTTTTAAAGAGCCAACAATCAAAGTAAGTTGCAGCATGCAGGCTTTTAAAAGAAAAAAAGTGGCATTGTTCTCTTCTTTCTAAACAAAGTTTAGGAGCATGAAACTGAAAAGAGATGGATGGAGCATGTAGGTGAGAAAAAGAGGGATGGAGGAAGATATGAAATGAAAGGTCATGGGGAAGCAGGACAGTGGCAGAGAGCAAGCTTGTTATCTGTTTCAGGGGTAGAGAGGGCTTGGCCGAGCAAAGCTCAAGGGAGCAAGGTCAGTCCTCCAGTAAAAGGGAGAAAATGAAAGTCAGAAAGTTCTGCTGTAGCTGTAAAAAGTGCATTATTTGATGTGTGTCAAATTTAGACCAGGTCAGAAATACCTATATAAACTCTGTCCTATGCAAATATTTGCTGATTGTGCGCAGAGACTGATGGAATTTACCTACAATAGTATTACTAGTAATAATAAAAACATTTTATTTATTTATTATTTTTTTTTTTTTTAATAACCAAGCACGCTTTAATATAAGACATCGCCTATGTTCACACGGTTCAAATATAGGAGGAATGCACAATATAAAAATCATGTTTGGTACCAGTAAACCAATAGGTATTTTCAAATTAATTTTTCATAATTGTGTTTTAAATAAAAACTAAAATCAACTGTTTGGATGTTACAAGTGATTTTTAAGCATCACAACATTGTAATATGGAAGATGGAAAATGGAAAAGATTACAAGCACATTTTGTTAAATTATTAGAATTTTTTTAAATGAACTTTTAGCATTTTAAGGTAATCTAATAATTTACAGGAAGCAAATATACACAATTAAATATCCAATAATAACAGATATGGATAAAATGAAAAATATCTAATATTGGCCAATAACTAATAGGTACTGATATATTGTGCATCCCTATCTGGGATTGATAATCATATTTAGTGACAGCTGTGATTATCAAATCATTCTTGAAAAAAATGAAACATATCACAATATACCAATCCAATCTGTAAAGCTACTTTGAAAAGATGTGTATTATGACGAGCTACACATGTTATAAAAAAAAAAAAAAAAAAAAACAACATATCAAAGATAGCAATTTATATGACACCAAAAAGTCTTACCACAATTTAATCAAACCCAAACTGACAGCAACAGCTATGATGGGATGACAGCAAATGGATCTAAAACACTTAGATGGTACACAGCTCAAGTCTTCATCTCTGTGAGTCCTACAAATGTAAGAAAGTCAGTTTGGTTATACAACATGATTGCCACTCTTGTTTATAACTGAACTGTGTGTCAACGTAACAGTATTTACCACTCTAAAACAGGACTGAAAACTGCATTTTGTGTGAATGCTGCCATTGATTGGAAAGAAACAAGGAACGTTAAATGACAAAGAAACAGGAGAAAACATCACCAATGTGTTTGGACTATTGTAATTTGCTCTTGTCGTGTAGAAAGGGGGGCTTTGGTCCACAAAGCCAGTAAAATCCCCTTCATTCACACACATTCTGTGGTGATTGCCATCCGCCCGCTTCTTCATAAACAAAGGGATTGGCAGTCTCTGCCAACCACGGGCAACCTGGCACCGTGAAGGAAGCGCCCATCAGTACCAGAGGACTGTGACAGAAATCAGCCTGCATCACATCAATGTAGGGCTGCAACTAACGATTATTTTGATAATCTATTAGATGGCCGATTATTTATTTATTTATTTTTTCGATTAATCGATTAATTGGATAAAAAAAAAGCTAAATTTTCTTCTTCTTTTTTTTATTTTACTGACAAAAACACTTCCACGTTCTGCCCAGTGTCCTTCAAACAAATGTGCCAACTGAATTCTATGAAAACATACAGTGCTTAACAATTTATTAGACCACCTGTCATGATAAAGAGAAAACACAAATATTTTAGGAATCTGTCAAAGAATTGTTTAAATCTAAAAATGTAATTGTCATTTATTGGGCAAATAACAAACTGAAACATTATTCACATAAATATTTATTCACATAATAAAAAAATAGCCTCCTGCCTTTCATAACAGCATGCATTCTTGCTGCCATTGTTTAGCTACTTTTTGACTGTAACTGGGTATCTAAAAAAATCTTTCATAGATCTTTCATTCATAGATAACAGAAATAATTATATTATAGCATTAGAAATAGCCTACTGTTACTAAAGACCTTACGCATATTGGAGGACTAACCAATACAGATAGCTAAAAAATGATTTTAGTAAACACCAATACTGTTAGTTTAGAGCAGCAGTGGCACAAAGCTTACATTATTTGTTATAGGCCTATAGTTTAAATCTCTTCATCAAAAATTAAGATAATTATAAAAATAATAAAGACGAATAAAAACACAAACTCATTTTTAACCAACTTTTTGATCACAGTCAGGTTTACTGTAATTTCTTTATCCTGTAAAAGGCGGCTATGAAGCGTCTGATATTTATATTCAGACAACTATATACGCGGTTATCCCTTTGCAGTTCCTACTCTCATAAAATACGTGCACTACATGTTGACTTGTAAACCTTAATTTAACGTTCAACAACAGATATTTCAGCACAATGAATGTTTTTGCGCTGAATATTAGTCCCTCTCTGACGCACGTTCACGCACCCACCGCGCTTGCGCTCATTCAGTAAAGATTTAAACTTAACGCAGACGGATAGGACGGAACTTTATGCAAAAATAGAAATGCTCGCGTGAATTTTTGACATTTACAGATAAGGATATGACCGTAAACTGAAAGTTTTTGCACTGAGGACGCACACGCATCTGTCAAAGCGCCTGACAGGGCAAGCCATTACGCTAATGCATTAACTTAAAGCTTAAAATAAAGAATTCTCATGTTTTGTGCAGCTTGGATCACATACTTCTCCCACAGCATCTAATTCTGTTTCCTCCACTATTTTTAAATGCATTTTGGCCATAGAAATGCGTTATTCAGTGCTGTAATGTTAATTTGATGCGACCGGCTGAAGATGGACGCACTGTGGGCAGACCCGACTAATCGTCGATGATTTTCATTATCGATAATAATGGATTTTATCGATTAGTTGTTGCAGCCCTACATCAATGTCTAAAATCCTACTCACTCTTGATACAAAATAATTAGCAGAGATGGCACCTCCGCCCCGAGCACAAGACTCCGAGCCACCAGGGTGCAGGAGATTGCAAAAGACTTAAAAGAGCTCCCTTTGACACCTAGGGCGGTGCGGTCAGCCTGTTTGGACCACTGTGACAGATCAAACGGAGAAGAAGGTGGGGTGAAAGTCACTTTTTCGCCCGCTTTCTTCTTGCAGTTGTGCTTTCTATTTATCATAGCGGAACACGACATGCATCTCCGCTTGATTCTCTGCAGCATGTGATAATTTTAATTAAGTCTGGACCCCTAAACTGAAGTCAGTTGGCCTTTCTTCTCCTGACGCGTCACGCTGAGAGTGATTTAGTCTTCGTTTGGGTGCCCTTAACGTTGGCACTTCAAACAGACACGCGCCATGTGGTTCGCCTTTTTTTTTTTTCATGTGTTAGTTGTGTTTACAGCTTTACAATTCATTTTATTTTTGGCCGTTTTCCACTTTCTACAACAGAAAGAAACCAAGGAAATGGTAGTCGAAATGAGATGGATCAAAAAAAGTCACAAGCCAGAATCAAACTTAACCACTACACCAAAGCTTCGACATTAATTTAGTAATTTGACACCCACACGCCCTGAAAAGCATATTTTGATGGTATATGCAATACGTGGCCATTCAGAGAAAGTGCTAGAAGGCCAGACATACAGTACAATTTGAAAACGCTCTGAGGTCTCTGAGCGGTCTCGACAGCAATCCGTCAGAAACGCAGATTGAACATCTGCGCGTGTGGCTGCTGTTTGGACGCTGGGGAAGCAGTGTGTTGTCATTAAGGCGGGTGACAAGGGCACCGGGCCCAGACCCCTTCCTCGTCAGCCCCCGGCCCACCCTCCCACCAGCTGTTTGGAAGGATGGATGTCAACCACCTGCTGTGGAGAGAAATTAGAGCGCTTGTACCAGTCTTCTTTTTAATCATCCGAATCATTCACTCCCTCATTGTGAAGTTCGGCTCCCGAGGCAACGGCACCAGCAGGCCGGTCGACTGCTCATGTCGACATCGAGATGAAACTGACAAGCTGTCTTTTCAAAAGAATTCCTGCGACATTTCGAATCGACGCTTCCCCCCACGGCATTGATAAAGACTGTCGGGAGGGCCTGAAATACACAGCAAAACTTATTCGCAGACAGTGAAAACAATTACAATATCTATCTCTCCTTTAATCCATTTCAAGGTGACATTTAATGCCAAGTTATTCTTGTTGGAAACCTTCAGGGGACGATAAATCAGTCAGCAAAATATAATTCATTTTAATGGATTACGAGTGTTTTTATTTTCATAAGTCAAATCTAAAAAGGATCACTGCCTGGGAAGGAAGCCAGCGTATAGGGGAGGAGGGCAGCGGGTGCTCGGGCTCCGCACTGGAGTGGCTTGCCTAAGGAAGTATCATTTCCTGGAGTCTGGTATATATATCTGTCATTGCAAATGTGTTTGTCATTAGAGTACGGAGGGATATGCCCAAACTCGCTGTAGCGCATGTGGTATGTCTATCCAATTAGAATCTGACAAAAAGCTTTATTTATGATTCAGAGGCGTAAAGATTTACTACAAATCACTGCAGAAGGTAAATTTGCTTGTTTAACTAAATATAGAAAACATATGCATTACTTGGATGCACAAAAGCTCTTCATTTCTCTAGTCCTGTTCATGCCGTCTCAGTTGCATCCATGTAATTCGTGAGGGACTACTTAACCTTGGCCTCTCGCTACACCACTCCACGGGATCCATCTCCAGTGACAATAAACCCACATCCCCCACGGTGCATATTCAACCTTACTGTGCTCTTCAATGACGCATTATTGTGCCCAACCCAGGCCCGTGGAGTGGGACGTGTGAGAGTTCGTTAAAAAACAAAAACAAAGAAAGCAGGCAGGTAATGCATTGGCATTTGAGTTAATTAGCGCTGCAGCCTGGAGAGTCCTTCACCGCTTCTTTGCGTGCTCGCCTCAAACTGCGCAAACAGTCATGAAGAGCTCGCTAAAGCGCACACACATACTGTACGCATGCGATGCATGCGGCGAATAAATTTATGAATCCAGTCTGCTTCATCCATTTATCCTTCTCGCCTCCCCCACCTCTATCTCCGCATCTACAGAAGCAACACAGCAGAACCCCACAGTTGTTGACACTCAGCTGAGAGAACATGCCCTTTAAGAGAGGCTGAGTCTCTGAGCAAATTCTGTCTAATTACGTGTGGATGAGGCCGTTTCTTCCATCTTATGTGTCTCTTTCTCTATCTCTCCCTCACACCACGTTGGCACCGGTCCACTGAAGCCCCTACGCAGCGCTAGCGTACGTTATACAGCCATTCTTCGCTGTGTAAGCCCAGTAATTGTATATGATGTCCAATACCTTTGAGGCTTCATTAAAGCTTTGCATCAAGCTGCGGGGAGAAAAAAAAAAAAACAAGCTGTACCTTCTAGTGAGCATAAGGTGGAAGGAGAGTGGGGGACAGAAACAAGGCCATTTAAAGCTTTCAAAGCATTTTGAGTGGGAGAGGTAGTTATCCCAATGGGACATTGTTTTATGTGTTTTTTCCTATGTTACTCGTGCACGACGTGTAACAGCGTGTTAGCGTTCAGGCGGCCCTGCGCAAAATAAGCACCCATGCTGTCAGCCCAATCAGATTTTGGAGGGACGCTGAGGAGAGGCAACTCTAGTTATAATTTCTCTCTCATCGCCGCGTCTTTCTCTCGAGCTCACACTGACTGTTTTCACGCTGAGCATTTAAATGTTCTCGTTTCTTCGCATCCGCCTCTTTGAGCTGATGAGAGACGTACGAGCGTATCAAACTTCTCCGCCAAAGGAGAAATTAAAAAAATAATCACCAAAAAGCGCCTCTCAAAGTTCACAACGGACCACGGTCTGAATTACACTGAGATAATCCTGTTTTCCAACCGTCACGTTTGAGAGTGAAAGGAAGCTGTCACTCATAACCTGCTTTTGCTTCCGTGCTCCTGGACAGCTTTGTGGAATATCAGCCCGGTGCAGACTTCCTATGAGCTCACGGCGCAATGGGACACAGCGGTGCCTCTCTCTCTAAGAGCCGGCCTGGCAGGTGGAGGCTTATTTGAGGCCACATCTTGGAAGCTTGAAGATCACAGAAGCCCCCCTGAGTCAAAAGTTATTACCACTCCAAGGCTATCTCCACAGGTGAACGGGTGGTGCCAGTAGGGGGATTGGAAATGTCATGGTCTCTATAGAAATGGGTCCCTTTTTTTCCCGGTTAAATCCTAATAGAGCACCGAGCTGATTTAATTGGTGCACTCTATGCCTAGGGAGTGGTGGAAAAGATCGCAATCGGCCGGCACGGCTTCAGGCACAGTGGGACCGGCCAAAGCTGATCTGATAGTGCCACTCAATGCAGAAGGTTGAGCTGAAGCCAAAGCAGATCCCTTGACCAAAAAAAACTTCGAAATGTGGGCAATCCAAGAGAAGCGTTTTACCTGAAACGTTTCTTCCGTCTTTCCCTTCAACCTAAAATAGCCTGCGGTTTGAGGCTTGCTATCTCTTGGAGATTTGCTCATGTTAGAGGGGTCCGAAAATTCTTCTCAGTCTCCTTAAAAATGGCTGGCCCTTTAAACAGATGTGACCGGGCCCAGAGGCGTATCTATCCACACATGAACCAGTGACTCAGTTCAAAGGCAATCAAGGCAATCCGTTCTTACAAAGAGACCCTGTTGGAAGATACATCTGGTTTATATGCATAAACGTAAAATGACTGGACACTTATTCAATGCTGAAACAATCCTCTCACAGACTATGATAAGAATAAAGGACAATATGTTAACGATGTAACACTATTTGCAAACCTTAAGCTTAAACACATCTTAATCAGAACCCAAACACTAATTAAATATAGCTTAAACGTTATCCCCAACGTAAAGCTTCACCATAGCTCAAATATGCACTTAAATGTTAGCAAACCATCTGCAACACATAATCTAAATCCATAAAACACACTTTTGTTTTAAGGGTCAAAGATAAAGTCAGCCCGTATGATGCAACATGGCGTCGCCACAGCTCTGACGACATCTACAAGACCTTGATTCCAGCTTTCATGCCCTCTAAATCATCTTAGAGCACAGGGACTTTGACGAGGAAAAAGCAATTAACAGAGAGTGATTAGAGTGATTAAGTTAGCCAAATGCGGTCAAGCTCTTTCCACTGGACGACGTGACTTCAAGACGTCCAGGTAAATAATGCCATCAAAGAAGAAAACTAGTGTTCTGGGTAGAAGGTAAAAGCACAGGGGCCTTCTGGTGCAAACAAGGCAGCCAAACTAAGGCCAATCCATCACCGCAAGGTTATAAATGATGTACTCTGGGGAGGTCCTGAACAACAAGATGTACTGCCGAACTACAGACTTAAGGAGACGAGAAGGAAAAGAGCGGAATCAAAATGGAAATCATTGCCAAGAAGCAGTTTAACTTCCAATTCTCCTGTGGGCGTTTTAAAATCATCCCCCCTTGACTCCTGGAAACACAGCCAATACTTAGAGCAAACAAAGGTCAGGGAGAGTGTTAAATCATTTGTCCCATTTTTCTTTCAAACAGTCCCGCTAAGCTAGATCTTGGTGCCTGTGCTTTAGAGCCCGTAACCGTGAGCGAGTCGCTGGGTTGAAAGCTTCTGAGCCGCCCCGACAACTGAGGGGAAATCTTCTGGGTACCCTGCGTTTATTTTTCCTTCAGCAAAATGTTTTAAAGATCATTTACACATCAACTGTTAGAAGAAAGGTCCCTAGTGCATTCTGCCACAAAAGAAGATATTTTAAGATTTTTTTGCGTACCACGGTATTCATGCACAATTAGAACACCTTAAACGTCGGGGAGGTTGTGAAAGAGGACGAGGAGACTAGGGGGTAAAATTTTGACTGGTTAGCAATAGGGCAGTCAAAAAAAAATTCAAATTTTGAATATTCGTCAAATTTAAAATAAAAATCCACATTCGAATGCAAAACGTTGCATTCGAATTTTAGGTGTGCGTCAGGCAGCCTTATTAGTGGCGCACGAGATGCGATGACGATGTAAGTAGGTGTCATTGCATTTTAATGCTTTTTTTTTTTTTTTGCCTATCCAGTTGAACCCACTGGATACGGTTCATACAGACTGCCTATTTTGCGCATTTTCTAGAGGGACATCTATCACTGTTGCACTTGCATCTCGCAAAAGAGACGGATATTTAGAAAGCCATTTAAAAGTATTGTAAGTTCAACTTTGAAAGAAATATGTCTCAAAAATTTATGGCAGGACGTTCCCCATTCCACTGCATCTCATGTCTTTAAATGAAAAAAGTAACGTTACTCTTTGTGATTGGTTTTCCGTGCTTTGATAAACTGTGTACACATTATGGTGTTTTGTTTCTAATTGTTTAAGCAACTTAATTATATGTTGTTGAAAATTATTTTAAACATTATGCACTTTTTTCAAAGATAGTCATGTTATTTTATTGCTTTGAAGAACCGTAGATTAGTAATATTTTGCTCGATGCGCCCTCTTGTGGCCTCAGGAGAGAAAGCCAAAAGTTTTTTTCCACTAACTGAAATTATGCCTTTTAAATTCGAATATAATTCAAATTTTGATAATATTTATGTACAAAATTCGAATTTAGTTTTTCAGCTACTTTGACAGCCCTAGTTAGCAACAGGTTGTTCACCCCTACTGGCAGATGCTGTAATTACATCATTCTGCCAGGGAAAAAAAAAATGTCTCTAAAAGTTACTATTAAGGACAAGGAGTGCCATTTACACAATAAAATGAAGGAATCAATCATTAATTTATTAATTCATGAAAGTTAATCTATAATTCACTATTCTAAATAACAAACAGATGTGTTTCAAATGGTTTAGTACCAGATTAAACTAATTTATACACACACACATTCACACACACACACATATACTATTATAAAAAATAATACACAGTTATCTAATCATGCATTCTGATGAAAATAAAACTGGAACATTATAGACTTCCTAGGAGAGGAGTTTTGAAATGTGAGGTGACATTTTGATAAAAAAAAAAAAAAAAAAAAAGGATCAAAAAAACATTTTGAATGTGTGTCCAGCCAAAGAAAACAATGGAGAAAAACAAACGGAATGAAAGAAGGATAGAGATCAATCTCGAGGCGCATGAGAGCATACAGAGGCGGAAAGAGAGCGAGGTCTGGGCCAGCAACCTCAGCCCTGCCCAAAATCAATTGTGTTTTCAATCTTCACAAGAAGATTTGGTTTCACTGGTTAACACAAGCGCTGTGAAAGCCATTTTGAGACCTTGTTAAAGACTCGGTGGCGAAACAGATACAGGTGTGGGATCGGATCGCCAAGGATGAGAGGAGGGAGGGAGAAGGGAAGACGGGAGCAGAGGGAGGGAGGAGTCTGGAGAGAGCGCATCATCTTAAAACTAATCCCAGCCAGTTCAAAAGCTGCTTCTTTTCCTCACCTTCCCTTTTCATCCCTCACTAGCTCCTCATTTGTTTTCTCCCTTCACTCCAGAGGGCACTGGAGAGCGGGCAGCCCGTGATTGAGTATTTCAGCCACCCTTAAGAATTTCTACCTTTTGTTAGTGACTTCCCACTTGTGTGAGGCCACTGATGTGTGGAGAACATTTAAGGGCTACAGGCTCCATAGAAGTCCGCAGGGATTTACTGCTAACCCTCACAGTGAATAGAGGACACTTCCCTGGCCAGTCTTACGGAGGAAAGCAGTCCAAAGGGCCTTTTGATAAGAAATAACACATCTCTGCCCAGACAATGAAGTTCCTGCTGAGACATTAAAAGAAAATAAACCATGAAATGCTCACAAAGCTGAAGCGGCACACTCTGAAAATACTCCACACTAAATCAAGGAAGTGGAAATTCACTGAACACAACCGTTACATATAGCATAAGCAACGGTGTGATGTTAAATCTTATCCCTGTTTTCATACAGTCCATAGAGGCTTTTGCTAATCTTTATTATTTGCTTATGCACAGCCACTTTAACCTTTCGATCCAACTCAATTCATTTATACAGTGCTTTTAACAATGGAGATTGTTTTAAAGCAGCTTTACACAGCGTCAGGTATTAACCCTGAGATGATGATGCCAACATCGAGGTAAAAACACCCCGAGTGTACAGAAACTAACCTTGAGAGGAAGACGATGCATCTTTAAGACAACTTTGGACGGCCGCCATTACTCTCACTCCCGAACCGCTGTCATGTTTCCACAGTCTCACCGTGTACATGAGGAAAATGCGTCTGAAATAAACTCTTCACACCGAATCCACAAACACCTCTCGTTAAACAAGCTTATCAAATCAGACTTTAAGGGCTCAGTGATGCAGCGAGGCTTGCAAATAGAGCAGTGCACTGTTTTTATTACCTGAGCCTGAGGTAAATCGAATGCCGTTATTAAATGTTAGCGGTTCACCAGGTATGCTAAATTAACTAACAGTGAGTGCTCGGGATGCAGTCATTACAGGCAGCCCACTGTCCTCACTGAATACTGAAGCTGAGAGAAAGAGAAAACTGTGACATTTCATTACAGAAACATGACAATACACAGTCTGTCACCAAACTGGTGATTACGGTTTAGTTCGTTCAGCTTTCAATGTGGGCTGGTCAGTGAGTCATGAGTCAAAACCACCACAGAGAAAATGATAACGTGCTCTATGTCAAAAATAGCGAGCAGGATGCTCTGTGGAGAAAATTATGCTTTGTGAAGAATGAACATTGATTTTCAAAATCAACCAGATGCTTTTCTCACCTTTAAAGACAACATGAAAACAAAATTGACCTTATTTACTTTCTAAATAAATTTTCCTGGTCTTACTGTTAATAATTTATCAGTGTACCTAACGCTAACTACTTTAAATCAAAATGTGATCATTTTCTCTGCTTCTAAAACAAAACATCTTTCCTGTTGACGTAACCAAGGCCATGTGAGCTTAGAAAACTAGTATTAATTAATATGATTTTATATTACATTACTTTGTATATTACACATGCTGGACAAACTGTCTACCTAGGCTGCAGGAGGTTAAAGCTTTGCCCCTGAAATGGTAGAAGTTGGCTCTCACCCAGGCCGATATGGGAACCAGGACAGAGGAGGCATAAAGGCCTGATTGTGGCAGAGCACTGGCTTGGAAACAACTCTCAGGCCTAATGAAACTAAAGCCTGGCCACAGCAGGCCAGCGAACACTAAAGTGAGAGAGGTAGAGTGAGAGTGAGTGGGAAGGGTGGTAATGAAGTAAACAGGAGTTGTTTCAACTTAGCAGAATAAGTGTACTTTGTTTGGAGATCTACTCCAAGCCGATTACAATAAACCTATGACTAAGCATAAGCCACCCTATGTAATTAGGGCACATGAAGGTTTATGCGGGGAGCGAGGCAGCCTTTTACGTTCTTATCACGTTGAACGCACAAAATATCTTGGCGAGATCTATAATCAAACCATGCCAAATCTGTTGTCTTAACACATATAAAATTTTTCGGAGGAAACAAATGAAATTATTTAGGCATGCCTTCTTCTAAAAGTAAAAAGGCAACATGCCGCATTAGCACGAAATGACTGTGTGCTAATGAAAAGTGGATCTAACTCAAAGAGCCTTTGTGGAAAAGCTTTTAAAATCTTAATTCTGCAGTGTTGTGCAATAAATGCCCCTTAGTGCTGCTTAAAGCTGCAGTCCGTAACATTTTTTGGTTAAAAATGATCCGAAATCAATATTTAAGCAAGTACATAACCAACCAGTGTTCAAAACTATTGCTTTACTTTAGCCCGATTCACAACTGTTATCTTAAAATAATGTTTTCTAATTTGAGTGGTACGGGTAGGTTTTCACGGGAAATTCGAACATGGCACTGCGTCATTACGTCACGTCTGTAAACATAAAGAAGCTGTCCCGCCTACTAGGCTATAGCATGTGTGGATGCTGCAGGTGGCGCATCGTTTATAACCTTTTCTCACAGCAGCTGGAATTATTAAATGTATCATTTTGATGGCGGATTGTAATCCAGAAAGGATTATGTGTTTATGAAACACATATGAATGAAATTAAATTATATTCCAGTTTTAAATGTGCTTCTGATTACAGATAGCCTAAGTTTACACAAGATTTGTATTTTAAAGAAAATCAGTTCGAAGGGAGCATAGTTTGCTTTTTGGGTTAAAAGAATTTGTTATTATGAAATTTGAATGCCATGACAATTAGATTAAACTGTACAGAAATTGAAATCTACACGTTAATACACACTATACTAGCGGAGGCTCATGTAGTCATGGAGGCTGCAGGTTTAGTGACGCAATGCTGATGTTGTTAATTTGAGAATAAAGTATAAGAATAATAATAATAATTTGCACGGTTTGATGTGACATGAGCTAATAGATCGTTAGATTAAATCACCATTGGAAGCGCGATTTATTGTAATGCTTTTTCCTCAGTTGGTCAGAACAAATGTGACTGACTTGTTACTTACTTGTTCAGATGACAATATCCAGTGAAAATTCTTATTTGGGTCATATATTCCAAGACGTAGACTAATCTGTGATAGCGAAGAACAGTAAATATCCACACTGGTGCGGTGACTGACAGCTACATATACTCCTCAAAACATTAGATTCATCCGCGCTGGAGCTGTGCCAGAGTACAACCCCACGCAAGCAAGATAATTCCGCAAGTAACTGCAATTCCAGGTTTTCAAACATAGATGGCGACAAAGAGGCAAAACTTAAGGACTGCAGCTTTAAGTGTGTGTGTTTGTGTGTGTGTGAGTGTGTAAGCTGTCATAGCACAGAAAAAGCGCTCAGGAAGAACACAGCTTCTAAGGAGACAGATCCTGTGACCCTGCTGCCCCATGCCACCTGCTCTCCTCCCAGGATCCTCGTTCTCTCACTACCCACCGCTCGCCAGGAGACACTGTTAATTGGCCTACACACACGCCCCCACGCACGCACACACACACACACACAAACCTCCGAGTATCACCTCAACTGACACCACAGTGTGGCAAAACCTCCAGGTGGGCAGACTTGCAGAGTCATCAAGAGTTTGCAGCAAATGAGCATCCAACATTCTAACAACTCACTTTGAAGGCTCATTTTGCCTTTACTCACAAGTGTGCATCCAACGGATGGTCAATCTGTAATTTTCTTGTCTTAAGAGACAGACATTTCATTAGACTGTGTGTTTGCTTCGCAACTTATAAACAACGAGACACTGAGCGCTGAGGTCTTTAGCGTTATTGGATCACGCTCCCCATTCAAAATAACGATCTACAGTTTTACATAAGGACGGCAGACAAGTACGCCTCAGTAAACCGGGCTGTGGTAAGACTAATATAGTCTTGTGACCTAAGAAGCTACAAATCCTCCGCCGTTCCTTTAATCACAATGATTTAGCGGTTGTCTACTGCCAGCGCTGGCGCTGGTGAAAACACCCCCAGGGCAAGACGTACAGCACAGGGCAAGTAAAACATCTGCATAATTGAGCCCTTCAATCAAGTCAAGTGTGTGTTAGGTCCACTCAGACACAGCTGATTACAAACAAATGGAGCTAGGTATTTATACAGAGCCTGAAACAGAGAGACAGCGAACTTACTCAAAGTCATATCATACAGCAAACAGAAAAGTTCACCTGGGCCATACAAATATACGGATTGACTATTAATTTTCTGCATGTATATGGTAGATATCAGCCTTACAAAACATGTCAGGTAATAATATTGATTTTCAGATACTGATTCACAAAAGTCCAAAATCAATATTTTACTCTATGCCTGTACTCAGTTTATACATGATAATAACAAATGACTCTTATGATTCGGTTATTTTTAGTGACTCAATGTTAGTGAACCAATGTTGCTTGATTCCCGAAATAAATAACTCTTATGAGTCAGTTCTTTTAATTTAAAAAGACATTATCAGCTTGAATCAGTCTGAAACACTGCCCTGTTTAAATTACAGCATTGGTAGAAAGAGGTGTTATTTCTATATTGAAGAATATGTTGGCAAAATGGGCATTATAACTAAAATATAACCAAATGAATCAAATCAAATTGATTTAAAATGGGAATTAAAATCAAAACGAATTGAAAGCTTATGTATCAGAATAAAATTGGGAAATCTCTAATAATATCTATCCTTAAAGTCAGAAACGAACACACCATTGGTTGAGTAGATGTTCAGACCAATTACACACAGCAGCTTTAAGCAAAAGGTCCTGGCTACTACATCCAGTGGACGACAGAGACCAGGCAAACACTGGTCTTTCATCTCCAAATGGCCACATCTCAAACGGCCTGTTTGAAAGTCTTGAAAGGGTCCGTTGAGGGACAGCGTTTCTCATCATCCGAAAACATCTCTCAGTGAAATTAGCCAAAGGGAATAAGAAAAAATTAGATCTTACCTTGCCAAACTGTTCAAAATACTGCTTCACATCTTCAACTACTGTGTTAGCTGATAATCCGCCAACAAATATTTTCTTTGTTCTTGTGACCATCTGGAAGAGAAGAGAAGAAGACAAGAGATTAGGCCCATGTGAAAGCACTTCAGAGGACTTCAAATGTACAGGAGACAAAGAGGAAGCTCAGAACTGGAAAAGAGGGAATTGGGAGATGACCGGTTGTGGGTTTTGTGTCCCACGGGGAGATTGAAGAGGCGGTACTGTGTGATTTGTTGAGTGTGTGAGAGTGCGCTCTGGGACCGGGTAACACCTAGCTTGCGATGCTCGATGCTGCTTGCGTTACCTGTCCTTTCTCTCGCAACATTACAGACTTGAAACTTTTTGGTTTCGCGCTAACACAAACACCTGAGCTGCGAATGGTGTTTTTCTTGTTTTGCGAAGACCCAACACGCAATCCCCCAGTCCATTTAAGAAAACTGGAATAGGAATTTTTCAAAGGACAGTTCTCAGAAAAACTACATAGAGTGTGCTGCATGGACAGACCTTAAAAGACACTCTAATTGAGTTACAAACAAAAGGTGTCAGAAAGTTGGAAGTCTCCGAGCTGGCCGGGATCTCAAACCGGTGAGAACAGACAGTAGTAGAGGTCGCAGTCGTGGAACCAGGCCCATTTTTCAAAACACAATTAACTCTCCCTGCTGGAGAGATGTACGGAGCGCCGAGACCCGACTTCTCTTCATGCAGCAACGTTAATTGTGCTGAGAGCTGGTGCACTGAGATCAAATAGCCCACCTATCATATAGGGCAATGATAACGGCTAACAAGAGAGCTCCTCAGGCAATGTTAAGCCCTTTTTGAAGTTAACAAAGAGAAGAAACTTGTCAAATTCCCACTTATGTTAGACCCATGTGGATTTCCATTAAATGTGTGCTTATTGTCAGAGCTGTGATGTAGCAGGTGATCCCTATGTGTTATGGCACTCATGCTGGAGACAAAGGTTCAAATCTGACCTACAGTATGTTTTGGATATAGATAAAGGATGAATATATATAGAGAGAGAGAGGGATGGATGGACAGACAGACTGACAGACAGAATTTTTCAATTTTACAGAACACTTAGAGCTGGTAAACTACCTTAGATCAGTAACAAACCAGCTAAAATGTTTCAAAACTACCTTAAACCAGCATCACCTTGTTTTTCCAGCAGGGATGAACTAATTTCCTGTCCCCTCTTATTGCCTTGATCTATAAAAATTGCCAAAAAAGGTGCACTTATTGACAATGAGAGAAAATAAGCTTCATTTGTGCATTCTAGCAAACCCCCGGTATTTCCCAGAGCGGAGTAGACGGCAAAAGAATTAAGCAACCCTGAGCATTTATTTCGACTTCATTCACATCCATCATACACAATCTTGGCAACAGGCACACTCAGCCCTCATCTCAGCTGGCTGTTTCCCAAACCCTCTCCGAAGCACTTTCGCTCTCATCTGCACCCCACCATGGTTAATCTGTCTGTCTTTTCCCCTGTCGTTTTGTGTAGGCCCGAGCCGCCCAACGTGTCAGTGGAGAGTTAAGTTTTTAGTGGCATCTTTATGTCCTCTGACAGCACCAGCTCCAGGCTGATGGGATTCCTCAGGCCCTGGAACAACGCAATTACTCTGTCCATTTCTCTCCATGGTGACAAGAGACAACAGCAGGCCTTTGCTCTTCCGTGCGCCCTCTCTCGCACACCTCTCTCGGGATTCGACGAGCAGATATGCCTCGCAAACACGTTGTGCTGCTAGCTCGGCTAACCCATTAGAATTCAGAGTGCTGGCTTGGCCGCAATAATGATCAAGATGATGACAGGAAGCATGTCCATTGCACTGTTTTGATTCTTTTGGTTTCGTGACCCTGAAGGCTTGAAAGAAATAATCATTAAAAACAGACAACAGGCTACCAAACGTGCAATTTGATTAGCCTCCGCTTAGATAGAAAAAGCAAATAGCCTGCCAGACAACCCTTTATTATGGTACTTGTCCTTCCTGAGCGTCTCTAGCTTGTCCTTGTTTCTCTTTGTTGCTGTTGACATTGCGGCTTTCCGAAAACAGTACTGTTTACAAGGTATTCGTGGGAATGTGCAAGTCATGAGGGAGAGGTACCAAGCTAACCTCAACAGGTAGAGACTAAGAGGTGTCAGGTACAGATACCCTAAACCAGGTGTTCCAGTGAAAGGAACGGCCCCCAACTTTGCACTTGCTGCTGAGGGATTTGCAGCTTCACCTCTCACACCTCCGTCTGCAGCCTCTCATTATCTGATGGCATCTAACATAGTTGAGATGAGAAAAGATGTTTCAGACAAATTAGAATGGTGAAGAAAAGTAATAAGGTGCGAGTATATTCTAGGGAAAAAAATGGAATGACATGGACCTTGCGAAGGGATGGGAAAATGTCTGGCGAAGTGATGACATATCGGAGAAACTTTTGCTATCGCAAGACCTTAAAAATTCAACCGTGAAAATCTATGAATATGAAAGAGCACGTCTCGCAGGAGAGCTGAGATATAAGAATGCAGCGGCACTAGGTGTGATAGAGTATAAGCAGTGTGTTAAGAGATACTGTGCGTATAAAATTTATGCAGAGCAGCTGAGTTTGTTGCTTTTAGTCGGCTGCTGATGTTGCTGTTTCAGGCCCTGTCATCTTCCACCAGCATTGCTTGATGCAACTCGGCATGCCTAGAGAACATTTCCTGCCTTCCTCTAGCAAGGGGGAATGTCAGCTGCCAGAATGTTTCTAGATGCAAGTCGTGCTGCAGGTTTCTGCCAGTGCTGAGACAAGTGCAGGCGATCAGAAGTGATGACTACATGAGCCTCCGCTAGATGTTTGCAGGCTAATGCGCTCACAGTATATTGGAATTATCAGAAAAAATTGACATGGATTAAACTGTTAATATGGACAAATAAATAGTACAGCCAATTTTACACAATTTATTTTGATTATAGGCAGATGAAAACATGAAATAGACAAAGTTTTTAGTTTCTTAAGTTAATATATTGTTTGTTATTTCTACATCATTGAACAAGCCAGGGCAAACTAGATTGTAAAACAGATTGTTGTGGACTGTAGGCCAGTGATAGACTATGAAAAATATAATATATATATAAAAATATAATAATTTAGTCTAAAATAATAATTTAAAACTAAATATTTAGAAACAATACTTATATAAAAATAATTAGAAAGAAAGAAAAAAAGAAAGAAAGAAAGAAAGAAAGAAAGAAAGAAAGAAAGAAAAAGAAAGAAAGAAAGAGTTGTATAATAAAATTTAAAAAGTTATTTTTGTTACTCCTTGCCTTGGGAAAGTTAACTTAAATATTTCAAAGTTAAATTTACTATGGCAATAAAAAGAAGTCACATTCAAGGACAACGAGGCTTGTCTGAATTTTGCTGATACTTAAAAGAGCAAGACTATCAGGAAGGCTTCAATTTGGACTCGAAATAAGACAGACACAATTTTATGTGCTCCACAAAGAGAGGATTTGGGAAGTAAATTAGAATTTTTCTAATGTTTTAAAATACATAGCAAAGAGGAAGATGAGAGGAAGAGTCTCTCGCTCTCTGTTGAAGATGAGAGGGGGAATGCAGGAGGTAGTAGTGACAGCAAAGTTCACCATTTATCTGCGGCAAAATAAAATGGATCGAGACGTATCCTGCAGCCTAAATTGGAGGAATGTGATAGGAGTGGCAATTTAATATTGCATCTACTCTCCTTTGGGCACAAATGGATCTAATTAAGATCTTTCATTAGATGCGGCGCAGCCAAACCCTCCCTGAAAACATGGATCCTTATCAGAGCACAGGACAATCGCAGGGATACAGACATAGCAAATCAAGTTATATTCCGACAGAGAGGAGGGGGGCGAGGGGGAGAGAGCCGTTTGACAGATGACTTGATGGAGGTTACATGGAGTTTAACAAAGAACAGAAACCAAGGAACAGAGATAGATGATCAAGCTCCTCTTAAAACACCTGCCGCGTTTTCTGCTGAAAGTTCCCCTTCCCAGGATTCTCCTCTCCGGGATCGAACGGTCTGCAGAGAGGCCCATGCTGCATTTTTATTTGTTTACTCGGGGTCTCTGATGAACTGTGTAGTGGCCTCTTGCTGTTGATTGCGGTTGACTAACATTGGTCCTCACTCACAATAAGCCCATAAGCCCCAGCCAAACGATGCTCTTGTGTTGTGACAAGGAGTCTTTTTTTAATCAGTCCTCTTTGCCTGGCTGGATGTCCCCTGATTAGAGTGAGATAATGAGACCCCCTTCCTCATCCTTCTCCTCCTCCCTCCCAGGCCTCTTCATCATCTCAAATCACATATTCATCACTGATTGCCGTCTCCTTGTCCTTCTATCGAATCACACACTCCAGGCAAACAGGCTTGCAGACCGATTCCAAACCGGTCGGAAACGGTGACAACTAGGCGGGTCTCGTTTAACGTGAGGGGTTGACACTTCCTTGACTGACAGAATCCAGTGCACTTGCCACACTCTATTCAGCTGCATCTAAATTTAGGCCGCCAAGCTCCAATTTGTACACAATTTTGCAGTGTGGAATTTTAATGTCGACATTCAAATGTACTGGGCCAAACAGCTCCTGCCTCCGCGCCTGCAGCTAACCCTGATTGACAGGCGAGGCAGTGGCTTGACCAAGAGCTGAGAATAACTGATTAGTAACATTGGCAAAAACTGTGGATGCACAGCCCCCCTTTCCCTGCCCCAAAACCCATCAGACAAGACTTACTTGATGCAATATCAAACACTCTTCTTTTCTTTCTCTGACTGTATGAAGGGTAAAAATAAGATATTTATCTACTGAATGTCCATATGTTCACTCAAAAATGCATACATAACATGCCAAATAAGTCTTACTTTCTAATTAGTGGGACTTGCTATGGTAAGCATCGCTAACAAGGATCTACATTGGATTTGAGATTTGAACAAACTATTCCTAAAGAGAAAAAAAAATGTATTAAAAAAAAAAAAAAAAAACCTGTGCACATCACATCAAATCATACTTTAAATCAGGTATAGCACTCCCACAGTGCTGCTAAATCAGCACTGTGGGAGTGCTGATTATCTGTGGACCATTACTAAATTCTGGTTTGAAAAATAGATTTTTAAATTTGCTAAAGATTTCAGAGTTATTAAATTATTCGTTTTTTTTTTTTTTTTTTTTTAAATAAGCGACAAAGGTAACCTAAAATGTAAAAATATGGGAAATGAGCATGCAATATTAAATATCGGAATATAACTGGACGATGCCAGTAAATGAAAACATTTAAAAAAAATTGTTGTCAATATATTTGTGCTTCCCAACAAATCATGTGCCATACTGAAAAAAAAATTTAATTAGAGATTAGGCTTACAATTTTTGCCTGGTAATTCATAAAATGGGTGAAAAAAAATCTAGAATAAAAGATTCAGTAAATTACAGCACAATTGCAGTGATCACAGTAAAAACTGTACATAACCTTCAAAATTAAGATTTATTTTCACTGTGTTCCATTTAAATGAAAAAAAAAAAAATAAATACTATTTAAATAGCTTTGACAAAGAACATAACCTATTCGGAGAACGAAATCGTTGTAAGCGTAAAAAAGAAAGTGCAAATCTTTAGACAGGGATGGAGGGTTTGTTTGTCTTCAGGGTAAAACTGGTCCAATCCGATCTCTAGTGTATATTTATAGAGGCATAATTGATAACCACAATGCCATTACACTGAGTAGATGAGTGGGGTAAAGATGCTTACTACAAATGGCAGGTGACAGCCCAAAGCAGGGCTCCTTCAAGCTTACAGCAGCCGTCTCCACACTGACAGCAGGTTGGCTGCCAAAAACTGAGCCAAACGGCCTTTTGCTGACCCCCGAGGCCACGTAAATGAGTCTCTGGCTCTCTCAATGGAAGATCCCTCCCAAGCCACTTAGTGGAGCCCAAGGCAGTTCAAGCACAAGCATCAGACAAGGGCTGAATGGGATTGACACCAGCAGGTTAATGACTCGTCGTTCTGTTGGGGCAATTAAGGATCTTCATGCCAAAATTATAACCATAAATAGTATTTATGGTAGCCTAATCGATTAGCTTAAGATTAATACAACACTTTAGCCATTTTTATAAAACTACACTGAGCACACTGTGAAAATCTGAAGACTAAAGGGGCTATAAATTTCTTTTAGTGAAAAAAAAATAAGCACAAGACAGTTCAAGCCAATCCAAACCTTCAGGTTGTAAAGGTTGTGCTGACTATGAAAGTCTCAGACTATCTACAGAAGTAGCGTGAAAAATCAAGAGATATCTGTGAGCACCTCTGTGAAATCCTCCTATCCTAAACTGCTGAGCTGACATACTAAAAAGCTCTTTATATCTGAATTTCATAACACTATGGGGGGAAAGGGGAAACTACTGCCCCCTGTGATTGCTTTAAGCATTCATTAAATTCACTATTGATTTTAGCATCTAAATTGGTCATTCACAGGGTCTTTCATGAATCATTGCTGCAATTTTGGAGCACTTGAGTGTGTCAAATGAGGTACTGTAGCTTTAAGAGTGACCAGTAGGCACACTGTAAATCCTCAGCCACTGATGTCACAATGCTACAAAATACCCAGGTCATCTGACTGCAGCCTTGCTAAAGCTGGTTCATGTGAACTGGGGGAGTGCTGATGACCAGGTCAGATGTGCATAAAAGTCCCATGACACACAATTAATATTAATCAATATCTATCCTACTCCTCTAACGGAGATCAAGACCTGTAAAAGCATTCTGCACAACTGACATACAATCCTTTATTCCAGACAATGTCAAAAGTCATTCAGAGTCAGTCACAAATGTGCCCAATATTAAAAGAAATAAGTTATCCACTACAAAAAAGTGCTTATCAGTGCAAAAATTGATGTTGGTGGTTGCTAAAGTGTTCGGAGTGGTTCTTGTTGCTACGCAGTTGCTAGGGCATTGCTAAATGATAGCTAACTTATTCAATTCAAAACATCCAACCCATATATTTCTTGATTCCCTCCTTCCAGTCTAGGGTGAAAAAAATGTCACTAGGCAAACATATCCAAGGAATATATTGAGCATTATTTACACTACCATTTAAAAGTTCGGAGGCAGTCAGATTTTTTTTCTTATATGCACCAACGCTGAATTTGTTTGATCAAAAATACAGTAAAAGCAGTAAAACTGTGAATTATTATTACAATTTAAAATACCAGTTTCCTATTCCAATATATTTTAAGTTTGTAATTTATTTCTGGGATGGAAAAGCTGAATTTTCAGCAGCCATTACTCCAAAAAACTTCTGCGAGATTATAAATATCTTTACTGTCACTTTTGAGCAACTGAATGCATCCTTGCTGGATAAAACTATTAATTTAAATGTATTTTTAAAAAATCTTAGTGACCCAAAACCTTTGAACGACATTGTATTCTAAAAGGCCTCTTTATTCAGCAGGTCAGTATATAAATCTTGAGCATGTGTTTCATCTTTTAACCAATGTTTTTTTTGTGCTAACCTCCGCATCGTGCCTTTGTAATTTCAAACTGCACTAACACCAATATTCTTCAATGACAAACTGTAGCAATACCCCCTCCATGGCTTTATCTTAATGATCTGATGTGCTTTACACTCAAACCCAGAGTCAATAGATTATTGTACAGTTATGAAGATGGATCGCGGCCGCTCATAGCTCCTTATAGGACCCAGGAGATGGCTAGGCTGATACACCTCCCGGTCTCCGTTCAAGCGAACTCACGCTGAATATCAATGAGCTTTCAGCCTTGATAAACAGTCTGCAGAATGGAAAAATATTTTCACATTAAGGATGGAGGGGTGAAAGAAGGAATGAGAGAAAAAATTGAGCGCTTGCCCCTCAAAGCGATTCTGAAAAATTAATATGCTAATTAAGTGCTTGCTTGGGGCGAAATCTTCGAAACTTTAGCAAGGGAGTTATAAGCACTTAACAAATTACTTACACCATTACACTGGAAGCTGTATACATTTTTAAAGCGACTGTACGTTTTCCTTTCCTTTCCTTTCAGTTTTCACAATAGATCTGGCTTTTTTTTCCGCAGACATTTTCTCCCAAGCTGCCATTTAGGAGTATAAAACGATATCAGACTTTTATGTCCTTCTCTGAAATATTAAGTATAGCGCAAGCCGAAGAATTTATCAGCACGCCACATCGTTTGGGGGCAGGCCTTCAGCGATCCTTTCTACTTCTGAAATGTCTGAACTCATATCGAAATAATCTCCACAAGGCAAGACAGAGCTTCACATCAGTTTAATCTGTTCAGGAGAAAGAGAAGAGCTAACAAACAGCATCAGCATCCATCCTGCGGGCCTGAAGTGAACTTTCAATTCACAGAAGCCACTTCCCACTTCTGTGTGCTCGGTGGCATCCTGAATGCGATTGTGTTTGCATTTGCGTGTGTGTGTTCAGGCATCCTGTCAAAGATGTCTGTGCAAAGGCAGACCAAACAACCACAGGCCGTATCTGAAGTCAAGATTGACTTCAATGTTTTTCAGCACTTTGGTGTGGGAAATCCCATTTATGACCTTTACCATCCAGACCACCTGTGATTTTCGTTTAGGAGAAATTAAAGCAACAGTACACCAAAAAAGTCTGTCTTTATTTACTCATCCTTATATCATTGCAAACCTGCATAACTTTTTATCCACAATGGAGAACACAGGAGAAAAACAATAAAAAAAGAAATATTTTTAAAAGCAATAAAAAAAATTATATTTCGGTGTGAGAATTTAAAAAAAAAAATGCTCCCCACCAAATTCATAAACCCACAGTGCAATATAAATTAAATAATAGTTTTCATTACAATTTTATTTGTTTTAATCAATATACCGTAAAACATATACTAATATATACAAATATATTATATATACACACAAACATAGACACACATTTGTATTCTGTGAGAGAAATGTGTATGAAATAGTGCTGTCAAAGTTAAACCGTTAATAATGCGTTAACGCAAATTCATTTTAACGGCACTAATTTTATTAACGCGCGATTAACGCAGCGCGCATTTTCTGTTTGACCCGTGGCCTAGCCCGTACTACTATAGTTAGAGAAATGAAAATGGATGGAGATGCTGACAGTGTTGCCAATTCAGGGACTTTTCAGACCACTTTAGCAAGGTTTTATTTTTATTTTTTATTTTTTTATTTTTTCAAAAAGCGCCCAGCGACCAGTCTTTATAGGATTTGCCCAAACCTTATTTAGTTTCTGAGACTCACCGGTACTGCCGCGCGAGCGCGAGGTCTCTCTTTCTCGCTGCGCACACACCTCTCTCTCTCTCCCTCCGCGTCTGCTCTGTTCAGCGCGCGGATGAGAGGAACAGCGCTTTCAGTTAAAACAGATATTATGTTGCTTCTCTAATTTAACATGCAAGTATAGCCGAAATCACAGCACAGCTATTGTCTTTATCTTATGTATAGCCTATTTGATTTTTATCAGAGGATGGCTGGATTATAAATCAGGATTTTTGCACAGATTAACATCTTGGAAGGGAGAGCTGGTTATTTAGTCCTATGGGTCGCGTTTCAGTCACTATTTCATATTCACTCCGTTGTCTGACAACAGAAACAGTAAAATATATCAATGAAAACAGTTTTATTGAGAATTTAGCTGCATCAAAATACAGTATGTGGGGACAGAGAGGCAAACAAATGTAATAATAAATAAATGTACATTTTGCATATTCAGAAGAAGTGAGATGCCCTGTCCTGTGAAAATGTAAACAGGTTTGTGTAAGTAAATTGCTCAGTGCAAAGAAAGAGAAGTAATGGGAACCTGGTATTTCTTTTTTCATGTGTCTAATAGACATGAGCAAGTTCTTTGAAACACATCTATGATCTTTGAAACATGTCTAGTCTTCAGGCTCTGTTAACTATGGTTTCACTAATAATAAACATATATTGCATAAAGCATCCATATTTGTCATTGCCCATGTTGATTAGAGTATTTAAAACATGAAAAGTATTAATTTAAGGAACATTTAGAACAGATAAAAATGTGCGATTAAATTGCGATTAATCGCGAGTTGACTCATGACAATCATGCTATTAATCGCGATTAAATATTTTAATCGATTGACAGCCCTAGTATGAAAACATCAATACCTCTTTTTCGAATCTGCTCAAACACGGAGGCTGCAGCTATAATCATGAATACATACACACAAAAAGACATGAGATAAAATTGGTTTGAAAGAAAACAATCTTGTTCCTCAATAAATGAGTGAACTGCACATAAAGTGTCTGTTTGGCTGGCTATGAGTAATTAGGGCCCAGCTGGCCAGCGGAAGCTGTGGACTGACGCAAAGCAAAGGTGATGGTCAGGGCAGATATGGCTCAGACAGCATCCAGCAACAGATATCAAGCCCTGATGTTCCTCTCCCACTATAGTCTCGTGAACGGGATACTGAACATAGCCTCAGAGTCAAGCTGTGGCCCAGATAACAACCTCTTGAGCACCATCTGAGGCATGGAACATGAGCCAGCTCTGACTAGGAACAGACATACTGAATAGATATGTTTTTACTCTTTATTCCAAGATGTCATCTCTTTACAAGAAGATCATCCAAATGGGAATTTGACATGAGGGTATTCATATGCACTCATCATAGAGACAACCAATGAGTGCTTGCTCCCAGACACCTCTAGGCTGTGTTTCCGGTCCACAAACATCATGGCATTCTTTCAAAAACACTCAAATCCCAAGAGCTAATGCATACTCCTGAGCTCTAACTACGGTTCTGACACCATCTGAGCTGTCAGAAAAATCTGATGGCAGACTCAAGTAGACAGACCTTCAGACATTTACAGACATTTCTGTAGCCCTTTAATGTGAGGGCATATATTCACCACTTCCAGGAAGTGGCAACATACATACTAGCAAAAACACAGTCAGTCTCAATAGGAAGTCTAACAGAGGTTGTTAAATTTTAATCATAAAACAATACTGACAAGAAAAAGAGAAAATTGTTTACCTATCTTAATGGATTTCTTGGTGTGCTTTTGTTTAATTTCTTTAAAAATATTATTTAAAAAATAGTTATTTACTTCTAAAAATTCAAAATGACTTAATATAGAGAATCATGGCATTTCACTAGTACTAAAATGCATTTTTTAATAAAAATAAATACTTTTAATAAATGTAAAAATAAAATGAACAATGCAAATGAAATGCTAATTAATGCAAATTAAAACAATGCAAAATTGTAGATACACATTTATTTGTGTGTATTCACTGATTTTTATTGATACGTTAAATGTATTTATAAAATACTGTATAATGAAGAACACAGTAAACAAATTAAAAATGAAAGTAAAGCTTAATGCCAAATTATTTTTATTGTTTAATAAACACATTTAAAAAAATTATATATATATATATATACATATATACATATACATATATACATATATATATATATATATATATATATATATAAAATATTATATTATATATATGTGTGTGTGTGTGTTTTGGGGGGGGGGGGGGGGGGGGGGGGGTTCCCCAGCTTTTTCTGTGGAGTATTCTAGACCAAAACACATTCTAATTCTTAACTCTAGCTACATTTTTTAAAACTATTATACTCCACTCAAGTCAATAAACAAGCAGCTTCTAAAATATTAGTATGCACCTCAAAATACAAATCCATTCCATAAAACAAACCCATTTCCTATCGGCCTCAGCTTGTTTGTAGCAGGTCATAGAGGTATATAAACTATCATCCTAGCATTCAGAATCACAGTGCCTTAAGGCAGTGGCACAGCAGTGGATGCAGCATGAGATTGATTGCTCCGGATGAAAGTAAAAGGGATAAGGTGCAGTCGGAGCAGGCGAGATGGCTCCAGGAGAGGGCACTTTCACTTTAATAGGACGATTGATTGATTGATAGTGGCGGGCTCTCCTCTGCCACCTCCTTCAGTGACTTTTCCACAGCGCCAAACTGCACTCGGTTGAGATTTTAGCGTCATATAATCCCTATTGATGTACCAGCATTAACCGTCCACACACAATGCGTATAAGGCTCGGGCTAGATTAAGGAAGTTACTGGGCATGGCAAGGATTATTGACCCAGAGCAAGAGCGTCGCGTTATCCCGCTGGTGGGGGAAATCACTTTTTTCTTATCACTCACTTCTACTGAGTTCATTTGTCGTCAGCGATGAGCATTTGGAGTTGAGTGGAAAATCTAGCCGAAAGAAAAATATTAATATCACTTCCAAACCACTGGCCAGTCGGAGTGGAAACCATAGCGATAATCACACATTAAAATCAAAGTGACGTTATTTGTTGAGTGAATAAAGATTGCTAGGGGGTTGCAGATGAGTATAACCAAAACAGCATTTCCTCTCATTGTTACTAGGCAGCAAGAGGATAACTGAACCTCAAGTGAGGGATTAATTTGCAATTAGGACGATGGCTCTTATGAGTGACTCTGCCTTGGGAAGGAGGCCATAATGCTGTCAAGCAACATGCTGCACAGCTGCTGCTGAAGTTCTAAGGGCAGGATCAACAAGAAGTCCAAAATGACATTTTCAAAATTAGTAATAAAGTGTGTTCTTATGGAGGCATTGTACAATTAGGCAGGTTTTGCAGTAATCCTTGATGGAACAAGTTTCATAGGGAGTGTTCATGAAAGAATCTGAAAAACAATGATTTTCTTAAGAAAAAAAAAATATCTAAAAAACATGACAACAATATGACCAAAGACGTTTGTCATAGTGTGTATGCGGAATAAATTATGTGTTTGGATATACAGTAATTAACAATGGTTGACACATACATGTGTGTGTTTGTGTGTCTATGTGTGTGTTTGTGTGTCTATGTGTGTGTTTGTGTGTCTGTGTGTGTGTGTGTGTGTGTATATATATTATACATATATATACACATATACACACACACACACACACACACACACACACACACACACAAAAACACACACATGTATGTGTCAGCCATTGTTAACCATGACTAATCAACACTGCTGTGCACATGTGACTATACATAATATTTCTGTCCAGAGAAGCAGTTTCTATCAGTGTGGAAAAAAAGATCTCTGTGACATTTTGTGTCTGGACAGCCATGTTTTTCCGAAGGGCTTACGTAGCCCTGATCAATGGTCACCCTCTCTGAATGATTAGTTTAATCCCACCTGTGGTGTTCAAGGACTAAAGTCATCAGAGAAGCATTTTCACTCAAGCTAATCAAAAAAAGCCTCCACATATGTTCGACCCGGGCGGTTATTTTCAGTGGAAAGCTTCTCACACAATCTGCATGACTTAAAACAAAGCCAGGGGCTCAATAACAACAATAACCTTGAGTTGTACACATAATTACGTTTACATCGAAGGTATTTAACAGACGCTCTTATCCAGGGTGACTAACACAAATGTGCTTGAGTTTCACATACAAGAGTGTTGTGATCAACAGATGGCAAGAAGCAATTTAGACTGTTAGAAGTGCCTCCTGTACAGATATGAAACAAGTGCAGAAAAGCACAAGTAAAGCTAGTAGTATGGTATAGCTAGTAAAAATTTGCTTCTAACCAATCCTTGTACTTAACATGTCCATGTTTTCGCTTAACAACACTAAACAGTTGGTTTCAACTCCAGTAATGCGACACAGGTTGAATGCATTTTAACAGAAATTCTAGGGTGGGCTGAAACACGCTAGCAGGACTGCTGCAGAGCCTAAAGCACATGTTCACACACACACACACACACACACACACACAGAGAGAGAGCCCTGTTCATCCATGTGTGACCTGCCTCTGCTCTGCTGCAGGGGCTGGCTGTGGTGGGAGTGTTTTTCTCGGTTAAAAAACGCCTCTCTGAGTGCGGTGCTGCTTTTCAGCGGCGAGTCCTCACCTCTCTGAAACACTCCATTACTTTCAGCCAGCCCCGCTCGCACACCGCGACACTCCAGAGCCCCTCGCCTTCGTCAGGCTCTGCTTCTGTGACCCCTGGGCCCAGATAGAGCCACTCTGTTGGGCTATGACATGAGAGGGAACCCACCCACCCTCTTCCTCCCTCTCCCGCCGTCCTCACCTGCTGAAGTGATGCCATGGGCATTTGAGCTCTCATACACAAACACAGTCTGTGCTTCACGTTTTACATACAGACTTTGCTGACAAAACACGTGCCATGCTGACTAACTAAATGAGAGTGTTTTGCCTCTATCCTAAAATACATCCTTCAATGTTCCATCAAGGCAATGTGGGTTTTGGTAAATAGTCGGTTGCAACTAAAGCCATAAACTCTACGCAAGCATGCAAGCGTGAGCACTTCGACAATTTAACAAGCATTCCTGCAGTAATGTTACAAACCTCAAGTACTTAAGTGGCAAAAGAAAGTGTTTGCACAACCTGTTTGAAAACAGTCATTTTTGCTATGGGGCATTATGTTTTTGCATGTGCAACTGTTGCATATGGCTAATTTTAAACATTTTAAATGGAAAATATAAACAAACAATAAAGAAAATACATTCCTGTGTGGCAGGAATAAAAATTTGTGTTTAACAATATGTAGGCCAACCACAAGTAACATGGGATCCCATGATCATTTGGATATAACATATCAGCTTCCCTAGTAGCTAGCTATGAACATGTCAACATTTTAACTCATGTTAACTGACATGCTCAGCTGGTTTCTCTTTAGATGCTTTGCTCCAACATAATGGCCTGAAAGACATAACACACCATCTAAGAACAGTTTTTGATAATGCTCACTATTGCACTTTGCTTAGCTAGCAGCATTCAAGTATGTTTTGGGCCAGCAGCTAAGTCAATGTAGTGGCGTAGCGCTGGAAACACTGAGTAAACCCCATAATCCTTCTTATATCTACCTCCTCAATCAATTAAAATGCTTTATGTGCACATTTGGTGCTCTTCTGAGGTGATCAATACACCTTTAAAGGCATTACGAACATGAAACGTGTCGTATCCCTTTCGCAGCATTTTGATTCGGAGGTTCTGAGAGTTAAAATCCATTCTGCTCAAACTCCCTCACTTCCCCAGAGAAGCAAAAATGCGACGTGCCTCTAATTTAACATCTGTCACACAGTGATATCAGCTGGGGGATAGAGAGAGAGAGGATGAAAAAATGACTTTGAGAGTTATTTGAACTCAAACAGGCTGGCTGCTCTAATTAATAAAGACTCGCACAACACACAACATGACGGAGCCCGCGATCAGTTTACACAGTAAACAGGCCAGTGTTTCTGCCTTAGCCAGATAAGGCTTGTTCAATCCGATTTCAAGTGCAGTTCTGAGAGGAGCCGCCATCGGCCGCGCTTTCTCACTCTCTCTCTCTCCCCGCCTCCCCTTCGCTCTAATAGGAGCCATTAACGAGGGGCAAAACCCTTCTCTCGTGCACTCGGATAACTGTTCTGTATAATTGAAGCCGCGGAATGGCTCTCCATAACTGGGATTTAAATGGCACGGGTGCAATATTTGGATGAACGATTTGCCGAAGGTTCCCGCTGCTTTCTCAAGCCTTGCTGCCTCTGTGCCATATTTCAATTCCGCTTCAAGCGTTCTCATGGAGCAGCGTCCGACCGTCTGCCCTGGAACACGTGAAGATGTTCTGCAGGAACTGGCTCTGATAAACGTGGCGTTCTCTCGCTGGAGGAAGCGCGGTGGATTCCATCCACCCCCCTCCTCCTCCTCCTCCTCCTCCCTGCGCCCGACTGCCAAAGGCGCAACGGCATCATACTTGAAACACACACACAGATACAAAAGTGTTGCATAAAAAAGCAGCTCTGCCGCCGCATACATCGGGTTCTACTTGAAAAGCCCTCACTCCTTTATCTGGGAGAGCAGCTCCTCTTTTGTTCTGCATAAATGCCAATTACCTAATTCTCTCTAGCATGCAAATCAGATGAAATGAGGGCACGGCAGATTGCCCATGGAGCACGGCACCGTGCCGTTTCCACAGTGACAGGAAGGGTACCTTTTGGGACACTTCTCTACTTAACACTTTAATCAAGCTCCATTTAGAGGCAAAAAATGTAATAGATTTTTTTTTTTACTGTCACTCTCACTCTCTCTAGCTCTCTTTAAATCTCGTGAATAATAACAATCACTTAGCCTCCAGACCGGGTATACTTCAAACGTTGCCAATAGCTTACACTCTGCCATCCCCAAATTTGAGAGTGCTAAATTTTCGCTAACCAAATAGAATTTGCCTGTTCATATTACTATAATTTCATCACCTTTTCACACAAATGGAAATAACCGATAATTTCCACTGCATTCGCTAGTGCCTGTTCTATTAGGCAAACCTTGCAGAGTAAATGGCAAGCGAGCCTTCCACGAACCGTTTTCATGTGGATGTACTTCTGTGTGCTGACAGACATGACAAGGGCACCGAGTGTGACATGCGTACAGTATGACAATTATGACAACTGACATTTTAAAATGGTCTTTTTGCAGCAATAATATGGCATATGCGTTCCGCTGAGAGAAAATGGACGGTCAGAGACAAGGAAAATGTAAATGGTCCAATCAGGGCATAATACTGACAGCGTTTTGCAGTGACAAAGCAACCTGAAGGCATTCATTTTCAATGAGAGTATGTAATTTCTGGCAATGTGAACGGCAAACTTTATGCAAATGTGAAACAACGCCAATTGCCAACTACCGGCAGGACTGTAGATAGCGATCAGCTACATGATGCAGACATTTCAATGTCTAACAGATCCGTATACTGATATCTAGAGAGCATAACTGCCCATATATCTATATATATCTATATACACATTACAAAATAATGACTGCAAATTAATATTATTGTTATTTTACACAATATTAAGTACCAACAGACTGACATTAACAGACAATATTTGGCCGTTTTGAGATATAATCATGCCCATTTGCCCGAATAATAGCTCTACCTTGTGTCAGTCTTTTCAATACAATTTTCAATACAATCAATACATTTTCTAGTAAATATTGTGCATATGTTCCTCAGATTTTCATAAAAAAAAATAGTATACATCTCATTTGCTGTGATTAAATTGTACTATTATTTATTGGTATCATATGGGCCATTAGCCAACCTGCTCTATTAACATCGCTCTTGAAAAACCCATATCGGTCAACTGCCACATACTGAAAGTTGAACACTGATCTGAAGAGTAATATCTCTGTTGAGTAAGTCAGTTATAGAGTAGATGAGTATACTTTAAAGTCTAATGTTGAGTGATGACTAAATGAATTCAAACTGACATTGCTGCAAAAACAGGGTAATTGACAGAAGTGTGCTACAAGCATGCTGCTTTAGTTGTCTTACATCTCCTACAATGCATTTGATCTGCTTAAACGCATCAAATCTGGGGGTTCCAGCTGAATAAAGCTGCTCCAGCGAACACTACTTGACAGTCCAAAGACCATGCTGGATCTTCTCCTCTGCCACATCCTCATCTATATGGATACGCCGGTTCATATCAAACAGATCCACAGAAGGTGCAGACTCGAATCCAACCTGGGTCTATCATAAACAGCTCCGTCAATACAAGCCCTTGGAACTTTCTCCCTTCTGCCCCAGACCTGAAGCCTCCGCAGCGCCATGAATAACAATGAAGGAGCGTTGATCCGAACGAGGATGCGGTCTCCACGTTTTTGAAGGCTCTTCTGACATGCATTACACTTCACGGAGCTCTCGGCCCTCCCTCACGGCCACCGGCGAACAGCCGTGTCACAGCCGTCCACTCCGGAGAACGACCTCGCTAATGAGGGGCGAAGGGCATCCGGTTCACCTCTACAGGCCACCGCTCGGCCCGTGAATACTAATCACAGCAACAAAGTGAAGGTTAGCCGTGGAGATGTAACAGAGTTTGTGGGTGGTGAGCGGAAAGGAAGGAAAGAAAGAAAGAAAACAACTCGACAAATGGACCGTGGAGCATTCGTGGCGTAAAGCACTCCCATGTAGGAGTCAATGGAAAAACACTCCTCTTTTCCAACATACAGCAGTCTTTTGTTATCTCAAAATGTTATTGACACCTCACTTAAGTGGCATCTGGTGGATAAAATGCACAGGCGTATTTTGACGAAATAGTCAGATATAACTGCTGGCATTCAGCGAGGCATTTGGATAACAGAGAGGGAGGATTGTCATAGCGCGAGAGAGTGTGAAAGCTAGAGCCGAACTGATATAATGGATGGCTGCTGTTATATATACTGTATATGTGCCTAGCCAAAGAGTTTCCAACTGCTTCTACGTCAATTAAAGGTGACGTGACTTCAGCGGTCTTTAATCTTTTGCTTTAAAGACATTATTGAAAGCTTTCTGTGCAGTGTTGGTAGGGACAAAGCTACTTTCCGACCGAACGCAGCTGGCATGGAGCGGACAGGCCACGTGTTTTGTTCTGCTTACAGCGCTGCGACGTGCAGGTGCTTTCAGGCATCATACAAGGCGAATTTACGTGCCATTGTGTGTAAATGCACACAAACACAGCCCTTGACTCCTCAAATAAATGCGTTAGAGGAATTTTTTTATATGAATGATTTATTGTGAAAGAAAAAGAGCAATTAATATTCAGGCAAAGAGTTAGTGTTTACGCCCCCCATTTGCTCCAACCTCAAAAAGTCATCCATCAGCAGTACACTTCACATGGAGAGCAACGGACAGGGAGCAGCCTATTACCACACCAAGAAGACAGAGATAGAGAGAGAGAGCGCTAGGGAAAAAAAGAGGGAGAACAGGATTATTGAAGCATACATAGTCTTCTGTAACACTGGACATTAGATCAGTTGTCAGTTCTACTTAGCTAAAGGTTAGCCTACAAAAACTCTGATCCGTTTAGCATTTAGCATCGTCTTTTCCTACATTTTCTGACATTTTAAACAACTTTGGCTTTAATGGTAAGTGTATACCAATGTTAATGCAAAGCAAAACACAAATCAGTACAAATTTGTCCTTAGACAAAACTGTTTTGTGTTGACACCAGGCTAACAAGTTGTGACAACATTCTACTTGGCACTACATTTTCTGCACTGAAATGCTTGCATTGGTGGTGAGTTTGCACATTTCACATCAGAAGTCCAGTTATTCATTTATTAAACATATTAATTTATTAAACAACTCATATTAGTGAACAAGTAACTACAGACAACTGACATCACTGTCTGTCTGTCTGTCTGTCTGTCTGTGTGTGTGTGTGCGTATGTGTGTGTGTGTACTGGTATATATGGTTTACGAGGACACAAATGTGTATAATGACATGGGTACTACAACGTAAACATGGTTTATAAGGACACTTCCTGTGCCCCCGTAAAACAAAAGGCTTAAAAAAAAAAAACATACTAAACGGTGTTTTATGAAATTCAAAAATTGCCAGTAGTTTCCTGTAAGGGGTAGATTTAGGTGTAGGGTTGGTGTAGGGTAATAGCACATACAGTTTGTACAGTATAAAAACCTTTACGCCTGTGGAGAGTCCCCATAAACCACAAATTCAAGTATGTGTGTGTGTATGTGTGTGTTTTTGATGGCTCTTCAAACGTTGAAATAAAATGAATAGGGTGAAATCATCTAGAAATTGCCCATCCACTGATTTCATTTGCATGTGAGGCTTGGAAAAGTATGGACTGTCGCTTTTTCATTAGTTCTGTGCCACGTGCAGTGGCCATCTAGGCTGCATTCGTTATTATTGAGGAAAGTTTTCCTGTATGCTGAGCGTCTCAGGTCGTCAGGTTAGAAAAGACTTCTTTTCTCTTCCTCTCTTCATGCCCCACTGCGTTCTACCATGCCAATTGATTTTCCTGTCTCTATACTTGTTCATCCCACTTAAAGCGCTTGTTGCCTATGGTGAATCTGTTGTGGCAAATTGTATCCTACAGTATCTCTCACCTAAAAGACACAGCTCCTGGAGGCAAAGAAAAAACCCTTCAATAGACCTACATTATTCTAAGAGCCCTTCAATCTTACTGTTAAAAAATAATCTTTACTTGTGTCGGAGAGGCAATAAAAGACAAGAATAAATATTAGAGATGTAGACTAGTCAGAGGGTTGCCTGAACAACCAGCTAGTCAATGGATCTGTCTTAAAGAATTGCTGTGTAATTAAGCATCTTTCAGGTTGAAAGAAGATGTACTCTTGTGTTCAAAAACTGGTAGATGGAATGCAATGGAACAGGACAGAATACAAAAACAAATGAAAAATAAATAAATAAATAAATAAATATAGCAAGTGCTTTTTTTAAACACGCACACGCTAAGTTAATTGTTAGACATCTAGTAGATCATTGTGACCAGTCCCTACAAATTATGAGCATAGAGTTGATTTAGACATACAATATGCTATAAATACATTTTTAGAACAGCTAAAACTCTTCCAAAAGAGCCCAAATGGACAACCACGTATTTTCTCATTGAGATATCTCTAGGGAAAACTCAATCTCTCTCTCTCTCTCTCTCTCTCTCTCTCTACCTCCCCTCCCAGCAGTTGTCTTCCTTGGCACGATGTCAGCCTGTTTCTGGCTCTGCTGGGGATCCGAACGCAGGCTTACTAAAGCTCAGCCACATTCTACCACGTTTACCACCGCTTAGCACAAAGCGGCACAGAAACGCGGCACAGAAACCCATCCTACTCGCAGCATGGAAGGGCCGAGCTGACACCATCGCTTCTCCACGGCATCTGATGTCAGCCGGCGCTCGAACGAAAGGCTAAGTTTAGAAAAACACAGCAGAGGAAGACAGCAGAGGACACATGATTCCAAGCACATTGTCAGAGAACCCCAGAGTGAAAAGGCCATTCTCTCAAATGTCAAGCTTTGGTAATAGGGGAAGAAACATCAGCCTGGGAGGCAGCGTGATGCTAGCTCGTTTTTCCTGTTGGGTTGCACTGCCGTTCTGCCCGGCTCAGCAGAACGGAAGACAATGCAGTTGTAAAGTAATATGTTCGAGAGCTCGGGGTGGACCTGAAGGGCACGGCCAGGTTCTACTGAAACACAGCCTGTAAATGCATCATTAGTGCTCCCCTAAGAGCGCCTCTCAGGTGGAGGAGTACTGTTTGTCTTTGCGCTAGTCGGCGATTAAAGGCGAAACAGAATCTCTCCCTCGTTTTCTGTCCATGCTCCAGCAGAGCGAAGGGAGGGGTGCATCGGTTGGCTCGTCTCCCGGCCTCAAACGTTGTAGAAAGCCTTTAAAAGCTCATCAAAAACAACATCCGCACAATCACGCAGGAGCGGGAGCTCGCTTAAAGCGCCACTCTATTTGTCAAGCTGTTCGCTGAAACATTGTCATTATCTATTGTGTTTAAGGAGGCAACATAAAAACAAATCAAGGTTGACCACATATGGATTCATCAGCTGAATTTTTCTCAGCTGTGGCCTGACATCCGAGAGAGTGCCTGACCTGTCTGGTCACCTGCACCTGGGCTGAACTGAAGTGACCCGTCCTGTCTAGACCTGAGGGAGGCGGCGAATCGGCTCGTTCAGCAACCGATGCAGGTGCAAAAGGAAAGTGCTTGGCCAAATCTCCCACACTCCTATTAATAAGTTTTCTAACCTCTGCTCAGCAGTCCGGTTAGTCACCTGTCACAGGAAGGGTGATAATGGAAATAAAAATGGAGGAGAGGAGGACTGGGAGGAGACAAAAGCTTTTATGGTAATGACATTGAGTTTAAGGAATGCTTGTGACGGAAAGAAGGCCAACCACAAGAGAAAGACAGACAAAAACAGAGCGAGAGACAAAGGAAGGTGGTGGAGAAGGAAAAGGAAGTAGCTGGGTAGGGCTCCACCTGCGCTTCAGCTCGTACTAGCCCTATGGGAAGACCTCCCTCACTCCTTATATAGACAAATCTGCCACTCTCCTTCAGACCCGGTGCTGCCCTGTGGGCCGTGACAGGGTTATTTTCAGAAGACTGCAGAGCCAGAGCTAGCTGCTGTCCAAAGCTGCTGAAAGACAAATAGGATTTACCATTGTCACAACTGATGGCTAGTTACCTCTGAGGGTCTTTTTGAACATCTGCGACATACAGGCAAGCATCAACATTACTAGTTCTCAAATTTAGGGTAAGCGGTCTTTCAAAACCTTGAAGTCTATGTATTAAACTTCATGTAACTCTTCCTGCACTGCTGTGGACATTAAACTCAAACTGTGTGGCTTTTGGATCGCTTAGTTTAACAGCTGGAATTAATTTTCACATGGCAGACAATAAAACGGGAAAAAATACAAAGGGACCAGAGCCATAGGGATGAAAATATAATGGTGACAATTTTAATTTGGGCTAGTTAGTGGGCTACCGCCTAGATCACCTACCACCTAATTTTTTATTAATAAGTTATATGTATGTACGTAGCCTATATGTAATATTTTTCATATTTGAAAGTTCCGAAAGAAACACTTAAGAGTTACTGAAGAGTTACAGTGCCTTGCGAAAGTATTCATACCCCTTCATTTCTTTCATGTTTTTTTTATGTTGCTGCCTTATGTTAAACTCCTTTAAATTACATTTTTTCCCAAATCAATCTACACTCCGTACACAATATTGACAAAGCAAAAACAGAATTGTCACAACTTCGTAAATTTATTCAAAAATAAAAAAATGAAATAAGTACATTGCATAAGTATCCATACCCTTAACTAAATATATAGCTGAAGCACCTTTACAGCCTCAAGCCTTTTTTGTTTGATGCGACAAGCTTTGCTCATCAGCATTTGGCAATTATCTGCTATTCTTCTCCTCACCTCTTCACCTCTCAAGCTCTGTCTGGTTGGACGGGGGCAGATGCATATTTTCAGGTTTGTCCAGAAATATTTGATTGGGTTCAAGCTCAGGCTGTAGCTAGGCCACTCAAGGACATTCACAGAGTTGTCTATAAACCACTCTTGCTGTGCATTTAGGCCCATTGTCCTGTTGGAAGGTGAACCTTCTGCCCAGTCTGAGGTTCTGAATGCTCTGGACTGGGTTTTCATTAAGGCTATCTATGTTGCAGTGATGTTTGTCCTTCTGTAGCTTTCTCCTGTCTCCACATATGATCATGGAGCTCAACTAGAGTGACCATCAGGTTCTTGGTCACCACACCAACCAAAGCCCTTCTCTATCAATTGGTCAATTTGGCCAGGAGGCCAGCTCTAGGAAGAGCCCTGGTTGTTTCAAACGTCTTCCATTAAGGGTAACAGAAACTACATGCTTCTGTGAACCTTCAGTGAAGCAGAATTTTTTTCTCAACTCATCCCAAGATGTGTGGCTTGACGCAACCCTGTTTCTAGAGCTGGGTATCGAGTTCGATACTTTTTAGGCACCGACCGAATTGCCTCGATACCACAGAGTATCAAAAAACGTCTTGTCGTTCGGTACCAAATTTCAATACCTAAGGGGTTAATCTCATAAACATCCGTGAGCCAATAAGCCTGCAGCACTACGTGTGTTTGACTAGAAGCGGCGCGGCGCAGATCAATCAGTATTTGACATCCGCGAGAGCGACTCGAAAGCGCACGGAGCAGTCTGCTCTCTATGGCCACGTACACACTGCAAGCTTCAGGAGTGACAACCGCATTTGAATGTGGGAGTGAGTCCCGTAAATTATCCTTCCATGTGTGTACGGAACAGCAGTCACTCTCACATTTGTAACCATAGCAACATTTTGGCTTCTTGCAGAAGTGAAGAAGAATTTAGCCGTTTGGTATCTGCCATTTCTTGGCTAAAGACTCTTTTTCTCCGTCGATTTTAGCTGAACTACCGCTGATAGATGAGCTGTGTTTTATTTCTGCTCGGGAGGCTGCTAGAGAGCGCTGTCTTGCAGTGTTGCCATGTCCTCATAATTACAAGCGCTTTTAGGCATGTTGTTTGGTCTTAGCTCATAAATCTAGGCACTTTATGGAGTTAGTAAAGTGGTCTGTTGTAGATATGAGATATAAGATTGTTTTTGGTGTTTTTGAGCATTTGGGTGTTTTAGTGCTTGTCTTTGTTTGTTGTTTTTCTTTCTGTGAAGATCTGGCAACAGTGACACTTTACCGCAGGGCTCGTGAGCACAGCTAGCCCCGGCCGTGTCAAAATGTGCTAAGGTTAAGACTAATTTCACTGTTATTTTCTTGCATCTCACATACAGACGAAGACACATTTCTGATGCACATTTAAATATGTCATTAACAACTAGTTGTTCAGTTCAGTTCCGTACACACTGCGTAGAATTTCTGTAAATGCGGTTGTCACTACCTGTATTTTTCGGGAGTTAATGCGGTTGTGGAATGCAGTTGTCATTCCCGTATTTTAGTGAATTATGCGTGTACAGAATGTGATTAAGGAGTAAAAGGTGAACTGACAACCGAATTTAGCTGTAGTGTGTACGTGGCCTATATCGCGCGGTTTGTTTAACGTTACTTCACACAGACTGAAGCACATGACGCTGGCGGTGATTTCAGCGTCTGCCGTCTCACTAAATGAGGACATAAACACATGAACAACATCTCCAGAACTGCTCTGAGAGTCACTTCATTAGCATTTTACCGTTTGATTTGAGTAAAACTAGCGTCATATCATACACAAACAGAACTGTAAGGTATTCACGGCAACCCGTCAAAATAAAAGTTCAGTTTAACTTAAAAGACGCTGAAATATTTTACTATTGTTCAGCAGACAGTACTGAAAATAAAACACCCACTTATGAAAGTGGATAAAGATTTTCAATTTCTTGAAGTCTTTAACAACCTAGAATAAATGAATAGAAATGATGATTCTGTCTGAGCTATGCGTTTTAAAACGAACACACACTAATGTAAATGTAGCCTAAGAGATGTGTAAACTGAAAACTATTTGAACTTTATTAAAATTATTTGCAGATTTATTGTGTTTGATATATTTTGTTCCTTTGTGCGGTGGCTCAGGAGATGAGGTTTTGAGTCTGTACATTTGTCAACAAGCTGAAAAAAATAGTTTTTTGAGATAATGTAATCTTGTTAAAACTGATTTCAGAAGATTGGTATCGAATTGGTATCGTTCAGGAGCCGGTATCTTTATCGAAAATTTTTGAACGATACCCAGCCCTACCTGTTTCTGAGCTCTACAGGCAGTTCTTTGGACCTCAGGGCTTGGTTTCTGCTCTAATATGCATTATAAGCTGTTAGACCTTTTATTAAGACGTGTGCCTTTCCAAATCATACCCATTCAATTGAATTTGCCACAGGTTAACTCCACTCAAAGTGTAGTAACATCTACAAGCAATATGAATGCTCCTGAGCTAAATTCTAACTGTCCCAGATAAGGGTATGAATACTTACACAATGGAATCATTTAAGTTTTTTATTTTTAATAAATTTGCGAAGATGTTAAAAACCTGTTTTTTGCTTTACCATTATGGTGTATGGAGTATAGATTGATGTGGAAAAATAGTCATTTAAAAGCAGTTTAACATAAGGCAGCAACATAACAAAACATGAAAAAAATGAAGGGGTATGAATACTTTCGCAAGGCACTGTAAACCGTTAACCTTCGATAAAATATTATATCTAAAATAATGTGAAAAAATACTATTTCGTCTAAATATAATAAAACATGAGTGTTTCCAAAAAAGTTTCAAATGCAATAAATGTAGGAATCCTCATATTACAAATGTATAAAATGAAAAATATGTATTCATAGCGCATTAAACTTTTTACTTTTTTATACTTTGTTTTATTAAATGAGCATGCACAAATAAATATCCAATATCAACCTACACCGAAAAATGTATTTAAAAAAACCTCCGATGTACCAATATACTGTATATCCGCTAACCTTGAATAACATTCTAAGACAAAATTACAAATAATATGAGACACTGCTTCTATCCACAGCAAGAATGCAAGATTAAGAGTACAGCTCCACAATAACACCAACTGTGAGAATATGAAGTGCATAATTGTTGACTTTCCACAATAAAGACTGCTTATTAAAGCACAATATGCCAGGGTGGAGCCAAGGTGCATGTGTGCTGAATCAGCAGATATGAGGGGAGGCAGGCAGAAGTGCTGATTAGTGGGAAAGCCATATGTTCCATTGACAGGTTCCATCACGACAGAGAGCACGGCACCCCTGCGTGAGGGCACGGCCTCCTCTCTAGGTGCCACCCCGCTACCTGGCACCTTTCACAGAGAGGTAAATACTAGCCAGAGGATTCTGACAGCACAGGACGGATTGTGTTACCTATAGCTGAAGGGAGGAGGGGGATGAGTGTGAAGACATGGTGAAAACAACACAAAGAAAGAGAGAGCGAGAAAAGAAAATGGAGGGTTAACAGAGTAAACGGCAAACGAACCAGAACACAACGGAAACGGCGGCGAAAACAAGCAGCATGTCGGCTGGATTAAACCCGTCAGATGGAACACAGATGCGAGCGCAGACACAAAAGTGCGATCACCAGCCACGTTTCAGCGAAAGGACATCTTACCCCCTCGCCGTCTTGCAGGGTGGCAGAATCATTAACGTGCTAGAGCTTTTCACATACAAACAGGCACAGCAACGAACATGCTGCTAAACTTAGAACTTTTTTCCATGTGGTGAAAAAGTCACAAAGCGAGGACGAGGGCCTGAGCACAGCTACCAGCAGGGCCTGGACGCCATCCCAAACCCTCCAGCCCCAAATAAGTTCACTAATAATAAAAGGGGTGAATCTGAGCAGGTAAAAGGAGAGCCGAGGACAGCAGGGTCATCAGCAGGTAGCGAAATCACTGATAAAAGAGGAAAAGTTCATTTTTCAGCATTGTCCTTTGCCGCCCCCCGACCTGAGAGTGTTCTGACAGCGTTTATTAGCCTCGAAAGAAAAATGATGAGAAGGGCAAAAGGGTCGGCCAAAGGAGGGGGATCTGAAATACCTCATTTCACTCCGCTCTTGAGCCCAACTAGGATTTATCTACCAGGACCTAAGACCAAATGAGCCAATAAGAGAACTAGATGGTGGGGTGGGGGGCAGATGGAGGGAAAGAGAGAGAGACATAGAGAGAAGAAAAGATTAGTAAGGGATTGAGAAGCGTACATAATTCATATGCCCATTACTAGAGATGATTTTGCACATCTTAAGAGAGAGATCAGAGTCATAATCTAAAATGGGCCCTGATGGAGACCTTACGAGGCAAGTATCAGAGGAGCACTCTGGAGATTCGATTCTAGGCCTCTTCTGTCGGAGCACGTCCCATTCTAATGACATTCGGCTCCTTCCCATAAGCCCCCGCCGCTGCACTGCTTCCTCCCCAAGGGGGAACAGTTAAGGCCTCCACGTCCAAGCGGCAGCAACAGAACAGGCGATTTTCCTAAAATAATAATTAACTGGGCAATTTAGTGAAAGAAGGAAAAAAAACTCCCAGCCCCCACGCTCATTTATTCCTGGTCTCTTTGCACTTTTCCCCCATTCAGTCCCAGAATAGCACGGCATCCATATTTCAAGGTGGCAAAGCAGTGGAAATGATTACGTCAGAGTCCAGCAGGTCTATTTTCTCAGCTCCCGCTGCCTACGACAAGCCCACGAAGAACTTGGCAGCTGGCTTGAAAAGCACAACCTTCATCAAGAGACGTGTTCAATGGCTTTGAGGACTTTGATTAGATTTGGGTTGATATGACACTCGATTCGTACTCAGCCCATGGGCTCACATTATACATTCTGCGTGTAGCGTTTCTGAGCAAACACAATGACGCCTTTCATTTATCCGAATCAACATTTCCTGCTGTAGGTAATGGATAAACCCATAAGAATTCTCAAGTTCACTTCACTGCCCCTGGAAATGATCTATCTAAGAAACATCTGATATGTTGTTACCCTTGGCAATCATATTGTAAACAGGAGGGTAAATAACACCCTCACTGGCACGAGGAATTCTCGACACTGTTCTCTGATAGAAACACTAACAGCCTAAAATAACCTAGTTTCCCCTTCCCGCAGTCATCATTATTGGAGCCACTGCAGAGCTGGGAATGTACACCCATTATGCACTGACAGCCTTTACGCTTGCTAAAGGAGAGGCAACGGCACAACAAACACCAATATGTCCTATCTGCTAGGCACAGATGTTAAAGACAGAGTGCCACGGCGCAATAAAGAAGCAATGTACTAAATCCATCTGTTTGAAAAGTATGCATGCATTAAGCACTTCATCTACACATGCAAAAATAGATGTGATTGTTTTTAAGGATGCACAATATATCTGTACCATATCAGTTACAGGTAGATATTCGATATTTCATTTATCAGTGTCAGCTGATATGGAATAGTTTATTGTGCCTACTCATTTCCACTATTTTTTTACATTTAGATTATCTCTGCCATCATCTAATGCTCACTTAATCTTTTATAACACTATCCCCCGGTTTCAGAGACAAGGCTTAAACCTAGTCCTAGACTAAAATGTAAATCTGAGCTGTTTCAACTGAAAGAAACTTGCACTGACTGATCTTAAAACATGTTAGCGCCTTTGCTTTGTCTTAAGATGCACACCAGTAATGTTTTTTCTAAGGCATGTTTATGAAAATTAGCTAAATGTCCTAATTGAGCTATGGCCTAATACTGGCTTAGGCTAAGCCCTGTCTATGAAATCGGGCCTAAGAATTTAATAATAATGGTTAATGAATTTTTAGCAAATCTCAAAATACAAGAATATATTTTTAGTGTGTTACTCTGTTTTAATCTGTTACTGTATATTATAATCTTGTAAATTTATCATCAAAAATGCAAAAAAGGCTTTAATAATCAGCCATAAAACAATTAGAAAAGAATATAATAACAATAGAAATAGAAAATAAATATCAGGAGAATATTTATTTAGAATTACTTAGAACATCTTCCATTACTAGATATCTTTCTATAGAATGTTGTATATCTCATGTTACCCCTAAATGTCACCATCTATCCATCGAAACAATCCTTCACCTTACTGAAAAATCTAAAATTATCTAAAAACAAAGAAATCAATTTTTTGGATGCAAGCTATGGCTGCATCTCCAAAAGCTCTTGGTCTGGAAAGAGGCAACCAAGTACGAAGGTTACTCTGATTCGATCCCTTGCTAATTAGTGCTGCTCGCCACTCAGTACATGGTAATGGAATCCAGGGGATTCATTGACTGGATGCACTGTGTTTAAGGTCTGCAAATTACCTTGGGCTCCAGTTACCATTGGCTGGCACTGAGCTCGCTGAAGCTCAAGGTTCAGTCCAGGAGAAAGGGACACACACAGCACAGCACAGCACAGCAGAAAAGCCAGTGTTCTCGCAATCTGGGTCAAACACATAGATCATAATGCAAGACTGTTGTTTTTTTTTCGCCTAGCAAAATAAGACAAGCTGTGTTGTTCAACGGTTAACCATGTGTTTATCTGTCATGTTCTTTGTTTGTCTCCGTTTTTTCCAGCTAATTAATCTGAAGGGACTACACTGTGCACTGTGATGAGGAATCGCAATCTCCGGAGAGGTTTGCTGTTTACAACCGTATAAGCTGGACGACCAATGATTGCACGTATTAGGCTTCTAAGTACACATATTCTAACATTTAGTAATAATAAAAAATAATAATAATAATAATTTCCCTAATCTGATGGGTGATCTGAGATGAGAGACATCACCAGCTTCAAAGCTAGTGAGCCAAACACCAGGAAGATCATAGGTGGCGCAGGTTGTCTGACCTAGCATCCATCTCATCCGGCTGACGTATCCCAGAACCCACCTGGAGACGTGGCCTGGACAGACCAGACCCATAACGGCCTCAGCTGAGCTTTAATCTTCCCTTGGCGACACAGCGATCCCAAGACAGAGAATAGCTCTGCCTATGGCTCCTTTGAAGCACGGAGCTCCATTAGCTTTCATGGCTAACCCAGAAACGCTGTATGAGGCCTTCCTTTTTGAACAGACACCACATGCAAGAGAAGAGAACAAGATGAAAATAAATAAATAAAAGGAGCGTTGAACGAGGAGGTTGTCTCCCCTGTCTGAGAGCTGCTCCATCTCAGAGAACTTCAAGGGCATGATTTGGGCTTTGATGCGGAGCGTTGTGACGGCTGACAGAGCTGAAAACAGCATTGCTTACTAAAACAACGGCAAAAACAAACGCAAGCTGTCTGTGAAGCGTCTAACACACTGCACCTGTGGATGGCTCGCTCGCCCGCCTTCATCTTCTCTCTCAACAGCTGCTGCTGCTGCATCAGGACTACGCCTGCTGCTCCTCAACATCGCTGCCAGGATAGCCCTAACGGAAGCTGTTCGCTGCTTTTAACATCACCTCGGCAATTACAGTCGCTGAGAGTGCATAGTGGGGAGCCTAACCTAAGGGAAGCGCAGTTATCACCATTCCAAATTCTACCGGTGTTACTCAGTGGTTGTGCTACTGTTACAGATGGTTATAGTATGCTAAACTCATGCAAGTCAAATACAGAGTTATATGCTTATTTTATCATAAGTCAAAATGAAGTAAAATTGATTTACTTTCTTACATTTTTGGTTTAGCTTTTCCTGTCATACAGAAACCACTTTTCACAATCCAATCAATTTTAGATGGAAAAAATCCTGCCAAGTCCATCCATATTTTATTGAGATCGCCCCCTACAGCATCTTTTTTTTTTTTTTTTGGACCAATACAAATTACTTTTGTTTTATTATCCAACAACCAATATGCATAAACCATTTAATCATTCATTTATTTCTGATTTTTGACAAAAAAAAAATTAAATGATCATTGGAACACAACAAGAACATAACACACAGTATGAGCATTCCAGTAATAAAATAATAATTATTATCATCTGAACTATTGTGTTTATTTAAGTCATTATATTTATGCAAAGTTGTTTTGTGATCTTAATGGTTGCAAATGTATTTTCATCAGTTTTAGGCAATGCAATTTTCAGACAACACATTTAAAAGGTTAATTAATTATCCAAACAATACATTAAATAAGTTACTTTACTTGTGAATATATATGCATCTCCTTAACTGAGGCCAATGCGATACACATTTCTATGCTTAGCCAATGATACAATATATTAAAGATACATATAAAGCAGCTACTGATGCGATGCAATACGATTCACATCATTACAATACAGTGCGATCCTTTGCAAGAAGCTTTGCAATTCAATATGGCACAGATACTTTACTTTTATTTCTTTGGTTCAGACAGACAGCAAATCATAAATTACAAATAAAGTGCCTTCTGATATCTAACTCTTTGGTCTCCGCTGTGTTGTGATACGCCATATTCATGTAGCAGCAGTGGTGATGAGAGAACGTGCTTGAGAAACAGTTTAGAGAGGAGAAATCAATCTACATATAAAATACTGGTCACAAATTATTGGTCACTTTCTAATTAAATGAAAGTATAGCACATCTACTAATGATTATAAATAAATATATATGCATTGCAAAACAAATACAAACCTGTATACGATACACACTTTTTTAAATTGATGCATCGCATTGTTAACTTGTATACCGATGCACCGAAGCAAATCTGTGAATCTTACCATCCCTAATATAGACATACTGTAGCCTAAACTTGCTGAATATCCTGCAAGTAAAATGGGCTGTAAACGCTGACTAAGGTCCTATGTCACATCTAATCTTTACAACCAATGTTTTCCAGACACTGTTTCCCATCCACTAAAAATGCATGATGTATTGCATTTTCGATGTTTCATCAGTTAAATGATTGACAACTGTGTACACAACATAGTGAACTGTACTTCTATCCCTCAGAGCATTGTTTTCATTCCCGTCAAATTAAATTTTGTGTCTACCCCGACAAAGGTCTGTTATTAAATGTCTACACAAGAACCACACCAGAATCAACATCCCCAGAAAGAAGAATTTGTTGTTCTCCATTTAAAAGCCTCACACTTTATGTGTTATAGGAGAGGGCTAACCTATCATCGGTTTAGATGGAGCCATGCAAAATAGAGTTCATAACTGTCTGAGAAGGGTGAAACAGGTCACCTGAAGTCTCCTCCCTGCTGAAGCGAACTCAAACATGATCCCCATTTTAATCTCACTAAGACACTGAGAGAGCTGCCAAGTAGGCACGGACCAGATCAGATGCTAAGCAGACACAGAGGTGTATTGATGCTTCAATATGGATAAATGGCACAGGTCACTCCACAGTGCCGTGCAGACATTGATTTGAGAAGGAGATGTGCGAGTGAGAGCTATAGGACTAATAGTAATCACCTAGCTAAAATACAAGCTGAATTCTCCAGAGCCTCTCTTGCGCCCTTCCATGTAAACATGCAAACAGTAAGGCCAACTAGAACGGAGCACCCACCAATAAAATGCGGGCTGACAAAGACATAATTGCATAATTATCATGTGTAAGACAGCAGACGTTTTGTATGAGCTAGCCTAAACGTCTGGACTCCCTCTGCCAGCTCTCGCCCCATTCGCTCCCTCCTGAGTTTTAATGTGACTACAGCAAAGCTGTGTTCAATTAACTCCTATAGTAGACTTCCGGCTTACAGGCATGGAGGAGGTTAACCAGCAATCACAACAGCAAAGACAGCTACTAAGTTCTCTGCAAGCCTCCAGGTGGCTTCATTTCACCTGCTGGTCACAGCACTACTCTTATTTTCACACCAACAGTCACCAACCTATAAACCTTCATGAACGTTACAGTTAGAGGTCATACTGTGCAGCCAGGCATATTTATAAGTTTAAAAAATAATATTCAACTGAAAAAGGGGCACACTGGGAATTGAATGGATTATGAAAAAGGCTGGATTTATCTGATCAAAAATACAGTAAAGAACTGTGAAATATTATTACAATTTAATATACCCATTTTCTATTTTAATATATTTTAAACATTATTACTCCAGTCTTTCTCACATGATCCTTCAGAAATCATTCTAATATGCTGATTTGGTGTTCAAGAAGCATTTATTATTTTTATCATCAAAGTTGAAAACAGTTATTTCAACTGTTGAACTTGAAAGTGTATTTCAAGTGTATATATATATATATATATATATATATATATATATATATATATATATATATATATATATATATATATATATATATATATATATATATATATATAAAGTAAAAATAAAAAGCAAATATGGTGAATTTTTATTTCAAACTGAAATTACCATAATATCTCTTTGCTTATTCCACAAAATCATTATGTTTACACTTCCTCTTTCTTGAAGGACTAAGACACAGTTCGTCTATTCAGAGCAGTAAATAGTAAATGCTGCTTGTTTTCTGGTGGAGAAAATCGAGAAATGGGCCAATCGCTCAGGCAGCATCAGCGGACGGCTTTAACTGGCTGAAAAGAGCCATTTAAGGGAATGTCAATCGAACCTGAAGGTATATTTTGTAGACAGGAAAATGATGGTAGCTCTATGGGGGAGCTCCGCAATCTTTGGCAGCGGTTTGTCAGAATGCACCGAAACACTGATTGGGGGAGGAGTCACATCGTCAGACGCATAACACTGACAGACAACTTTACAGTTAGCTGCAACGTTCACATAGCAAATCCTGTGACTTGAGGTAATTCTACGACAGCTTAAATAAATAACACTGACAATTACTGAATAAATCATGAGCTGTCACCGCGCTCTCTGTTTCACCTTTAGCTGTCGAGCGAACGGGTACAATTTGTTCGAGATCCATTTTGTTGACTTCTTTTGCCACTGAAACTCAGACAAAGTAATAGGGGAAAGGGAAAGCATAATGTAACTGGTAAACATAGGTTGTAAATCTTCCCCCAGCTGTTTTTGAAGTAGCGCCGCTGTTGTGGAATCACAGGAAAGGCTGTCTATTTGTTATTATGCAGAACTAAATGAACTGACAGAGAAAATCGAAAAGCATTCCAACCTAATGATAATGGACTGGCGGAATACGACAGCCCTACAATCTCTCATTTTACTACTCCACATTAGCATTTTACTTAACGTGAAAAATGCCTGTGCACTGCTGAGGAGAATAAATTTGAAGAGCACCATGGACAACTCACTAATTAGCCACAAACCCAGTCCAAGACAAGGACAAATTAAATAATGACCTGCTTAAAAAATGCTAAATAAAACAATCATAAAAAGGACAGCCTGATTAAAACGGTCCATTCGCTATCCTCTACTTGTAAGTACAAAGTCGAAGGCTGCATTGTAAATCCTTTTAAAGAGGTCAGCTATTGTTCGTCGGGCAATAAAGGCCAAAAAATGCCAACTGAGAGTGGCTGCATTTTTCAATCTGGCGATGCTCGTGGCTTGGACAAACACGTAGTTTTCTCTAGTTTAAGGCTGGAGAGCCTTGCGTCCCTCAGGATGTGTGGTTAGACTGAAGAGCCACAGGAAGAGAAGTCCTATGGAGAAATCTAGCCTTAACTGGAAGCTGGTTTCTAGCTGTTCCAGACCATCTCGGTAGCTGGTTAACCTGCTTATGACCGGCTTGGACTACCATAATGACCAACTTCAACTAGCTAATGACCAGCTTGCACACAGCTACTAGTTTAAACTGGATTTTCCAGCACAGAGGAAATGCAGCCCATTGCTGACCTGGTCTTCATTGCATGCTCTGTGACTACTGGAGACCTGTAATCAAAGTCAGAGGATAGAAAGAGAGAGAGAGCTAGGGATAGAGGGAGAGAGAACAAGTGAGTGAGATTAAAGGTGCGTGGGGGGGTACTCCACTTTCACTCTCAGTGATCAGTGGCGGCTACTTTTAGCATGTCTCCTCCTCATCTGTGGCATTGCCCTTGATTCCAATAACAGCATGAGTGAGAGAAAGAGAGACAGAGAGATCAGCCAGAAGCACAGGAGGGAGCCTTCCCCTCAGTCACCTCATCCAAAGGAAGTGGAAAAGAAAAGCTATCAAGCACCCACTAAATGTCAAAAATGAGAGACAGACAATAGCTGAGAATCATCCAAATCAAGGCAGAGTAAACAGGCAAATTAGAAGCTTGTGTTGCAAAAATGACTCAGATTCTCACTAGCTCAGGTTTTTTTTTTTCTTTTTTTCTTTTTTTAAATTGGTCTCCAAGCATTTAAGAACTACAGCACAATAAAAGATAAAGTTAAAAATCAATGAACTGTAATATAATATAATAATAATAATAATATAAACTACCAATCAAAACTTTAGGGATGATATACAATTTTTACCTTTTTTTTCTGCAGTTATTTGATCAAAAATATAGTTAAATCAGAAAATTGGGTTATATTTTAATATATTTGTAATTCATTCCTATGATGGCAAGGCTGAATTTTCAGCATCATTACTCCAGTCTTCAGTGTCACATGATCCTTCAGAAATCATTCTAATATGATGATTTGATGCTCAAGAAAGATTTCAAATTATTATCAACGTTGAAAACAGTTGGAAACCATGACAGACTTTTTAATCAGGATTCTTTGATTAATATAAAGTTCAAAAGAAGAGAATTTATTTGAAATAGAAATCTTTTGAAACTCATGACTGTCACTTTTGATCAATTTAATGCATTCTTGGTGAATAAAAGCACTAATTTACTTAAAAAAAAAATATCCCGATTTTTTAGATAAAATATAATATAATATTTGAATAAGCTTTAGACGATGCAGCTAAAAATGATATAGAAATTAATAAATAAATAAATGTAAAAAAAAAAACAAAAAAAAAAGAAACGAAAAAAAAAAAAAAAGAACGGCTCCCTCTGTACTCCCCACATCACTTATCCATCATCTCTGCTAAACCCTCACACATCCTTACAGCCTCTGGAAAAAAGCACTAGAAGTAGGACCACATTAAGGATGAGGGATTTACAGCCCTACCTGAAGCCCAAGACACAGATTTCAGGAATCACTAGACCTTGGGCAAAGAACGTCTTAAAAAAAGGGGGTGAGATGGGAGATTTCACATTTCAAGGGTGAGATAGCAACCATTGAAAATGGTCTGCCGCCAGTTTAAGATCATCACCTATCACCCATTGCGAGCACACGCTCTGTGGGTCAAAAGTAGTCTAGCCCTTAACCCTGGCGTGGAGGGAGGGAACAGCTCTCAGAGGGTGACAGTGGCAGTAATGACTGGTTGTGGACAAAAGGATACATCAGGGAGAGTGTTGCTTCAAAACAAGGGCCTTCTTAAAATAGACTGCTGAGCCAAGAAGGACAGGCTCAGGCTCTTCGAGGGCTGAAGATTCAACGTTGACCGCAATTTTTATAATGCGAGTGGGCGATTAATACCAGAAACTTGATAATTTTACACTATTTTTATCTCTTTTCAAGCGTTTGCATCAGTTACATGGTTATGTTGCAATTCATGCACCAATGAATTGTGAGGACATTTATTCCACACATAAAAAAAACACAGTCGAACAAATATAATCGCCCATGAGAAATAAACTACTTCCCTAGCAAAAAAAAAAAAAAGAAAAAAGAAAAAGAAAGAAAAACATTTTTCATTGATATCTTAAAATGTGTCCTATAATAAAAGTCGTTTCCGCTATTTTGCCGCCACATAAACGGCGGAGTGACTAAGACCCTGTCAGCATCCATTTATAAACACAACAGGAAAATACACCACATTTATTTAGTTTATCACTCCCCTGTAATCTCTTGCAACCATCCTTCGACTGCCAGTAACCCTGTCTGCGACAAAACCACAGGTGGGCCAAATTAACGGCGAGATCGTTTATAAAGTGGTGGTCTTTCCATGTTAATTACTTTAGTACAATTTCTCAGCTCCCGCATTCATAAGCCTGGCTCTTTTGATAGACACAGCAGTATTAAAAGCCCAGTATGTAATACTATGAGCCGCACAGCAGCGTATATAATGAGCCATAAATCAAGTATCATTTACTGTCTATCACGGGCTATTAATCTTTGCTGCGTTACTCAACGGTGCAACTCAGAGGACAGCTGCCTCTCTGAGCTATGCGCTCATAAACACAACATCAACCGTTCAATATCTTTTATGGTTATGGATGCACACCGTCAACTCGACTCAAACCTCGTCAAAGGTGCCAATCATAAGTTCAAACCTCGGTGTCTACTTTTCCCTTTCTTTTTTTTTTTTTTTTTATCTGCTGATGTTCCCCAAGTAAACTTCCCCTTTACGTCCTGTCCTCGGAGAGAGGCTGTGATCTCTGGCTTCGCACTCTGATGAATGGTAAAAGCATGTTCAAATAAAAGCTTGTGTGAGGGAAGGGACGGGACTTTGAGAGTGGTTTTCACGGCAGGTGCCTAAGAGCTGGGATTTGGGAAGACGTGCGGCATGTGCTGCGGAACGGCATGAGAACTGGAGATGTAAAAACACAAAAAAAGACAGATGCAGGAGTGAAATGGGATTTTCCTGTTTGATAAAACTGTAGAAAAATGCACAAGCGTTTGTTTAGAGACGAAAATTCGAGGTAGCTTTATTGTTGCTGAAAAAATTAAACTCTCAAATGCTTTCGGGCCAAATTGGAAAATACGAATTCATTCTGAAACTGTACATTCATTGTAGCTTTTCAATGTTTGATCAAACACAAAGCAATGGTTGCTGGAGGAGACGTGAGTTCCTAAACTTTCAGGTTCAGTCAGGAGCTCTCAGTAGGGTGTCTACTTCAATAGAACAAGCACAACTGAACTTGGTTGTTTTCCAATTTAGGCCTGAATCAGGATAGCGAGCTGTTGTTTGTTTTCTGTTTAAAACGGAAGAGTTCTGAACTGGAATTTGGGCTGTAAAGAGCTTTCAGACTACATCCACCCCAGCAGCACCTACAGTAAACCACATTTCTGCTCAAACTCCAGCACTGGATTACATGCATCTCTCAAAGCAAAATGTACAAGAGTAATATTTGTGTACAAGTCTCCAGAATAAAAAGTGCCTGGGTGGTATGACTGAATATAACGTGCAATGGTAGAGATTCTGCTGTACCACTTTTACTGCGTTATATCTGTGATGCAACTTTTAAAAAATCTGACAAGCAAACTGAGCACTTCCATTATAGATTCATTGTTTATAATGGGAGCAATTTAGTTTTGACGCACTGCATTAAGAAACACATTCAGTTTTACTTTGTTCATCTCAATTTGCAGCATTAAAACAAAATTCAAAAGTAAGGCTTCAAATATGGCATCAAGTCATATTTTATGTATTACAGCTATGAATGTTGTTTTCAACTCAGTGCTTACATAATGTGAAGCTGTTTTTGCACCAATGCCATTTGTTAAGAATGATCTTATCTTTTGATTGCATCCATCAAGTTTCAATTAATAAAATAACTTAAATCACTATATTATAGAAAAATAGATATCACAAGACTACATATAGACTATGATCATATCATGATGTGATAAAAGATTTTGGCCATGCGGTCCAGTTCTAAGTGAGTAATAAAAAAACAGCAGGCCGTATTTGGCCTGGCCATGTCTACATGTGGAGGACGCATCAAACGGCCCTGACTCCCCAAGGTCGAATCAAGAACATTGAAACCTCGACCGAGGCAGCTGTGGAAACAATGGCTGCACTGCTGTCGTCAATCAACAAACAAGTGCTCCCCGAGCGGCCCATCTCCCCTACTGCTCACAGCCATTAAGAGAGGGCCAGCAGGCCCAAATCTACTGCAGGGCAGAGGGGCCACAGCTGTGGGGAGCATTGGCACAGCAGGGATCACTAAGAATGGAGAGAGGAGCACGGATGAAGACACAAACCGATGCACTGTGATGATAATACTGCAAAATTATCCAAAAAGCATGAATATGGAAGTTTTAGATGGGTATTCTTACATCCTGACTCATGAACGACAACATAAATGACTACGACATAATCTTCCCAAAAATAAGTGTGCAGCATCACAGTCTTTGTTTACAAGAAATAGCCTACTAGGTTTGGGAACACAGTTTAATAGCCAAAATAATATAATTTTGCATTTTTAGATGCAAGTTGGCTCTGAGATAAAGGTATTAAAATAAATCAAATTAATAAAATTTATTAAAATTCATTATTTTTGTAAACAAAATAATAAAGAAAATTTGGAAAAAGTTGTGCACAGATAGTTTTGAGAACACATTTTAATAACCAAAGAAATTTAATTCTGCATCCTTAGATAGTTGGATTCAAAGTTACTTTAATATGTAAGTGATATTCATAAAAATAATTTAATTAAAAAAATTAAAAATTGCTTGGTACATACAGCATAGATGGTATTATGCTGCAGCTATTACCTTACGTTAGTGGTTCCTGATTTGAGACCAGCAGTTTTTAAGTCCCAGTCCAAAAAAAGCATGTTTACTTAGTAGTATGCACCAAATTTCCATTGCATGCCAAGCATTTTGCAAAACTCACTGCTTTTGCTGCATCAATGAACTCAATGAACTGGCCAACACTGACCATTTAAGAAAGCACAATCCCAACTCCTCACACTTTCATATAACCATTTACTCTGTCTATTGTTACCAACCATGTCGAACCCTGGAGGTAAAAACCCATTAGTTATAATTATTCACCTATGACACTGATCAGAGTGCCCCAGGCTATTGGCATCAGCTGCCCTCGACTTAACAGCGAAGCCGCGGTTAAGCGTGTGCCAGAGGAATGGATGGATGGATAACTGCTCTCAAGCAGACTTTTACATCCGAGCTGTATGGTCAGTGGAAACATTATATCTATATTCTCCTGCACTAGCCCACTCTTCCACAGACATTTATCCTCATAACTTTCCCATTACACACAATGCATTGACCATCCACCGAGGACTTCCCGGTATGGGTGTCATATCTCAGCATTACAAGGAGCTAAAACGGCTCTTATGATCGCTTTAGAATGATGATGCGATTCCTTTAATGATGTTATTATTTAAGAAACCACTCTGACTTGAGCCAAGTGTACATTCGCCATTCCTTCTCACATTTAACACTATTAAGCGTATCCTCCACATTCAGGCTTTGCGATTTCAGACCTTGGCTGATATTCTCGAGATCCAGCTTTGATTGTTAACTGACTTGATGCGGCTCTTATCTGCTCCAAGGGTCTTCCCATTAGGGGAGTATACCTGCAGTCGAACACAGTAACGTAGCAACCAGGGTCACATGACCCATGCGCACTGCAGGGAGTTGATATTGTACACCTTCAGGCCCAGAGAACTGGCAAAGAAGTGAGCAGACCCCTCTATCACCTTCAGTTCTCCTCCTATATTACATCATTAACTGCTTTTTCGTTTCAGCATTTCTGGCTTATGGATGTAGGTGTGTCCCTACCAACAGGCAAAAGAGAATAAAAATCGTTCTGGCATTTGAAAACTGGCAAAAACAGCCTGTATTATATACAATTCTTGTGTTGACTTCCTATTGAAACAGGAAGCTGGGTTAGGACATATCAAAGCACCTTCATCATTTAAACATCCAAAAGCCCTTAGTTTAAAATGCAGCGTCACACAATTGAATTGATACTTGCTATTATATTGGGTAAAAAATTTCAATACACATCTCCATAAATAAATAAATGGTAAATTGCGCATGCACAATTAAACTTCCAAACATCCCTCGAATGACAGAAAAAAAAAAAAAACTCTTGAATCAGCTGATAACAGATATGATGCCAATACACTGCGCATCCCTTACATATTTCCAGTATATGGAAGATAACAGGAATGGACTACAAGCCACAAAACACCCTATTTGATTTAATTTTGCATGAGGTCGGCACCAGAGAGTTTGTATGAGGTACAGAGCTGTCAGAAACAAGCCTGATTTAATAAACCATTTATTGTTAAGATGGTCTGACACCAAGTCATCACAAGGCGAAACAGAGTCATGAATCTCTGATACCCAAGGAGCTACTGTAACACCCAAAACATATCAGAGACTTCCACTGGACTCTCACAGCTGCTTGTGATTGATAATTAAAATTTGATGTAGAGATGGGCAAGCCTGTATGTTCAGAGGCTCTGTTTCATTCATAATTGATTGCCAATTATTCTGTCGATTACCAACAAGCCACACGTTTCACTGTGAACTCCTCTAACCGAGGAGGTTAAAGACCCGAAGCCCAGAACACGAGCTTCAGACATAAAACATCAATACCAAAGGAACCGCCACCCAAGAGCGAGACGCAACCTTTAACGACGGAGGCCTATGGGTAATTAATGTGCTGTTCATTTTACTAATAACTAGCTTAATTATTCATCACAGACACTAGCCACAGATAAATGATTGTGATTTATTGTATCACTGCATCAGGGTCTTTGAGTAATTAGTGCTGCTGGAAAGCACAACAGTTGGCCCTGTGTGCCACAGCGCTAAATTTTAGCTAGGGCTGCAACAACTAATCGATAAAATCGATTATTATCAATAATGAAAATCATCGACAACGATTCTCATTATCGATTAGTCGGGTCTGCACACAGTGCGCGTTCAACTTCAGCCAGTCGCGTCAAATTACAGCACTAAATAACGCATTTCTATGTACAAAATGCATCTAAAAATAGTGGAGGAAACAGAATGAGATACTGCGGGAGAAGTACGTGATCCAAGCTGCACAAAACATGAGAATTCTTTATTTTAAGCTCTAAGTTAATGCATTAGCGTAATGGCTTGCCCTGTCAGGCGCTTTGGCAGATGAATGTGCGTCCTCAGCGCAAAAACGTTCAGTTTACGGTCATATCCTTATCTGTAAATGTCAAAAATCTATTTTTGCATAAAGTTCCGTCCTGACAGTCTGTGTTAAGTTTAAATCTTTACTGAATGAGCGCTGGTGCGGAGGGCGCATGAACGCGCGTCAGAGAGGGATTAATATTCAGCGCAAAAACATTCATTGTGCTGAAATATCTGTTGTTGAACGTTAAATTAAGGTTTAAAAGTCAACACGTAGTGCATGTATTTTATGAGAGTAGGAACTATAAAGGGATAACCGCGTATAGTTGTCTGAATATAAATATCAGACACTTCATAGCTGCCTTTTACAGGATAAAGAAATTACAGTACGTGACTGTGATCAAAGTGAACACGTGTTCCTGAAGAACATTACTCTTACCTGTTGGTTAACACTGAGTTTGTGTTTTTATTCATCTTTATTATATCTTAATTTTTGATGAAGAGATTTAAATAGGCTATAGTGCTCAACATATTTACTTAAGGTTTATAACAAATTATGTAAGGGTTGTGCCACTGCTGCTCTAAACTAACAGTATTGGTGTTTACTAAAATCATTTTTTAGCTATCTGTATTGGTTAGTCCTCCAATATGTGTAAGCTCTTTAGTAACAATAGGCTATTTCTATAATATAATCATTGCTGTTATGAAAGAATGAAAGATCTATGGAAGATTTTTTCAGATACCCAATTACACTCCTAAACAATGCCAGCAAGAATGCATGCCGTTATGAAAAGCAGGAGGCCATTTTTTATTATGTGAATAAATACTATTTAGTTGTTTCAGTTTGTTATTTGCCCAATAAATGACAATAACATTTTTAGATTTAAACAATTCTTTGACAGATTCCTAAAATATTTGTGTTTTCTCTTGAAAACAGGTGGATTAGACAGGTGGTCTAATAAACTGTTAAGCACTGTATGTTTTCATAGCATTCAGTTGGCACATTTGTTTGAAGGACATTGGGCAGAATGTGGAAGTGTTTTTTATCAATTAAAAAAAAAGTTTTTTTTTAATCCGATTAATCGAAAAAATAATCGGCCATCTAATCGATTATCAAAATAATCGTTAGTTGCAGCCCTAATTTTAGCTATCATGTCCATACTGTTAATAACAAATATGCCCCTCAAAAGTGTCTACATTTTCATCACAACATCTATGAATCATAAAATTGGTGATTTATAGCACACAAGTACAATGTTTATATTTGACTAAATGTATTATTCAGCTATCTGTATTATTACACAGTTTGTAATGTTTAAATCTAATCAGTCAAGAAAAAAAAATGCTGATTCAATCAATGCCTTCCCGTATTTGCCTATAACACAAATGCATGTGTGAGTTTGTATATGTTATTGTGTTTTGGAGCATGAGTGAGTGAGAGAGCAAGCGAAACCTATCAATATCTTAGAGCTAGCGGTCTCAGAACAGAACACATCAGCTAGGACAGGGCCAAAAATAAAAGCCTGCACCATTTGCAACTCCAACAGGGAGACACTCTTAATGGGCCTCCGTAAGTTCACCAGAGGAGAGGGCCTACAGGAGATTTATTTTAAAAACCGAGAGGAAAATGTGATGACAGTTGGACTGAGAATTCCAAATAAAAATCTGCTGCTGAATAAGGGATTGTTTGAGCTCTGCTAGTTTCAAATAAAATAGCTCATGTCGTATTCGAAGCCATGTGGGGCAAAAAACCTCAGTGATCAAAAACATCACTGCTATAAAGGCGTGACATCATTCTTCCAGTCGAAAATGAAGTTCTGTCATTGGGAACAGCATTAATTGTAAATATAAAGTTATTTAATACACTACCATTCAAAAGATTGGGGTCAGTAAGGTTTTTTTAAGCAAGGATACATTATATTGGTCAAAAGTAACAGTAAATACTTTTATAATGTTACAAAAGATTTTTATTTTTAAATAAATGCTGCTCTTTTGAACTTTATATAAAGAATCCTGAAAAAATGCATCACAAGATTCAGGAAACTATTTTCAACATTGATAAATGTTTCTTGATAAACTGGAGTAATAGCTGCTGAAAATTCAGCTTTGCCTTTACATAAATAAATTACATTTTAAAATACATTAAAAGGAAAAAAAAATTAAAAAGCAATAATATTTCACAAATGTTACTGTTTTACTGTATTTTCAACAAATATATATGTATTGAAGATGACTCCTTTTGTGTTCCATGCAAAAAAGAAAGTCATGCAGCTTTAGAAAAACCTTATGGTGAGCAAATGATGACAGATTTTCATTTTTGGGTGAACAATCCCTTGAAACAACTGCGGCCGTGCACAGTATGGTATGAAATAGGTCAGCCGAGACACCTGTGAATTAGAGCACAGCACACTGACTGAGTCTTGAAAAGGTGCGAGTTTGTTTTGGCGTAGGTGTAGCGACAGGGGAGTAAAGCAGGTCAGTCCTCTCAAGCGCACTGTCTCTCCTGTTGTTTCAGCTGTATCAGCATTGGAAAAACGTCCCCAGCAAGTTCCCATCTCCCTGCATACTTCAGAGAGACCCAGCATCGCCCTTTACCCTCTCTCGCTACATCAAAAGCCTAGCGTGCGTCTGCTGAAGCTAACAGCTGTTGCTAACCAGTCGCGCTCAAGGCTAATTTCGTTTGATGCTTCGATTCGTGCAGTGCCTTACGTGCAACACTAAGTGTATTTGTGTCTTTGGTCAATACGAAAGGAAGATGGCACTTGTTTTGTTCTTAGATGTAGCTGGTGTGCCATCTGCTTTTTAAGATCAAATGAAATCCCACAGCAGTAGCGTGGAAAATCAAGGTAAGTGGTTTCTCAGGGACTTGCGTAGTGAACGGGATAAGCTAAATCCTGAAGTAGGGATTGTGTCTGCATATGCAGCCCAGCCTTTTGCAAGTTCACCGTTACATAACTGCACCGTTACTACTGCCAAACAAACAAGTAAAAGAAAAAATGCTTAGAAAACCTGGGCATGAGAGATTAAAGGTTAGTTCAATCATATATACAGCAAAAGTCGACTAAAAGGACAAATGAGAAAAACTGGAATCCAATCAGTTACAAAAAGCCTCTTTAACTTTGTCTTTTTAAAGAAGACGAGATGTAATTGAACTCACTGATGGGATTTGCAAAGGAAAAATGCATATTATAAAGGCCTGGCCAACATTCAGTGCTCCTAAATAGAAGTGAACTAAATAAAGCAACAATACACAGTTAAAATAAGAGCAAATAAATCACACAATGGAAAATCAGTGACAACAATAGCCCTCATGAGGGGAAAAAAAAAAAAAAAAAAACACGTCTCTTTGCAAATGGATTTGTTGTGGATAGCAAGCCTGCGACACTCATAAACACACTCTCTTACTTTCTGTCTTTCACTCTCTCTCTTTGCCAGTAATCTCTCTCTCTGTGCGAGAAAAACGGCCTCTAAATTTAGCATCAGATTTATCATGCGGTAGCAAAGGCTCCAGCTAACCAGAGGGCGGAGAGAATGCAAGCGAAGGAGGCGTCGTCACTGATGGGGGTGTCCGTCACTAGTCACATTCGGAACCAATAAAAAAGGCCTGGGCCTGACAGCCGTACACACACACTGCAGCTAATAGATGCTCCTGCTTCCCTGAACTGCCACGCGGGACAAACCACAGAGATCCGGATGAGCATATTAATACCATTTTGTACCTTTTCCAGAACTAAATAGGGACCTCACTAAGGTCCTCTATGGCACTGGTTTTCAACTCCTAACAAAGGGTCACCAGTCTGGGTTGGCAACAATTGCTAATTAAAAATAATAAAACCAAACTAACCATATATTAAACCATACTTCAGATGGTAACATAAACAGATTTAAAAGCATTTAGAAAATGAAAAATTGGTGTATATCTAATAAAAATAGTACATAAAAAAAAAAGCCAAATGACACAATATCAACATGGTCAGGTTGCTTGGCATGTCTTCATCCTCAAAAACCATGAACAAAATTACGGAAGGTAAAAGTAAATATGACCCAGACTACATTATATACAAGTTCACTCAAAAGAGGATAAACCAATTTAAGCAGACCACAATTTGTTTTGTGGTGAATTACTGGCTTAAGCATGAAACTATTGAAATTCAAGAGACATTTGGAAACCAAAATAATCCATTTTCCAATTCAGCCATTTTAAATGTTAATAATTTTGCAATTTGTAGGCCTATGCAGTTCATGGCAACTTCAATACTTAGGCTAATTTCAAAAACATTACATTTGTATAATAAACAATTTCGGTATTGTATTGGGTTGCCATCTGATTTCCTAATACATAACCAGTTCTCTATAAAGTGTAGTGGTTTGTGCACTGTATGGGACAAAAGAAAGAGATGCACAGTGGAGAAAAGACATCGAAAGAGGGCAATCCAAGTGTTCCTGAGAGGAAATAAAAAAAAAGGTGCCCTTGCAGTAGGATGCTAAAAACAATGAGCAAAAAAGGGGAGAAATGAAGAGAAAGAGAAAAGAAAACATATCAGCCACCTGGTCAGATAAGTGTCTGAGCTGTGTGGAGGAGAGGAGCTGAGCACTGCAGTGAACTGAAGGACAATCATTGAACAAGGACATACACACGGCGGGTCAGAGGAGCTTCAACGAGTCCAACAGCACTGCGCTGATTGCACAGACCGCTCATTTCACAAACACCCAGAGAGAAGAGGACAGTGAACGAGGCGAGTACAGCTTCCACAGAGTCAGAAATGTCAATATCCGACAAGTCAAAGAAGTAACAACGCATGGAGAAAAATGTGTTTGACTGCAGCCTGCGCATCAAGGTCAAAAACATGCAGTATATGCTTTTCCTGGAGGAAAATTAGAAATGAATGATATACGGGACCACACTGGTTATCAGCAGATAATAGTGACTTATTTAAATTTGTTGGTATCAAACCACCAGGTCTGGGTAAAAATGTTCATTTTTTGAATCTATAGAGTGATGTCAACATATATCTAGCAAATATTTTAACTTAAATATATTTTGCAATATTGTTGTAGCATGGCTAAAAGAAAATTAAGCAAAACTGACTGATCAAATCAAATAAAATGCTTATGAATCTAAATCAAATCAGGAAATCTGTGTATTATAATGTTGCAATGGCTAAAATTACCTAAAGACTACCACATTGATATAACACTGACAAAAACTACTGAGTGTTTTTTTTTTTTTTTTTTTAACAAAAATAGCACAGATTTTTAACATGGACTCGTCTATATTGGCCAAAATGTGTGCATCCCCTAGAGACAGCACAATAATAAGGCTGTTAAAATGGTTAGTGATTACATACCAGTTGCAACGCTGCAAATCTCCCACCCTCCATGCAGCAGGCAGGTTCGTATGAGGTCTCAGACAGGGAAAGACAGCGAGAGCCAGCAGGCAGCAGCACAGAGTTCGGCTGTCAGAGGGTGGATTGTGTGGGCCGATAGCCTCAGTGCTACATCAGTACTGTGCATAGGACACGGCAGGTAACTGCAGCATCAAAGAGAAGCACGCCGCAGCGTCGACTGGGTGGATTTGGAAGCTTGTCTGCTCCTACAAGGGCTCTGGCAGACTTGGCAGCCTTCCACTCTGGGAGAAACCCTAAATGAAAGCTCCGGGATGCTCCGTACTGAGTTTGTCACAGTGTAATAACCTGTCTGTGCTGTCGACATGCTTCCAGGCCTGACAGCCCAAGGCAAAGTCAAAGCTGGCCTGAAGTAATACCGTATTGTCTTATTTTTCAAGACTTTTATCAAAATTGAATAAAACTGAGGGCTTAGAAAGCAAATGTAATGAAGACAGCAATGTCCGCAATCGGTGCCTCAAAATCTCAAGAATTCTATGCACAAGAACAAGTGAGGAATGACAAACCAATCAGAATACCCTAGCACTAAATTTGTAAATATGTAAAACAAGAATGCTGATTTAAATATGATATATATGATAATCGCAGAAATTAATTCAAAGGCATTGCAGCAAAAAAAAAAAAACTTTATCTTTAACTCAAAAAATTCTAAAAATTATAAACAAAAACAATATTTTTTAAAAATAATTTAGCAATATTTAAATAATTTAAATATTTTTTTTTTAAAAATCTAATTTAGATACCAATTTCTTTTTGATTCTGTTCTTTGATACCACTATAATAGTTAAAAGAACTAGTCTGCAGGTTTCCTTAGCACTAACAAAATATGGGTCACCCAGTAACACAGATGGAACATTGTCTGTATGTTTTGACATCAACATACAATGACACACAAAATCTAAATAGAACTGGTCACTGAAGACTCTTGTTATTACCAGGTATAAAAAGGGAAATGAGACATGACCAACCATTCAGAAATCAAATGGGACAGACACCCGGGTGGTCACTGTACACAATTTAAAATATCTGCAAGTGCAAGTTTAGCACTGGTGTTAGAAAGGGTCAAAAAATACATTTGGTTCAGCTCACACTGTGTCTTTAGCTGGGAGGCAGAACACAACACCCTCTGTGTTATTGCTACTCTTTCTACTCAGTTAATGTCACGGTGCGACTGGGAGAGAAATATCACCTAAGAAAAATCGTGTTTTTAGAACTGGCACCAAGCCAGTCTACAACAGCAGCTACACAGAAAATGAACTTTTTACTTAACTTTCATAGTTACAAAAGAAAGAGAAAGCGATTTACTATTGATTAGGGCCATTGGTGAAAGGCCTGTGTGTATCAGTTTACTTCTGAATAGGCAGTGAGCCTGAACAAATGAGGAAGGAAGAACAACACAAGAGCCAACACAAATATTTGCTGCCATTTTCCATGAACTGGTACAAATTAGAGCTCGAAAGTCTTTATAAAAAAAAATAAAAAATAAAAAAAAAAACAAATATGAGTGAAAATGATGTGAACTGAAGTATGAAATGAATGATTTTTCTTTACAACAAATGGCCAGTAAAAGGTGCTTACCCTTCAGAAAATGCTCATTGTAAAAAAAGCAGGACATTAAAAATATTAACATTTTTCAATAAAATTAGTTGATCAAACATATCTAATAAAAAACATTTATTTATTTATGCCTCTAAAAAACAACGGAACACTAAAAGTGTACCCTATTCATTGAATGTTGCTGTGGAAGTTGGCATGGAAATTTCACCCTCATCATGTCTGCACATCTGATGTGAAAACGAGTTCAACCACAGACACCTTTAGATTCATATTTGCGAATGAATCTTGACCCCTGTCTCAGTCTATTCTCTGTTGTTTTGGCTCGACGTGAGACGTGTTGCCATACTCTCTAGAACAGGATTCAATTAGATCCCTCTCATTCTGCTAATCAAAACAAATCAAAGGAAAAGCACCAAAGCACCATGTTCTCCGAGCCATGCTAATTGAGAGATGTGTCTTTTTGAGAAGGGAATTCTGGGGAGGTGGGGGGGGTCTTGGGAAAGATTGCAGTGAGTGGTGAGATCTTAAAGGGGTTTTGTCAATGGCCATGTCCAGAAGAGCTTGTTTCCTTCCCTTTCCTGCATGCCTGTTCTCCTCATTAGTGTCACTCAACAGCAGTTAGTGCTGGGCCGGCCACAGCGGTACTGAGCTCTCCTCTATAGTTCTCAAGCATGTGAATGCACCAGCCATGCTCTCAGTCACCAGGCTTTACAAGAGGGGAAGATGGGGCTCTCAAAGATTTCTCAGAGAAAAAGAACAGGCAAAAATGGCATCTTCGACATTATCATGAGACCAAGGCAGAGTGTATGTAAGGTTGGTCTAGAGTCAAGTTTCCCCTCCTCAAATCCAACCTTATCAATGAGAAGGGAAAAGCTGATCAGTGACCTCAGGTACTGCATTTTTATTTTTTATTAATTAATTTTTTTAAAGAAATTAATACTTTTATTCAGCAAGGATGCATCAAATTAAAAGTGACACTAAAGACATTTATAATGTTACAAAAGGTTTATATTTAAATGCTACAAATACTATAAATGCTGTTCTTCTAAACTTTCATCAATAAATCCTAAAAAAAATTTCCACAAAAATATTAAGCAGCACAACTGTTTTCAGCATTGATAATATTACTATTAAATGTTTCTTGAGCACCAAATCAGTATATTAGAATTATTTCTAAAATTCAGTTTTGCCATCACAGGAGTGAATTACATTTTAAAATATATTAAAATATAATGCGGTTATTATGAATTTTACAATATTAGTGTTTTACTATATTTTTGAGCAAATGAATGCACCCTTGTTGAAATATTAAAAGCTCTTGCCGACCCCAAACTTTTGAACAGTAGTGAATAAGAAAATGCTTATTTTTTCATTCCTACTCACACTGAACTGAGACTAGTGACAATTTGAACATGTAAAGAACAGCTTTACCTTTTATAAAACAAGATGTTACTCTGCATTCAGCTTCTCATAACAATTAGAAATTAAATCATACATAATTGCTTGCTCAGGTTGTTTAATTATTAGTATATCACAAGTATGTCTGGTTTGCATTCATAACTGTAAGAAAACAATGCATTGACAACAACAAAAAAACTGGATTCACTATAAATGTCACTCACCTACAATGAAGAGTGCAGCACTAATATACTAATCAGAAAAACTAACAATGTAAACGTGTAAAAAAAACAAACAAAAAAAAGATTTATTCTGCAGTATGAACTTTGTTTATATAACAGTGTTCACAAAAGAAACTATGCAAATTTGCTAATTAATAACACTACTGAAATTTCAATTAATGACAGGTGAACTATGATGTGCATTTTCTTTCTTTCCTTCTTTCTTTCAATCCACTTTCTTTTTTCTTTTGTTGTTCGTTGCATCAAAACATTTCATCATAGGACTTCCATGCAATGTTTACATCAAGCCACACTGAAATCTACCTACAACAGATTTAACCAAGGCCCTTTTATCAAATCTGTTTTCTCAGCCCACGAGGAAAAAAAAAAAAGCACCTGCGGAAAATTCAAAAGAGAGAAGGGGCTGCTTTGCCAAGCTGTCAGCAAAGAACTATGGCGGCGGAAATGAAAGAGGCGATCAACGAAGCACGTGAAGCTGGATTGAGCCGTGCGTTAGCCGGGCTTTTTAATTGGCGCTGGGGTTGTTTGGAGTCAGTGGGCTCTCGGTGCCACTCTTCTCTCCCAGAGAGCGAGAAAATGTTCGCTGAGAGTTGGTTTAGGCACTTCACACGGCACCACCTTTTGGACTTCATTAAAAACTTGGCCTGTAGTTTTCACACTTAGTCGTGTGCCTCTCCCCGAGAGCTCGCGCCACAGGACCCGACAGCTTCGCTGTTTCGCAGTACACTAAGTGCAAATATTTTTACACACTCAAAAACTGACAAAGAGAGCGAGAGGGAGGAAAGGAGAGTGAGAGGAAAAACAGCATCATACAATGTAGGATGGAAAGGAAATAAAAAAAATACAAGGATAAACTCAATTTCAGCTCCGACAAGCACTCTCTCGCTCTTCTGCCAGTCCCGTGCTAGGCGGTTTGCGGGAAACGAGAGAACTGGGAATGTAGCTTTTGCTCAGACATTGTTTTGACAGCACTTATGGGCGGTAAATGCCAGGACATCTCCACTCAGGCTGGTTGTGTGTTGTGTAGCTGGAGCTGAAGGATTGCATTATGTTGTTTGCTGGGCCTTTTAACATGGCTGTACTTCAAGCATAGCTCCCATTTTTGTAGACAATGTCACTCATTAGACTGATTATAGCCACTGGCTTGTCAAAGATTGGTGAGACCCCTGTGAAATCAAGTTTAAAGACCTGAAGGTGGCTACTCTGAGCTTTGAATGCAAACTCATTATGCAGTGTCTAACAGTGTTTTGAACTAGTGTCAGTAAAAATGACACAATAATCTCTTAATGGCAGAAAAACCAGAGGCTGCCAGCCAGAGGCAGGGAACGAAACCCCAGGGGGCAGATTCGGCTGGTAATGTCCACACTCAAGACCTGCATTGGACCTGGGGGAAGTCGTGGCCTAATGGTTAGAGAGTTGGGCTTGTAACCTGAAGGTTGCCGGTTCGATTCTCACACCGGCAGAAATTGAAGGTGGGGATTGTGAATGAACAGCACTCTCTCTGCCTTCGATACCATGACTGAGGTGCCCTTGAGCAAGGCACCGAACCCCCAATTGATCCCCGGGCTGGAGCTGCATTGGCTGCCCATTATTATTAAATTTAGTAGTAGCACTGAATACGTATAACACGAACACTATAAAATGAAACATTCAGCATTAATGTTTGTCATTGTTATTAATGATATAATAAAGTGTTAACAGTGTTGAGGAACAAGCAGGGCTGCTAAAATACCATTATATAAAATACTTAGTGATAACTAAAATAGTTTAGCTACAATTTTTAGTAGCATGGCAATAGTTAGTAGCTCATATGCAAACATACTTGCCTTATATCTCATATGAAGCATTACCAAAAAAAAAAAAAATAATAAAAAAAAAAAAATTAAACTAAAAAAAATCCTTTGCCAGTTCACTAGAATCCCTGTACAGAATTTTCAATCTTATTTTGTAACAGTATACAAAATACCATTATTACAATAATTTTACATAATTTAATTTATGTAAATACATTTTCAAAATAGTAACTTGACTGTAATTGAAGTACTTTAAATAAAGAAAACAAGCTACAGTTTCCCCAACACAACCATCTAGTTATATGCAACAATATGAATTTTCAAAATTTGTCCTTTAATCAGTGAACCTATTGAAGGACATAAATAGCTTTGAAATTAATTATTTGAGAACGTAATGCTTCGTACACAAATGTCTTGAAGATAAATACAAGCCCACTAAATTAGCAACTGGCAATGGAGCGGCCTCCAAACATGATCAATGAGAAAGGACAAGAATCAGCAGCAAACAAATGGCCCATCACATACAGATGATCGTCCATCGCCTTACTGCACCTAGAGGCTTGTTAAAACCGCACTACAGCAGCTGGTGAAGCGTCGGTAACTTGATTGGAAGGATTATGCAGCCTTAGGGTTGATGAAAATAACAGTTTTCTCAGAGGGCGATATCAGACCTGCGAAAATCCATTCGCTTCCAAAAGTGGCCTCAATCCCAATATCAATTAAAATCTTGTCGGGACATGCAGAGCCGTGTTGGGGAAAAGTAGCGTGAAACAACAAGCCCAATCACAAATACGGTGAAAAAGCAATCTCACCCTCCGCCTGTGGTAAACTTCTGCGCTGTTTAACACAATCATTGCAAAAACAAATCCCCACTCCCTTTTAGTGCTTTTGTTGGGAGATAAAAAAAAAATAAATAAAAACTGCTCTATCGTAGCATGGTGAGGACAGAATGGCTATTCAGAGGTCTGAGCTTTTGTTTCCTTAGTTTTCCATTTGGATCTTCATGTTTATCCACTGCTGGTTTGCTCTTAAATCTAAGTGTAGGGTCGGATAGGGTAATGAATCTGAATGGCGCAAACTATTGGCAACTTCCGATGGCGCAATAATGCCCAGCCTATTGACAGGATGTGGGAATAATAATGTATTTGCATTAAAGGTATTATTTGTCAATGCGCCTGGCTCTGAGCAAACATCCACAGGGCTGCAGTCTAACTGCTACTGGAGCTTGGCTGTATTAATACTACTATTCATCCCATGTCCAACTCGAGCCAAGAAACAGCATTAGGCCCGGGGCCCTGCGGCCTGCATTTGGTCCAGCCTCACTGGCAAGAGCGAGAAAAAAAAAAGAGTGCACCTTTTCTCCTCCAATGAGCTCTGGATGAAGCAAAAAAGTTCTTTATATCAATTAGCCAGACAAGTGTGCAATGGACACCTGTCACCCCACAAGCCCTCCTCCCCAGCCTGCTCTGATCAAGGACCGTCTGCTGTCCTGTTCCACATCCATTCTAAAAGAAACACCTAGGCTGATCTCAGATCGGTGCACCTTTCCTCTTGGGTGAAAGTGCTGGTGGCCCATAGCTGAGCCAGGGGGGGCGTCCCAGCTCTGCCTGAGAGGCCAAGCAACGGCTGCACGGCAGACACAAAATCTGGGGCACAGACCATCTGGCTGACAGTGCAGTCTGAAGTGAAGAGGCTGTCGGAAGTTCGTTGCCAGCATGGCTCGCAGAAGCAGGACATTAGATACCATAAAAACACACACACACACACACACACACACACACACACACACACACACACACACACGGCTATACAAAGAAAATTTTCTTGTTGAGACAAGATTCAAACGAGGGATTTAATGCTCTGAGTTCCACAGCTGAGGGCAAAATTCTCCTCTAGTGTTTTTTTTTTCTTTTATAAAAAAATTCCTCTCTAATGATCTTACATGCAAGCAGTGATGCTAAAAAAGGTAAGTTAATCACCACCCCACCTCAATCCCCCAAAAAGGAAAAAAAAAAATTCAACCTTCACGCTCAACGAGGCAGCGATAATTCAATATTTTCTCCGTGATAGTTCTTTGAGTTCATCCCCAGCCACGCTAATTAAAAAAAAAAATCTGAATTCCTCACATTTGAAACAACAATTAAACAGTCTCTCCTTGTACTATGACACAGAGAAGTCATAGTTAGCCTGGAAAATAACACCAGCCAGACTGCAACAGACCATAACGTAACATCACAGCTACAATTCCAACTCAACTCTGCTCTATCAAAGGCCAAATTCAGTGAAAAACATTCGCCCTCTCACACTATTAACAAATACGCAGCAGACTTGCAAATGTAAAGTGGCTCGGCATGAGAGATCAAAAGCAAACAGCTCTTACCTTGGGTTGAGCGCGTCTTGGAAAGGCAACTTTAGGATCAATCTAAATGAGACAAGGAAGGAAAGAAAGAAATATGAGAAAACTGAGCTTGTGATACTGTTACGTGAAGAGGAAAATTAGAAAATATTAGAAAAAGCCGCCAATGTGCTGCGACTACTCGATAACCTTCATGGAAATTATAGCATTAATCATGATGCAATGCTCCATGTCTCATGTGTAATCTCGCCTAGTTATTACACGCTGGTTGCATGAGGCTTGTGTATGACAAAATCGAATAAAACCTTACACAGGTTAGAGAATAATTACTCGATTACAACATAAATAAACAGGTGGCATTATATAACACAACGGAGATAATTCAAAGACTCGCTGAAGAAGTGCTCATGGCCTCGAGTGAGGTCAGGTCAACATGGCGGGAGGTGTTTTAGCGAGCGCTGTAGATTTGCGGAGAATCAAGACAGGGCATTAGATCAATACATCCACAACCTCCTTCCCCCCTGAGGGATTAGCATTATTATGGGTGACTCTCTCCTCCGCTGTACCACACTGCACGAGGGGTTACTGCTCTGACTACAATGCATTTTGGCATCTGATAGGGCATCACTAGGTTTACTGGTTAGATAAGCTATGTTATTTGATTTTATTATACTAATTTTACATAAACCGCTGGGGTTCTGAACCAGCGTAACGATTCATCCTGGATATTAATAACAATAAATTCCTCAGGAGGATAAATTAACAACATAAACACATCAACTGCAATCAAGACTTTTTTTCTCTTATTGATCTTTGCATCATTGTACATTTTTAATACCGCAAAATATGGATGATTCTAATCCTAAAAGGAAAAAAATCTTTTTAAGAGATTGTGTCATTAATGATGAACAGGTATCATTGATTTCCACTAGCTGGCTTGTTAGACTTCATATTAGTGAACATCACTTATTTATTTTAAACACTCAAATAAAGATTTTACATAGCGAAATAAGTGAGTTCCTGGCGGACCTGCTGTTGAGTAAGATGTTTGCTTTGGTCATTTAAACATTCATAGACTAAAACAACAGTGCCTCTTTTTAGCACACAGCAGGGGCGGAGCCAGTGGCCTAAACTTGGCCACCCCTTTGGCCACCCCACTCACAACTGCAATTTTTGTCTTTTTTTTTCTTTACAAGAAATGCATTTATTAAGACGCGGAACCGCTGTATCTCTTTATGACCACATCAAACAGGAGACTTTTCAAACACGCACTTCAACTTTGCCTTGGCGCCAGGCGCAAGTCAAACAAGCGCAGAAAGGAACATGTGCCAAATGAGTTTCAGTAGAACAACAGTGAACTGCGGTCTGATGAGATGTTGTTAGGCTATATGTCAGTAAAACAAACTTTCCTATCCTGACAGCTGTCTTACCGTGCTCACGGTGCACACTCTTCAACGCTCTATATCACTTCATCATAATGCGCTCAAGACCTATGAGCATACAATGTAGTTCTGTTGTCAGTTAAGTCATTAAAATTACCAAAAAGGCGATTAGTGCATTCATGTATGTATAGATTAACGAACGTCTCTCAAATGCATCATGTACTAAAATATTGTGCAATTCGAGATCACAATATAAGGCGCAAGCTGATTTTTTTTTTATTATTATTTTTATTTTATTATTATTTATTTATTTTAATTTTTATTTTTGTAATTGAATGTACAAGTAAATATGAACACACCGCACTTATACTAGAAAACATGCACTATTTTTATTTTTCATTTATAAAGTACAAACCAAAAGGAAACCATTTAAATGCATTAAATAATTCATTTTACATTCTGGCATTTAAGTGCTGTTGACTTCCGTCATTTTTTTATTTTTTTTATTTTTTATTAACCAATTCTTATCACTATCTGCATTTCTTATCAATGAGTATGCAATGATGGAGAATAAGCTTTTGGGGGTTTTGAGAAGCAGAACCAAGCTGAATGAGCAATAAAGCTATAGTGAGCCCCTTTATTAAAATACCTGGAGGTGGTGAATAATACACAAGCTGTCATATTCTCTCAGCATTACTTGATCTAATTCACAAATATCTCAGTTACAATTTAGTAGAAATTAATTGTATTCAGTTGTGTTTTAAGCACTATAACAGTCCAATACTTTAGTCAATCACATTTTTCTATTGAAATAATGAAGATTTCTGTGCCACTCCAGACTGGTTGCTGGCCCCTCCCTGGCCACCCCTATGAAAACATCCTGGCTCCGCCACTGGCACACAGGCCAAAAGCTTGGGCAGCCAGAGCACTAGAAGGATAGGACGGTAGATAATCATGCATACAAGAACAAAAACAGTTCAAAGACTTGCCTCGGCACTCTCATTAAATGGAAAAATAACTCAAGGGAAAAAGATCCATTAGTGCTATATTGCTCTTGAATATACCGCATGTCTGAATGCTTTGTCACTTCTTATAAATGGTAAGAAAAAGAAAAGCAGAATTGTGAGATGTGGCAGCGTGCAAAAGGGAAAAACAAAAAAAACAAAAAGGGTAATAAACATGTTTTGGTGGAATATGAAGGAGGGGGTCTCCTGGTAAATTAATCTGACCTGAACAGAATTGCAATATGTAAAGCAAAAAAAAAAAAAAAAAAAAAACCCTTTCTGGTGGGAAATGATGCTGTTGTGTTATACTTTAATTCATCCAGAAAAGTGTTTAATCTAAAACAGATTGCTTTTAGAGAAACCGGCAACAGTTTTTCAGTTGTCAATACACAATGCAATTCTCACCCCAGGCTTTCAGATTTGCAGATTACAGAGCTTTTAATCAAATGTGAAACAAGTGTGTCAAGAATATCTCTCTACATGTTTTCTTTGGTCCATTTGCACTCTTCAAATGTGACAAAAAGATTGGACAGGAAATTGCAAAAAAGAAAATGCAATAAAAACATAGGTGTCTGGATTGAAAGATGACACTGCAGGTACTTCTAAACTCCTAAATAAAGCAGGTACTTCATTTATTTCTAAATGAGCCAACTAAATATATTAGTACTCAAATATTGTCAATCTGTAATATAAGAACCACATAAAATGCAAATGTATAAAAGCTTATAAATATCTGAATATCGATATGGGTTTTACATTTTTTGGATATTACATGAAAATACATATGCAAAAATAAACCTGCAAACCACCAAAAAAAAAAACACATGCAAAAATATTCGATGGAATAAGCCTAGGAAATAAAGGCCAGAGGAAACAGGTGGTGATGAGATAAAGATCAAGCCTTGATCTTTTTAAAGCAGTAATATTTAATATTAGTAATATTTATTCTATTATAGACATCAAAAGCAAAAGCTTTCAACTGCACAGGCAATTTAAGTTTGTTCTTAAACCTCCACCAGTGCAACTTCCGCACAGCTCCTGGTCTCCAGTTGGAGCTTAAACCCCAGAGTCATGACACAGCCACCCCAACCCTGACGATGACATCACTACCCACAGCTCAGTAATCCCTGCTTTAGCACCAGCCGCTACTGTCCACATGATCTCAATCGCTCTCAATCCTGGATACATCACTGCTAACGCTAGCATCTTTTTTTCCCCCTCAGCCATTCAAGAGCATTTGAAACGTCAAACCTTGACCCACTTTTTACTAAGAATACTAGAATTACACGTGTGCCATGATTATATAATCTAAACGGCCCACTTTTGATGTCCGAATTACAAGTTTTTCGACTAGTGCAACACTGACATGTACAATGTTATATTATTTTATTAATCAGACAGAAATGTTCTCCCTCCTAAAGGCATTTCGGCTTACATCAGTCAATGCCAAACTGGCAGAGAGAGACATAATGAATAGCACACCTGTATTTCTAACAGATTTAGGGCACGGAACCAAGAGAGGTGGCGAATATTCACCTGCTGTGCTAAATTACAATTCAAAATTAATATTTGCCCAATTGCTGGATTTAAGTAAACAATCATCAGTAATTTACCTGTAGCTTTAGGTGGGTAATAAACAGTCTAACAGGTTAATCTGCTGACCAAATTAGCCACCTGATCTAATCTAATCAGTGCGACTTCTCAGTGAACCTTAGTTTAGTGTTTTACATCTTTACGCGTACACATTAATATAAAATTATAATATTAAATAAAATGTTTTCAATATCAAAATACATCCTCACTTATTTGTCAATGTTTTTAGAAATTATTTAAATTTGTCTTGCAACTTTAATTTATATTTGAAAGGGTGTATGTTTAACAAAACATATCTACAACAGTGTTCCTAGCAAATTGTCTACTCACCTAAGAACAGAAAAATAATTCTAACCCCATCTTATCACAGAATGTTTTTTTTTTTTTTTAATGGAAAGCACTGGAAATGCCAATACGCAGTGTTCTGGGAGAAGAGTATTAGCCACAAAATTCCTGTGGGAAGCAATGAATCTCTGTGAACGCCTTTAAATACAGTCCGTCTCTTGATATGAACTTGCAGCAACACGGCATCCATTAAAATAAGTCAGTGAAGGCGGTATTTGTCCACACCCTAGCTATCCCTAATAAAAGACTCTTTCACTCTGGACTCCTACAGGTAACTAGCAGCTGCATCTACAAACATGAAAGATGGTGACTTTATACATAAAAAAGAAAATAGAATCCACATTAACTTCACTGATACAGCTTCTGCTTATCCTGGGCTTCACTGTCACACAAAAATCAAAATGTATTTCTGCCTGGATTTAGGTTAGGTTGAATAAAGCAAACCTATTTCTTGCTGACAGAAATATACGTATGACTCAGTTTGCATATTTACGTGGCCAATGTAAAATAATATAAATAATATAATTACCCAGTATTTTCCAGATATTACTCCTACTCCTAAATAAAAATGCTTTGGAAGAATCCATACTATATAAAAGGTTATAATATAAATACTATAATATAAATAAAAATGTTATACAAATAAAATATAATATAAATAAAAATGTTATAAATGCCATAATATATATAAAATAACGCTAACCTGTAGCACTACAGGTAAAAACACACTTCAAAATCTTTTTTAAAAATTAGAATCTTTATTTGAAAATGTACAAAAAAATCTTAGTACATACTCTAAACTTTGTTTACTTCCAGTTTTCATATTACAAGAACCTTTTAATGTCGAAACAACAGCAAACTCCAGGCATGAATAAAACAACTGAAAAATAAATAAGCAAAATTAAAATAAATAATTAATGACAAATTAGGAAATAAACTGAATGCATAATACTTAAATGTTTAATAATGGAAAAGTGTACACCAGTACACACACTAACCTACGCCACAAATGAAAAAGTATCAACATAAATTTCAATATACTATGAATATACAAAAAGAAACGAATGTGATCAAATTAGTTTACCATGTAAATCATGCACGTAAAACATTTCTAATCAGCAAGGTTTACAATGAACTTATGCATGCATCCAAAATGCATCCTTGCCCTGAGCAACATCTGGAGATCTGTCTGGAAAATTCAGTCAGGAACAAGAGTGCAAAACACTATGTCAAACATTGCAAGTCTTACGTCACAAGAGGCACTGAACACAGCTGGAGTCACGATCGAACAACACCGCAGGTAATTAGTTCCTTCTTGCCCCCATACCTCAATGAGATTTAACCCTTGGTTCCCCAGTCCCGGTTTGGCAAGCAAGGGGTTAAATCCTGTTGAGGCATCTGAGGACGACAGGACTAATTATCCGGATACTTATTTATGTCAAGTGCCCTGCTGTTGTGTGTGTGGTACAATGACAAATGCCGCAGAGTGCCTCGACCCGAGAAGGGATATGATAGGGAGACTGCGTGTCTTTTCGCCACTGAATGTCACAGATACAAGCATGTTTAAACAGCACTTCACAAAACATAAATGCAAATAGAAGAGAACGTACCGTCTTTGAGTCTAATTCGTGGTGAGGTTGAGCTAGGACCTTATCTACACTGGCCGCATCCGCAAACGTAACGAAGCCAAATCCCCTAGAAAACAAAACAAACAAAAACACAGACGTACATTAGAAGCTGACAGCAATGCGTTACACGTGTTTGACTGGTAAGCTTGTTAACATGTCCATTCTATTCTATTATTGAACGCTACATGAACTTTGATATCTACAACATTTACAATAACATGTTATCTTAGAAATATAGTGCGTCAAGGACAAAAGAGTACGGTAGGTTACACAGAAATAAAAATTATGTCATCATTTACTCACCCTCATGTCATTCCAAACCTGTATGACTTTCATTTGTCTGAGGAACATAAAAGAATGTGTAGAATGACAGCTTCAGTCACCATTCACTTTCATTGTATGGGAAAAAAAAAAAAGATGCAAATAAAAGTGAATGGTGACTGAAACTGTCAGTCCCTAACAATTCCTTTTGTGTTTCACAGAATAAACAATGACAGAATTTTTATTTCCGTGTGAAATATCCCTTTAATATGACCACCCTATTATATTATTTAGCAAGAACTTGGTTGACGAAACATTTCAGATAAACATTAGCATAACGTGTTACCTCAGAAATACAGTCTGTCAAGGACACATAAGGACTTTTCACGCCACACTTAATCCTGGGTTAACGTCTTTTTAAACCCTGGGTAAAGGTCAGTTATAACCTTATGTTAAAAAACGTTTCAAACTTGTAATTTGAAAGGTGTTCAGCAGCGCTTTTCACCGTCCGTTATGAAATTCTGCTACATATACCCGAGTTGTTTAGCAACAGACAACCAATCATAAACTGCTTGGGCGCTTCCCTCATTAAATATTCATAAGCATTGTACAGTCGCAGAAACTTTCGCGCGCTGTTTAATTTAAACGTTTGAGGGAAGCAATGTATTTTTTGCAGTAGGTTTCAGAAGATGTAAGGCAAAAAAGAAGGTCTGCGTAGCGATATTAAAACAGGTCGCGTAATGTAAGCGTCCAACGTTTTAATCCTCATGAATATGCAAATGAGCCGCTAACGTACAGTATGAAATCTCGCAATCTGACAGCGCAGGATTAATTACTAACCCAGGGTAAAGTATGAACGGTGTGAAACACGGAACAAAATAACCCAGGGTTAAAAACGACAATTTCAAGTGTGAAAAACCCATTAACGTGTCAATGTCAAAGCCAACACACAAGCAACCGCTTTAAGCGCTCGGTTTATGTTAAAGATATTTGCTTTAACATGAAGAATCCCAAATCAATGTCAAACTGTATCCTATCCACAAACACACCGATCCAAGCGCATAGCATCCGAATAACAGCGCAAGAGCAAAATCGACACTTTATCGCTCTGAATAAAAACCTTAAGGTGTTAAGGAATTAAAAAAAAAAAACATTGTCTCTTTTTTTTTTACCTGGAGCGTTTTGTCGTGGGATCTCTCATCACCATACATTCTCTGATTTCTCCAAATTTACTAAAATAGTCTCTAAGGCTGTCTGTGAAACAAAACAGAAAGAAAAGAGCACACATTAGCAAAGCATTCGTGCGTTACACACCAGTTTGTAAATTAAACGCCCCCCTGGATGTCTAACAGGGGTCGAATAGAGGACTTCAAATGACGGCACATATCCCGCACAGCGCGCCACGCTGGATACAATGAAACAAACACACACAACACAGACCGACAAACGCGCGCAAATGACAGCGAACCATCGGTCTCTTACCTGGTGAAGTTTGCCAGCTGAGGCCACCGATAAACATTTTACTGTAAGGGGAAAACACAGCAGAAGTGAGTCCAGATGTCAGATCGGCCATTTTGACGTGTAGCTAGCGACAAAAAAAGCAGAGCTAAACGAAGGCAAAGCAGAGCGCTGTGTGTTTACTGAGCCCCGGCGGGCTGTGCTCACTAATACACATCAAACAAAGGTGTAGTAGTTGCGTGCACCCGGAAGAGCGTTTTTAAAACATGCTCACTGGAGAAAAACACACAAGGAAAAAAGTCAAGTGCTGTCAGCATTGGCTCTGGCTTACCCCGGGTCGTGTTGCGAATCGTTAGGGCTTCCAGATGTGGCTTGGCTCCCGTCTCCCTCCATGGCTAACCCAACTATGGCCAGTAACTAACACACACACACACACTGTCAAGAGCTAAGAGAATATTACTGAGCCGGGAATGCGAGCGTCACACGTGGGATCAGCTCTGCCTGGCTCCCTCCCTCCCGTCACCCTCACGGGGCGGGGCGCAGAAGGGGCTCGTCACCTCACCCATTCCATTGACGTCATTAGCATGGCCACGCCCACCCGGGGCTCAGAGCATGAGGATCAGATCAAATCACATCACTTTTATTATTGTCACATCGCCCGAACGTACGGTATCCACGTTATACGCATGCAGAAATGAAACAAATGAATGTGAACAAAGCTACAGAAAGTCTGTCTGAGTGATGCACTGATACATCTGAATATCACATCCAAGGTCCAGAGAGTAGAATTAGCAGCGCAGTGATCCTTTTCTGCTAAAATTTCTACCCAAGATGGAGAAATATTTCATCACAGATAATATTAATAAGCACTGATTCATTTTTAATACTTATCCCCATAGAGAATTCCCAACTTACCTTCTGTTTGTTTTGAGTTGCTCAAACATGTCTAAAAAGCAAGTAGGGCGTAAATTAATTTACAGACAGGCTTGTTTGATTAAATCATTGGAGGATGTCATTTTTTTCCTAAATCTTCAGGGTTTACAAATAGCTGTTTTTCTTATTATGAACTAATTATTATATTGAGAAATCACATTTAAGTTGCAATCACATTTGTAAACATGCCATACCACGCACTAATGATAAAACATTACACACAATATAAAAATTGTAAATAAAACAAATTATTGGAGTATGTTTTACAAATATATATATATATATATATATATATACTATTTCAGTTCATATACTTCAAAAATTCAATATGTTGCTTGCCTTTTTTATTATTATTTACTAGCAATTTCCAAGTGAAAAATTGTTTCTACACCAATTGTTTCTACACCAATTTTTCTAGTATGCAATTACGATATCTACAAAATACAATAAGGTGATAAAATCTAACAGCAATAAACACCTACACACTGACTAAGAAAAAACATGCCTTTGTAGTCACATTCTCAAGCACGCATGCAAATATTATGTATGATTATTGTTTTCCACCGCTGTGTATCCTCATATATTGACTGTACAGAATACACCTCCTTCAGCGACACCCATCTGTCACGTTGAGACGTTAAACTGGAAATATCTGAGCTATCACACACCGCCTGAGGGACTGTGGACCCCTTGACTTCTGCAAAATGCAGTTTTACACATCAATTAATGGTCTTTAAAATGCACAAAAAGGTTAAGGGATCTTGTGCTTATTATCCATGGAGAGGGGGAAGAGCGAAAAGGAAATAGACAGAGAGAGGGGCTCAATTAAGGCTGCCTGCTCAGCGGATTTTCAGTCATGCTACAGTGATTGCTGTTTATTTCCTGCAGCTCTGTTTGAGAGAGGCTTTGCGGCCCAATGACACCTCATCATTCTTCTTTTTTGTTCTCTATACCTATACCAATTCATATTTCCTCTTCTCGCTTCTCCTGCTAAAGATAGCTTCTGAACAGCAGTCAGAACTCTTGAAGTAAAGAGCCCACATAAAGCCAGTGTCCAGAGGAGGGAGGCTGAGATGCTCTTGATTGGCAGGTGAACCCGCTGTCTCACCTCACTGCCTAGCGGGCAGCTTGTTGGTAAACTGACACACGGGTACCTGTGGGGCACAACCCAGAAAACAAAACATCTCTCTCCCCTCTCAGTTTATTCTCTCTCGGGCTTTGAGCAAGACAAGACCACCGTTTTGAAAAATAAAAAATAACATGTCAAAGATACTTTTGTTTTCAATGTAAAAGTTTTTATTGACATTACTAATTCTAATAAGTATTATTAATAATAATCATTATCAGCTGAATTGATCTCCCTTCTGCTCTTAGCCTGAAATGTCATTTCTGTTAAGTTCAAATATGCATCACCACCGCCGTTCCATTCCATCGTAATTCAATACGCAATTAAATTTCTGATAGGCTTTGGCAGAACATTTTACAGGGTATTTAAGATAATCGAAATGGCATAATTTCATAATAGGATTTGATAAGCATAATGGTGGGCAAAATAGTTTATTCAGCACAGTTGCCTTTCGTTTTGAAAGAAAGTACAAAATAACATTTCCTCTGACCACCTGAAAGCATGTTGTGTTTTATGCCTTGTCATTTCCCTGGCATTACGATGAGGCGCTATGCCAGATCTTCACAACTGGGCCGTCAAAGGGGGCTGTTTTTAGAATCATGGCTCATTGAGATTTGGCATAATTGAACAGGAAATTACTGTTCGGAGCAAGGTTTTAAATATCTACACGATGTCCCGAGTGTTTCATAGCATATAAGCCTTAAAGAGCATTTAGGGATATGTTTATTGTGAGGCCAAACGTTTACTGGTTCATTAAAGAACACTGCGGACCACATTAGACCTTTTATTAGCATATTATTTACTTGTTAGAACTGTATTATCAGTTGCAGAATTAGCTCAAAACATTTTTGACACCTTTAATCGTCTGATCACACAAAAACAAATCTATTCATGTACATTTCGCCATGTAGATCAGCCATAAAATCATCTACATAATAAATACACCGCTGCCACGAGACGAGGCATCAGTTCCATACGCTTATGAATTTTACCATTCACCATATGCATATTCATGTTGCTTGTGACATAAACAGAGACACGGCTGTCGGGTTTGATGAAATGAAATTGAAATTCAACTTTAAAAGAAACACACATCAAGAGGATATTTAAATATATACATTTGCATTCACCAGTTTTGAAGGCACGCTTTATTAATGCCGCAACCCTCGCCATTATTAAGTTAAATCTAATGTCTCTGGAAATCCATTAAGTCTTCAAAAACAGTGGAGAAAGACGTCTGAACTGAAGACCCTTATTAAAGACTAGACTAAGTGCACAACACAGATCTGTCCAATTAGAGCCTGTGCATTTTGCAATTAGAGAGAAAAATGTAATGTGCCAAACATTGCCTAAAATGGCCAATTTGACAATGGAGTTTGAAAATATCTGCTCAGATCTTTAAATGGATAATTAGAGAGATAATACTTCATGTTTAAGAAAGGTTGAAATAATAAAGAATGGAGTCTCATCACGTTGTCGCTTTTCAAAGCAGCTTTCCAGTTCTTAGAACTGATTATAAAAGTTCTTTAATTTGATACATTTTCGAAATCCAGGATGATCACTATTCAAATCTGAAGAACTATGCAAAACATCTTTGCCATCATGGCACTAAAAATCCTTGTTTTATCATCCTGAAGAGTACAAATATACTCACTATTTAACATAGCAACAATTTCTTGTACTTTTAGGGGGACAAAAAATGAAAATAACCTACAGAGACAACCCAATTTATGGTTGTTACATACCCTTCCTTTCTGTTTTAATTTGTAGATGTTACATATTTCTGATAATTCTGATTACTTCTTTGGTTGATTTAAAATTTGATTTTTAAAAATGTAAGTCCTGAGAATTCCAATGACCTCATTGGTAGAGTTTAAATTTGAACTTTGCATTTAAAGTATTTCTTCTTTTGTTAAGCATTTATAACTAAAACCATTCTGAAATCAACAAGTGACACTAGTTTACCTTTTCTAAATTTCTAATTTAGTCTGTGTGGATTTAAAAACAGTTTCTTATTATAAATCACACATTTAACTCAAAAAGTCTAAAATGATTAAAATCACTAAGACTAATTGGAAAAAGGATGAATTAAAACACCATTCTGTCCTTTGAAGCAAATCAAATCTGGCTCAAAAGACCCAAGAATCAATGGAATCAATGCAGAGATTATCAGTCGTGTTACTGACATGGTCAGTATGTGAATTACAAATAAATCAACAGTCCTGTCACATCATCACTAAATGAGCATTGAGCACTTCCTCAATCATGTTATCTGATGTGCATTATCCTGTCACATGAATTGCTGTTTCTTATCACATCCAAACATCCATTTCTGTTTTATTTCCCTGCACAGATTGTTCCACAAACAACATTTGGCTGTTGCTTTATTTACAGAAATGTCGGTTCAATGAATCTGTCATGTTTTCACGAGCCCAATATAGCATTTGAGCTATTGTGCCCCTGTCAGTATTATAAGATGCCCACAGCTAATGCTCTGACAGCATCATTTAGGCCATGTGTGATTCACTATATTCAAATTCAAATCTGGATCTTTCCTCCTTTATCCACACCTGTACACATCAAGGAATGTAACAAAAAAGGCCACTCAGAAAAGATGTTAGCGCTCATTCTAATGATCTGCCATCAAAGTTATTGGCACACGCTACAAAGTAGACACTCTATTCATCAGCCGCTCGAGAAGCTACGCAACAACAGAGGTTGTGTTGTACGCGCGAGTTCACATCAGTGCTGAGCAGATGGTGTCAGTGTAAGGAGAGCTGCTGAGGGCCCTTTACACGCTTTTATGTGAACCTTCAGTTACTTAACTCCATGTCTCCAAGTGTCTGTCCTTTTGTCGCACGTCGCTGTTCCTCGCAGATTCTGTTGAGGATGCCAGAGACCAAATGTCATAATTCGCTTCATGTCACATGGCTGAAAGCTAGTTTAACAGTCATGCAGTAAGCATAAACTAAAAATGATTATTAGGATGCTTTTTCTCAGCATCATTTTCAAATAAAAAAGAGTAACTGTTTTAACATAATGTGGCAGGGTAAAAAAAAGTTGTTGTTTTTTTTTTTGCATATTTTGTTGCTTTGCATTTGAGACAAATTTGGGGATTTGGATGTGCACACCCATTTTGTATTTTTCCATCAACAAACAGTGGCCACAAAAATATTGAAATGAAATGCAGTAACAAATAAGTAACAAACTAACTGACATCTGCAAAAAGGTCACTTTATTTTAAGATCTAATTCTTGCTATTAACTATGACTTTTGCTTCAGTAAACGCCTAATTATCTGCTTATTAATAGTTAGTAAGGCAGTTGTTAAGTTTAGGTATGGGGTAGGACTAAGGGATCTAAAATATGGAGAATGAGGCATTGATGTGTGCTTTATTAGTACTAATAAACAGCCAATATGCTAGTATCATGCATGCTAGTTAAGAGTGAGAACTGATCCTTAAAATAAAGTGTTATCTTCAAAAATGCAGGTAAAGTAACCTAAATATAACCTTTTGTGTGAATTTCTTTGCCTGAAAAGTGTGTCTTATTCCAAATAAATGATGCTTGGTTTGATATTTTTCTACATAAAGCAACGACCTTCTACATAAAGCAATGAATTTTTTTTAAGGTGCCTTTAATACTTTTTAGAGCCACTGTATCTGTTAAAAAGCCTAAAAAGCAGAGATATCAATGCTCAGTGTTTTAAAATCAATTTGTTCCTTACACTGTATTAATGAAAGCATAAATCAGCCTGAAAGGGATACTCCACCCCAAAATGAAAATTTTGTCATTAATCACTTACCCCCATGTCGTTCCAAACTCATAAAAGCTTTGTTCGTCTTTGGAACACAATTTAAGATATTTTGGATGAAAACCGGGAGGCTTGTGACTGTCCCATTGACTGCCAAGTAAATTACAAGTTGTCAAGGCACAGAAAAGTATACAAAAAAAATCGTCAAAATAGTTCATCTGCCATCAGTGGCTCAATCTGAATTTTATTAAGCGACGTGAATACTTTTTGCACGCAAAGAAAATAAAAATAACGACATTTATTCAACAATTCGTCTCCTCTCTGTCTCTCTGTGTCAGCGTAGCGCCATTTTGGAGAGCATCCGATTCTGTCATCAGTAACGCATGGATACGCGGTTTCCGTTCAAATCAAACCGTAAATAAACGTACAATACGTATCCATACGTTACTGATGACAGAGAATAGCGTACGCACTTTGCGTCCATCGGATGCTCTCCGAAATGGCGCTACGCTGACACAGAGAGACAGAGAGGAGACGAATTGTTGAATAAATGTCGTTATTTTTATTTTCTTTGCGCACAAAAAGTATTCTCGTCGCTTCATAAAATTCAGATTGAACCACTGATGGCAGATGGACTATTTTGACGATGTTTTTTATACTTTTCTGTGCCTTGACAACTTGTAATTTACTTGGCAGTCAATGGGACAGTCACAAGCCTCCCGGTTTTCATCCAAAATATCTTAAATTGTGTTCCGAAGACAAACGAAGCTTTTATGGGTTTGGGACGACATGGGAGTAAGTGATTAATGACAAAATTTTCATTTTGGGGTGGAGTATCCCTTTAAGCCTTGATGGTCAGGTATCAGATTATTTTGAAATGCTTCAGAATCACCCTTGAGGAGAAAGTCTCGATTATTTCGTCTCGGAAGGCTGTGATCTCGGTTACGGTTTTAGACAGAAGACAGAAACAGAAACATTCAGCCTCATAATGGACGGTAATAAAGAAAAGTGTCCTTGGTGGCCGCAGAATGGACTTCAGCCTCTGTACGTTCATTACTGGAAATGAGAAGGGAGGTGAGATACGAAAATTTAAGTGTAATTTAGCCGTGCCCGAGCAGAATAATCGAATGAGAAATGTGTTGATGTTAAACGGCCCTTCAGGAGACAATAACATTCATTTAATTCCAGCACTGCCATACAGTGTAACATTGGCATGACAGAAGATGTCTGAATATCCATTGTGTTCGCACACAGTTTTCAAAGATTTAAGGGCCTCGGGTGTCTGGCGGCAGAAAGCGAGACAAGGGTGACCTCAGATAATTACCACTGTCCAGTGATGAGCTAAAAAGCACAGCCTTTCAAGACATCTGAATAAAGGTTGTGTGTGCTTGAGTGCCTTCATTAGATTCATCTCAGCTTGTGCGAGCGCATGCTTTACCACTAGTTGACGGAGATCAGACAGACAAAAAGCTCATTTAAGTGCCCTGTAATGGAGATGGTCCTGACACTCCAGAAGTTGATGATCTCTGAGCAAAATGAAAAAAAAAAAAAATAAATTAAAATTCAGGATGAGCTGAAATATCAAACTCCAACTCCATCTAGTGGTCATGTTATCACATCACATCAGCACCTGACATGTGAGTTCTTATATTAGAAAAAAAATCAGTTTGAAAAGGAATGAAAAATACTCACAGATTTATATACAGAATGAATACTGATGAATGAGGTTTTCTATTCCACGGATGGCACGCAGTCAGAGGGATGAGTCAGACATTTGTATATCCGTTATGAAATGAAACAGCACCGCTTCTGGAAGATGCTCAGTGCTCCTTGATCTCTTATTATCACGTGAAACAGCACATTATAGTGTGAACATATTAGAATTGCAGATATATGAAAATAGTACTGATATAAGACCTATTTTTACATTACAAACATCGGTAACACTTTAGAATAAGGTTTCATTTGTTAACATGAAATATCAAAGAATGTTAATATCAGCATTTATTGCTGATGTTTCTGTTAACATAAGTTGATGCACTGTGACCTAACATTAACATTTGTTTTATTAACTATCATTAACAAAAGATAATAAATGCTGTAAAAATATATTGTTCATTATTAGTTAATGTTAGCTAATGCATTAACTAATATTTACAAATGAGACCTTATTGTAAAATGCTACCCAAACATCATAACATACCTTAAACCAGTGATTCCCAACCACACTACATGGAAAGATTTCAGTTTTGTTTAGCTTAACCTGTAAAACAGAAATCATGAGTTATTACATTTGTCAATTATTATTATTTATTTATTTATTTTTACAAAGCAAACAAAATCTGTGATAGTTTTATAAATTAGCATGAATACCATTTGTAGCTGTAGCTATATATTTGCTACAAATTGGGCTTGTTTTTCACTCACAGTATATATATTTTTAATAAATTTTAATATAATTAATAATGCTAAATGATGATATTCAGTTTTATTTTAGTAAAAGAAACACATTTCTGATTTGGAATCAGTGACAGCATATTTGAGTCTTATTGAGGGGCTATAGGACCAAAAAAAAAAAAAAAGTTAGGAAACACTTCCTTAAACATCATTTTGTGGCACGTAATATATTTTATAAATATATATAAGTTTTTATTTTATTATATATATATATAAGTTTTGTTGATATCAGTCTGCACAAAACCCCCAGTAGCTGTGTTTTAGAACATAGCAGCTAGTTTCTAGCTGGTCTATGTTAGTTATCAACTGGTTGACCAGCTATCATATTCTAAAAACATGTCCAAAATTAGTCTACCAGGTTGGACTGCCTACTGACAAGCTCTGTCTAGTTAATGACCAACTTGGACTAGCAAATGACCAGGTTTGAATAGATAATAATAAAAGTTGGACTAGAAAACATACCAAAGGTACCATCTTAAACTAGATTTGTGTATCATTTATGATGATTTCCCAAAATGCAATCTAATGAGGTGGTCTATTCATTATTGTTATTGTGGGGAAATTGTGTTTCAGTATGGTGGTTTATATTGGGATAATGTGGAATTTTGTTTGACCCAACATAAATTAAAAAAGAGTGACTATGATAGTTTGTATCTTGACATGAGGTGTATGGTAACAAGAGTATGTTAAACTAATTGACTGTTACGTCAATCATAACATGATTTATTCAACCAGTGTATATTGTGATGAATAATCTTCATGTTTTGGGATTTTGACTGGCAATACCTTGCAATCACAGCTATAAAAACACATTCCAGTCTGACAGAAATGTACAGAAAGAGAAAACTGGAGCAAGCTTTGTATTGTCAGCCCATTAGTTTTACTGACAAATACACCAAAGTTGCCATTTTAGCACCTTATTGCCAGATCCACTACTTTGTTTCTCATCAGACAATTTATTGTGGCATAATCTGCAAATTTTATGATGTTTAAATGGCAGAGCAGTCATCAGTGAGTAATAAATATACTCTGGGGCTTCTCGAGTTTAAACCCCAAACAAGCCAGCTGGCTGATGACAAGGCATATGTTTCCATTTTTACTCGGTGCATTTTGCACTTGCAGGAAGAGTTATGATTTAGCAAGATCAAATTGAATAGAATTACAGCGCTGGGAGAATAACTATATTGTCATTATGAAGTCTAGACAAGTGTGCTTAACTTGGTGGTCTGCAACAGCATGAAAAACCCAAAATATGGTGTCACCTACAGATCAGACAATATTAAAATTCACCTTAATGTGATGCTGATGATGGACAATTTCATGTCATTTAACCAAAGATTCAAACTCATATCAGCCAATAAATTAAATCAACAGCAATTAAGCAACAAGGAACTGTGATTTTGAACAGACCAGAAAGAGTTTTATTTTGAAAACCGTCTGAAATCATCAGGGATTTGCCAGGGGGATTTTGTATATGATGATTTTGAAAGAATGAAAGTATCAAATCATTCTTGGCAAAAGCTCAGGTACAAGTGTCACTTATTGTCCCTCAAAGGTGGTCCACAATACACTCATTTCTCTGGTTTAAAAAAAAAAAAAAAAAAAAAAAAAAAAAAGACAATTGCTTCAAGTGAAAGACCTTCTCATGAGTTAACTAGATGACTCCACTTTAGCTTCCAAGCAAATAAAAGAGTCATTTAGTAAGGCTGCAGAATTAGGATGGATAAAAGCAGTCTCTCATTTAGAAGTGTTTACACTGGCACGTCTCAGAAAATATTCTTGCTCTTGGAAATGTCATTGTTGGGATTACAGAGTGGAAACGTGATCATAAAGTGATCTTTAACTCCCTCTAGAGGTTAAGAACTACAACTACTATAGAGTAGAAATGTGCATTTATGTGTTTTTAATTGTTTTTGAAAAAAGCCCTCATGTCCAAAAAAATAAAAAAAGCAACAAAACTACAAAATATATCTAGCACTTTGAAATATTGCAATGTAAAACAACTCTTTTCTATTTTAATATATTTTAAAATGTAATTCATTCTAGTGATAGCAAAGCTGAATTTTCAACAGCCATTACTCCAGTCTTCAGTGTCACATGATCCTATGTTAATTTGATGCTCAAGAAACACAACAGTGCTCAATTTTTCTTATCAGTGTTCATTTTTTATAATTCTTTCATGAATACAGTTCAAAAGAACAGCAGGATATTTTTGGATATAACAATGTAATTGTCTTTACTGTGATTTTATAAATTTAATGAATCCTCTGAATAAAAGAATACTGACCCCAAACTTTTGAACAGGAGGGTATAGATAATTTATTAAAATAGAAATATAAAATGTCTAGGCATATTTTATACTGTCTCTGAAGGACAAATTTTGCTTAGATTAAAAATTTAAATTAGACATTCAAACAAGTATTTACCTTTAGAGAACACTTTAAACGTTTGATTGTTACAGTATGTCACAATGATTTAAAAACTAAAATACCACATGAAATGTTTTAATAACTTTATTCTTTTTTCAATAGCTCTGTACAACCAAAGAAATCAAACCTTGTAATGAGTCTGGCAAAAACGGACCTGTACATGTCTATGCAGGACTTCTTACACTCATTTAAATAATCAAATGATTATCTAGCTAAGCAAACATTTCAAACCATTCCTACCAACAGAGAACAAATGAGCAGATTTCACAAGGTGGGGGTGAAAAAAAAAAAAAAAAAAAAAGTTCCCTTTTGTTTCCTACACTCGCTCCAGTGTTTTTACAAAAGTACAGTGAGACATCCTTTTATTTATTTATATATATATATATATATATATATATATATATATATATATATATATATATATATATATATATATATATATATATATATATATATAAAATATAGACACACACACACACCTGGACAAGTCTAAAGTAGCGTGATTTTTCATTACAGGAGAGCGGGTAGGAACATACAGGAGGACACATTTGAACTGGTGGTAGGAGGCCATGTCAGTCAAGATATGAGCGTAAGCAAAGAGTAATTGGACTTGATCAATACAAAAACCATAAAACAAACACAGACCTAAAGACAGAACAATGAAACGTTTCGGCTCTGAGGTCGGTGTGGTTCCTTATTTATTCACCTGCTGTAGTGCAGGCAGACCTATAATGGGCCGCGCACGTTCACACAGGTCAAGTACATCAATTCCTGAAAGAATATGACTAATAATTCTCCTCAAACACAGAAAGGTAAGAAATGAAAAGCTCATACCTGAGATGAATGCAGGACAGTACAGAAACAAGAGCTTGTGAAGGAAATATTGCAGAAAAATCTCGTAGCATAGTGGAAAACCGTGTAATGCCCCTCACAGACGACTAAAGCTGACGTTACTTTCCGACGCTGTCAGTTCACATACTACCGCTAAAGTGAGCAGTGTTTATTACAGTTTCAAAATAGAAGTGTAAAAAACTATATTTTCTGTTTTTATCCCAGGATTTCTCTGGTTAAGCCAAATATATGCCGTAACAGGGAGCTTTTATTTATTTTTCACACGGTGGAAAGTTTATCAAGGGCTTTAGAGGCTAAAAACTGTAGTGCTAACAATCAAAAACGCATTACGCCAAGGTAAAAGCCTGGAAACTTCTCCTGCGAGGATGACCTTAGACATTCTGGAGTCCAACAACATTAGATTAGCAATAATTCAGCAGCAGAAAAGGGACGAGCCTTGGCCAAAAATCCATTAAATGACTGAAAGAGCATGAATGACAAGATACAAAAAAAAAAAAGCGAATATTAATCTCTGTGCCATTATTCTTGAACAAATTATACAGCAGTAAAGCAGACCTAATTACATCCCATGTAAAACCAATATCTGCTACCATACCATAAAAAAAAAAAAAAAGAGCAATGGATAAGGCTTAAAGTTTTTTATCTTCTCCACAACAGGTAGGTGTATTGACAGCTTCTCCAAGTAGCCAATTGGGTGGGTTGCTGGGATTGGACACTGTGTACCAGGTTATTTACAGATTGCAAAGAGACATTAATGGCAATGGGTCTACTAGATGTGACGTTATTGCGAGACGGATCTTGAGTGAGACAAAAGCGGCCCAGATGATAATGCAACGTGAATCGACGTGCTTTAGAGCAAAATTACATGCATACAAAAACACAGACGCATTGAATGCAGTTCATCCATCCAGAATAGAAGTGCTCTGCTGTCCCGGTCACGCAGTAGTGTTCTGGTTTTTGTAGTCATTCATTTAGTGTCCCAACAGGTCAGTATTCAGCGTAAGGGACGCCCTTTTGCCTTCTGTAGCAGCACCATTCGAACTCTAGTGTCGCTCTAGGGCTGAAGACTCAGCATAGTCTTTACTATAAATGCCCAGAGGTCAGGAGGGCACAGAAGTCTCCTGGATTAACAGACTCTGTAATCGGTGAAGTAAATGAAGTGACTCTTGGTGTCAGGTCTATTGACGCCAAAGGCTATTGGGAGTCCTACAGATCCAGAGTGTGGTGAAGAGGGAGGTCATGAGATGGGCTGTGTATCACCCTCTAAGGCCACACTGTTGTATAGACAGACATCGAGATGGATGACATGGAGCTGTGGTCATTTATTCCTTGCCGAACTGTACCCAGATCAGCTTTCCAAAACCCACCCGACTGGATGAAGCCATGATAATGTAAATGCAAACATGATGTCTCAAGTCCCAAGATTATGTCAGCAGCAACAACGCTGAGCCTTAACTGCACCATAGTTATATTCTTAAATGTACTTTTTTACATACTACAGATTTTTCATCCACGGCATGATAATCCACAGTCGTTTTTTTTTTGTGCTGGAAGGAGTCTGATCGGACGGAAAACATGATTAACCTTTATTTAGTTACAATATTTTAAATTTACAAGAGCACAGAGTCAAGAAAACTTCAGTCCTTATTGGTTGTTCGGTCAGTGACGCTCGACTCTTCCTTTTTTTCCTTTCATAACAGTACATTGATTTCATACGCAAGGGGATAGAAACGAAAAAGGCAGGATGGAGAGGACAGCAAACCAAAAAAGAAACTCCCGGAGCCAGTGATGCGCACTTCAGGTCGAAGGCGGTGGAGGACACGATGGGGTGAGGAGGACAGAACCTGCAGGTATTCATGATGAGTGGTGATAATTAAGGGGCAGGTGGGCCACGAGGTGAGTGAGGAGAGGAGGCGAGGGAGCTCTGGAGGATCAGAAACTGTCCACCCAAGTGCCATAACCTCGCTCTGCCAAAGTGCGGTTGAGCAGGACCAGCTACAAAAAAAGGAACCAAGTAGCATCATGTTATTCATGGTACTCATTATCAAAGACATGAATGTGAAGCATGACAGGTGGCCTCTCAAAATGAGCAAGATTGCACATGGAAAACAGAACTGTATTAGCATCCACACCAACACACGAGAAAAAAAAAAAAAAAAAAGTCGTCTGCCACTTTAAATGCTTAAACTCTATAAAAGCCGGATGGATTCTGATTAGCTGTCAACTTTTTATCTATCAGCTAGAACAAATCATTCTGAAAGTGATTCCAATGATATTGTTGCTTTGTGCTGTTATTGTTCTAGTTGTGGTGTGGACTCTATTCCTTTAAATTTAGAATGATTTTTAAAACCATATCTATATACTTTCTTTATCGTTATAGTTATCAGCCTTGGTGTGAACAAGTTAAATGTCAGAATAATCAGTTCTGAATTAAACATTTCTTAAAATGATGGATATACATAAAAATAAGAACAAGAATAAATAAAAAATGAGAATTCATTCATTTTTTCCCCTCACTTCTCACCAATAATTTATTAAACAAATAAATCAAATAATGATTAAATAATTTTACCTCCTCTCCCACCATGTTCCACATGTGTACTAAAGGAAGTCCTGTATTATTGTCGTAGTTGGTGACCTATATGACAAAATTGCCCATTAAATTATCTGTTGGCTGTTAACATCAACATAAATGTCATCCGTTAATGAATGATTTAAAGACTCACTTGTGCCAGCAATGGAACCCCTCTCGTCATCTCTTCCAGTGCAGAATTGGCCTCCGCTGAGAACCGATCCTCTCCTAATGAAGTCAACAACAGTGAGATGCAGCTGGAGTAAGGTTATGAAAAATTCAACTTAAATTTTAAAGTAAAGACAAACCTGGAAGTGGGGCAATGTTGTCCAATAACACTTCTGTTCCTTGGAACGGTAATGTCACGAAGTCCGACCTGAAAAAAAAAAAAAATAAAAAAAAAAAAGATCAGTGAGTCCATAGCACTAGACTAAGAACAACAAATGCAAAAACAATATATTTCTGTATATATTCTAAAACATGGTTGAGATGTTTGCTTGTTTTAAATAAATAACTTTACAGAACAGTACAGAAACATTACTAATGAACTAAAAAAGGCAGGAATAACCTGATCTGTCGAAGGGTGTCAATCTTGACTCTGTCATAGCCGCCATAATCAACATATCGGATTTCCACTTCGGTTGAGTCTTTGTAGAAGGAGATGACCTGTGCTCGCCACCAAGCTCCATCTACAGCTGGAGCCGCACAAATCACTCCAACTGGAAAGAAATGAGACAAAGAAAATTAGTTATTTTCTGCAGAAAGAGGAATGTGAAAAGAGAAAAAGAGGACCATCTTACCTTCAACAGGTGATGGCAAGGGGGGCGTCCCAGGCTGTGAATAGCACAGGAACATCTGCTGGTCCAGACTGCGCAGGGCGTGATACGTAGGGTGAGTGTGCTGTTGGACAAACAGGTGACCGGCTGATACAATGTTCACCACGATCACCTCGACAGTCACGCCATTGGGCAACAAAAGCTGCAACAGACAGATCCAATGAAGCACTATGTCAGAATGCCAAAAATCTTGGACCCTGCAGTTTAAATAATTTTGGTTTGAACTACATATTTGGTTTCATGTTTGACAAAAATAAAAAGATCCCTGAGGGTGTATGAGAGTCAGAATGCTGCCTTAGGGTAGGGACACACCAAACCAACACCAAAGAACTAGTGTTGAAGAAAGTCGACTGTGGCGTTGCCTCACATCTCCTGCTTCGGGGCAAAAAAGTTGCACTAGAACACACTGGACAGACTACAGCCGACAGCCAGCTAGCGTGTATGCTTTGCGCTTGCGTGAGAGAACATAACTCTTCCATACCAGCAGGTGACAGTAGTCTGTATTCGGCATTCAAACAGGGAAACTGGAAGAGCTAGAACTGTAGACATACAAAGCAAATGTAGCTAAGTTGCAAATGGCACTGGCATTGCCAGCCCTTGGTCTTCTTGTGGATAAACACAAAGAAATGGATAGAATGACAAGAAGCGTGTGCGTTCCCTCTTTTCTCCGTAATTAGTTTTCTTTCATCAGTTCCGGTTTTTTTTGTACCCTCATTCGCTAAGCTGGATAGCCAATCAGTGTTCTCTTTCTCGCAGATGAGCTCCACCGCCGATTCGACATGCATATTCGGACGACAAAAAAAAAAAAAAAAAATAAAAATAAAAATAACCTGTCTAGAGCCAATTGTGTGGAACATACCAAAAAAATAAAAATGCAGACTGCTGCTCAAAAACCACCTGACACTGCCTGAGGGTCGACCATCAGCTTGGTGTGTCCCGGGCTTTAGATGGTAGCTGCCTATGTAGTCTACAGGAGCAGGAAGGGGCCAATCTTACCCAGGAAGTCATGGGTAGAGAGGGTAGCGTTAGTGGTGGTGGAGGTGGGGCGTACAAGTTGGTCAGGTCCAAGTCTTTGAACTTTTTCCCAATTAAGGCCAGCGCCTTATCTACCTGCTGCTGTGTTCCTAAGAAACAAACAAAACAAAAACAATCAATTCAAGAAGGCCATGGATGAACCAAGATTGTGGCCTTTAAATAGAGACCCACTTACCCTCTATATGGCAGATCTGAAACTCTTGAGTGTAAGGCAGGGTTGAAATGTAGATCTTAGCACCGGAGCTCTGCTTCAGGAAGCTCACGTATCTCCCTTGTTTGCCGATTAGCCTTCCCACTAGATGCTACAAAATCAGAGGAGAACCACAGATATCAAAGCAGGTTTTAATGAATTCATACACAAGGTAAGAAAGCTAGCACACATGGCAAAAGCTGGTGTGCTTTGACGTTCAGATAAAGAGTTGTTAGCCAACATGCAAAGAGTTTTCCTTAAAAACTGCTAAAATACTTTCAGAAAAACTTTTGATTGATGGCTGTAGTACTAAATGTGGAGCAGAATTAAGCGTTTAAGGGAATCGTACCTTTGGCACCTCAATCTCCCACACAATAAGCTCAGAGCTCTGTGATTGACAGGTCTGGCTGCCACTCGGCTGGCTGTCTCCCACCCCCAAGGTTGAACAGCTGTCCACTGAATCCATGCTATTCACATCTGAACCTGTCGGGGAAAAAAGAAGGAATAAGTCAGATTTGTCAGTTTATAAACATACACTATAATTTCATTGACTTCAACAAAAGTTTGTAAAATTGACTAAAAATGAATGCAATCATCTATTTAATAAAAATTTGCCTTAAGATAAAATAAACGTAATAAAATTGTTAAATATAAAATACACATATACATAAAAAGGTAAAGTATAATAACTCAACTAAATAAAAAATGCCTGGCAACTGAATAAACATATTACCAGCAACTAATCTCGAGATGTTGTGCATATGTATGGGCATATGGATACTGCATATACAAGTATTGTGTATGTATGTATGTATGTATGTATGTGTGTGTGTGTGTGTGTGTGTGTGTGTGTGTGTATGTATGTATGTATGTATGCATGTATGTATCTATCCATCTATCTATCTATATATACACACACATATACATACACACACACACAGGTGCATCTCAAATTAGAATGTCGTGAAAAAGTTTATTTTATTTCATTTATTTCAGTAATTCAACTCAAATTGTGAAACTCGTGTATCAAATAAATTCAGTGCACACAGACTGAAGTAGTTTAAGTCTTTGATTCTTTTAATTGTGATGATTTTGGCTCACATTTAATAAAAACCCACCAATTCACTATCTCAACAAATTAGAAAACTTCATAAGACCAATAAAAAACATTTTTAGTGAATTGTTGGCCTTCTGGAAAGTATGTTCATTTACTGTATATGTACTCAATACTTGGTAGGGGCTCCTTTTGCTTTAATTACTGCCTCAATTCGGCGTGGCATGGAGGTGATCAGTTTGTGGCACTGCTGAGGTGGTATGGAAGCCCAGGTTTCTTTGACAGTGGCCTTCAGCTCATCAGCATTTTTTGGTCTCTTGTTTCTCATTTTCCTCTTGACAATACCCCATAGATTCTCTATGGGGTTCAGGTCTGGTGAGTTTACTGGCCAATCAAGCACACCAACACCATGGTCATTTAACCAACTTTTGGTGCTTTTGGCAGTGTGGGCAGGTGCCAAATCCTGCTGGAAAATGAAATCAGCATCTTTAAAAAGCTGGTCAGCAGAAGGAAGCATGAAGTGCTCCAAAATTTCTTGGTAAACGGGTGCAGTGACTTTGGTTTTCAAAAAACACAATGGACCAATACCAGCAGATGACATTGCACCCCAAATCATCACAGACTGTGGAAACTTAACACTGGACTTCAAACAACTTGGGCTATGAGCTTCTCCACCCTTCCTCCAGACTCTAGGACCTTGGTTTCCAAATGAAATACAATACTTGCTCTCATCTGAAAAGAGGACTTTGGACCACTGTGCAACAGTCCAGTTCTTCTCCTTAGCCCAGGTAAGACGCCTCTGACGTTGTCTGTGGTTCAGGAGTGGCTTAACAAGAGGAATACAAAAAAATAAAAAATAAACAACTGTAGCCAAATTCCTTGACACATCTGTGTGTGGTGGCTCTTGATGCCTTGACCCCAGCCTCAGTCCATTCCTTGTGAAGTTCACCCAAATTCTTGAATTAATTTTGCTTGACAATCCTCATAAGGCTGCGGTTCTCTCGGTTGGTTGTGCATCTTTTTCTTCCACACTTTTTCCTTCCACTCAACTTTCTGTTAACATGCTTGGATACAGCACTCTGTGAACAGCCAGCTTCTTTGGCAATGAATGTTTGTGGCTTACCCTCCTTGTGAAGAGTGTCAGTGATTGTCTTCTGGACAACTGTCAGATCAGCAGTCTTCCCCATGATTGTGTAGCCTAGTGAACCAAACTGAGAGGCCATTTTGAAGGCTCAGGAAATCTTTGCAGGTGTTTTGAGTTGATTAGCTGATTGGCATGTCACCATATTCTAATTTGTTGAGAAAATATATTAAATTAAAAAAAAAAAAAATGTCTGCTATCATAATAAAAATCAATAATCCACAAACATTCACAAACATTCACAGCGTGCACACGCTGCGGCTTCTCTCTCTCCCGACAGAACGGTGTTTTCGTGTTTGTTATCTTGTAAATCGAAGTGTTTTTGTACGTCTTCGTCGCGTCTATCTGTCTTTAAACGCGCATACAGTCGTGAGTTTCTGCTCGACGTCGGCAGAACCACATTTTTAGAGTTAAACCTCGCGCACGCCGAAGAGCTGCGGGACCTCGGTCTGCTCCGGAGGCCTACAACATCACCGACCCCCACTGCTGCATCTCGCCCAGAGCGGAGGCGCCACAAGCGGCGCGAGAGGAAGCAGAAGAGGGGTAAGCGCGGAGGTATCCGGGCTAGGCTAGCGGCTAACCCACACAAGCCAGCTATCCCCACCATCGTACTGGCTAACGTACGCTCTTTAGACAATAAACTGGACTACATCCGACTACTACGCTCAACTCAGAGGACTGTAAGAGACTGCTGTGTTTTTGTTTTCACGGAAACATGGCTCAACAACAGCGTTCCGGACTGCGCCATTCAGCTCGACCAGCTAACATGCTATCGAGCGGACAGAGCTCTCGTCGAGGGAGGTAAGACCCGCGGCGGCGGGCTTTGTGTTTACATTAATGACGCGTGGTGCCGCGACGCTGTTGTGGTCTGCAAACACTGCTCGCCCCTGGTGGAGTTTATGATTATTAAGTGCCGGCCGTTCTATCTACCGAGGGAATATACAGCCATACTGCTCGTTACTGTATACATCCCTCCCAGCTCCAACAACAACATCAGGAGTGAGGCACTTAATGAACTGTACCAGCACATCAGTGAGCAGCAGACAGCCCACCCAGATGCTTTTCTCATCTCAGCTGGGGATTTCAACCACGCGGACTTAAAGAGTGTGTTCCCAAAAATACAACAACACGTAGACTTTCCAACACGAGGAAACAACACTCTGGACTTTGTTTACACCACCCAGAGAGGAGCTTACAAGGCCCTTCCCCTCCCCCATCTTGGCACCTCAGACCACATCACTGTAATGCTAATGCCTGCATACAGACCGGTCGTTAAAGTCACCAAACCAGTTCACAAACAGATACAAGTGTGGCCGGATGGGTCGTCAGAGGCACTTCAAGACTGTTTTGACACCACTGACTGGAATATGTTTAAGCAGGCTGCCACATACAATAACACCACAGACCTCCAAGAGTACTCAGAGACTGTCACTGCCTACATCACCAAGTGCATTGAGGATGTAACGGTCACAAAGACCATCACTGTCCGGGCCAACCAGAAGCCGTGGATGACAGGGGAGGTCTACAGACTCCTGAAGGCTCGGAACGCTGCCTTCAGAGCTGGAGATGAGGTGGGCCTGAGGACAGCTAGGGCCAATCTATCCCGCGGCATCAGAGAGGCTAAGAGACAGTACTCCAGGAGGGTAGCCCATCGCTTCAGCGACAGCGGGGACACTCGGAGCCTGTGGCAGGGGATTCAGACCATTACGGACTATAAGCCCCCACCGCGCACCTGTGACAGCACCATCCCCCTGCTGAACGAGCTGAACGCCTTCTTCGCTCGCTTTGAGGCACAAAACAGCACCACTGCAGAGAAGACCCCACCTCCTCCCGGCGACCAGGTGATGACGCTGTCCCCGGACAGCGTGAGGAGATCCCTCAGCAGGATCAATGCACGCAAAGCTCCGGGTCCTGACAACATTCCTGGTCGTGTACTGAGAGACTGTGCAGCGGAACTCACTGATGTCTTCACAGACATTTTCAACATCTCGCTGAGTCAGGCTGTTGTCCCCACATGCTTCAAGGCTACCACCATTATTCCAGTCCCGAAGAAGCCATCTCCATCCTGCTTCAATGACTACCGTCCAGTCGCACTTACTCCGATCCTCATGAAGTGCTTTGAACGGCTAGTCATGCATCATATCAAGTCTGCCCTCCCCCCCTCCCTGGACCCCTTCCAGTTTGCATATCGGTCCAACCGCTCGACCGATGATGCCATCGCCACTGCCCTCCACTCAGCACTCACACATCTGGACAAAAAAGACTCGTACGTCAGAATGCTGTTCATAGACTTCAGTTCAGCATTCAACACAATCATCCCTCAACAGCTCATTCATAAACTGGTCCAGCTGGGGCTCAACACCTCGCTGTGCAACTGGCTGTTGGACTTCCTGACTGGGAGACCTCAGGCAGTACGGGTCGGCAGTAACACATCCAGCACCATCACACTTAACACAGGGGCCCCTCAAGGATGTGTGCTGAGCCCCCTCCTCTTCACTCTGCTGACCCATGACTGCACACCGTCACACAGCTCCAACCTCTTCATTAAGTTTGCGGACGACACAACTGTGGTGGGTCTCATTAGTAACAGAGATGAGACAAACTACAGGTGCGAGGTGAGCCGCCTGGCCGGGTGGTGCAGTGACAACAATCTCTCTCTGAATGTGGAGAAGACGAAGGAGATTGTTGTTGACTTCAGGAGAGTGCACACTCAGCATGCTCCTCTGACCATAAACGGTGCGACCGTGGAAAGAGTGAGCAGCACCAAGTTCCTGGGTGTGCACATCACAGAGGACCTCTCCTGGACTGACAACACCGCAGCACTGGCCAAGAAAGCACAACAGCGTCTCTACTTCCTCCGCAAACTGAGGAGAGCCAGAGCCCCGGCCCCCATCATGTGCACCTTCTACAGAGACACCATCGAGAGCATTCTAACGAGCTGCATCACTGTGTGGTATGGCGCCTGCAATGCGTCCTGCCGCAAGACACTCCAACGCATAGTGAGAGCAGCTGAGAGGATTGTTGGTGTCTCTCTCCCCTCCCTCCAGGACATCTACAACACCCGTCTCACCCGCAAAGCCCTCTGCATTGCGGGTGATCCCACCCACCCGACACACAGCTTCTTCAGTCTGCTGCCATCAGGAAGGAGACTGCGGAGTCTCCAGGCCAGGACCAGTAGACTGAAGGACAGCTTCATTCATCAGGCTGTCAGGAAGCTGAACTCCCTCCCGACCTTGCCCCCCCTCCCCTCTTTTGCCTCTTTTGCCCCACGCACCACTGAACTCTGACCCCCCCCCCTTACACACTGTGACCCGCACCAGTCACTTAGTGCACCACTGGACTGCCCACTACCTCAGTCAGTATTGAACTGACCCCACTCAACTACCTCTTCTGTCACTTTAAACAGCCTGATAAGCTATTTTTGCACTACACTCTTTATATCTGCACAGTTTTCGTTTTGTTAAGCTCTTTTTGCACTACACTCATATCTGCACAGTTTTGTTTTGTTTAGTTTTATTTAACCGATTTGCATTTCATCTGCCATGTGCCTTATGCCACTAAATCAAACTCTTTTCTACAATGTCCTTATTTGTATATTTGTATAGTTTGTTTTTATATTTTAAACTGTATTTATTTGCATTCTACGTCTACTGTTAGTGTTTTGTTAACTGTATGCACCATGGGTCTGAGAGTCACGCAATTTCAATTCTCTGTATGTATGTGCTGTACATGTGGCAGAATTGACAATAAAGCAGACTTTGACTTTTGACTTTGACTAATCACCTGCAACTAATCCCGAAATTCTGACGTTCTGGATATTGTAAAAACTATAGTAAGCATAGTTGAAAAAAAGGGCATCCATTCCACACAGACTACAGATAACATCACTGCAACTTATATCAATGATTTTCAGGGGGTCTAAACAGTCCATTCTTTAACAGACATTCAAACGCAAATGCCTGCTTAGCCAGGTCATCACTGTTTGCTAAGCAACCATGGGTTAACAATAACAAACACAACTAATACAGCAGAGAAGGACCATTGACAAACAAAACAACCAGCCTCTTCCCTCAGGACAAGAAGCACTGCCACCATTGTTCTTGACTCATACCATTAAAGCAGTAAGCTTATGACAAAGTGCTCTTCTGTTTACTGACACATTCCCTACTACTCGACAATGTCAATAATTGCCCATTTACTTGGTTTTAGCCAACAAGGAAGCAATCACCAAGGTTGTGTTACATTTTCTCCTTTGATTCAAGATGACACTAGCTCCCACAGGTTGCAATATGGAGATAGCAGGAGCTGGTGTGACGACACCTCACAAGGGTTCAGGCAAATCACTCACACCCCACATGGTTGCTTCCTGTCAGCAAATCAACAGAGAAATACACAGTCTGTCTTAAAAAAAAAAAATAAAAAAAACCACACACTGCAAATGGGCAGTGTGCCAGTATCACCATGTTCTGGTGAAAACACCTGCTGGCTAACTAATAGCAAACTTACTCCTGGCCATTTCCAACACCTGCTCGTAAGCAGGGGGAGTTAAAAAAGCAAGATGGCTCTGATATCCATGTAAGGAAGTTGCTGTAGTAGGGACCAGTAAAAACAGCCGTGCACATGCAGTTGTTCTCATGTAACATACGCTGTTTAGGAATTTGAGCATCTGAGGTTTCCAAAGAGTCTATTCACAGATTGAGAGGTACCCTTGACTCAGGATTTTTGTACTACTACATCTGGCCAAATGTCAAAAAGAGGACTGACGCTGGTTGGATTTAAACACAAAAACAAAGCCAATTGAAAACAGCAGGCATGTTCATAAACAATGCCAGACCTTTGCACCTTCATTTTGGAGCGAAAACTTTTACGGAAATTTCCTTTTTCGCTACATTTGCACCAGTAAACGTTTGGCACAATGCAACTCGTGAATTATGTGGGGAAAAAGCAAGCCTAGAGTCATTTGTATCAATAATGCACAATAAGCATACCGCAACCCACACCTTTAAGTGGACCGCAATCAAACAACCTACCGAGACTGAGTTCATATGTTCAAGTGTGCAAAATTGCAAGATGCTCTGAGACCATTGAAATGAACTGAATTCACACTATTCACAGTTCACACTTCTATCATCCTTTACTCTCCTTCATATCATTCCAAATCTGTTTGATTGTATTTCTCCTACATCACACAATACACAGGATATTTTAAAGAATGCTGCAACAGTTCTGGTCCATTTAGTAAAAGACAATGGGGTCAAAAACAATGAACCCCACTGACTTTAATTGTATGGACAAAAAAGAGATTTTTTTTTAAAATATCGTGTTCCTCAGAAGATGCCTAATGCCGAGTTCACACCGACTGCACAATTTTAGCCCAGATTTTAACTCGCCAATAGGTTTTGCAAAATTGCAGACAAATGCCCAAAATCGGAGGCAAATTGGTGGTTGTTCATGCGAGTGACAATCACCCAGTGTAAATTATCAAAGACGCGATCTGAGAGAATCGCCGATGCATTTCCGACACCCGCAAAAAGTTCGGGGAGGAGTTATATGAAATGTAGATTGAAAACAATGGATTATCTGACAACTTTGAAAATCGTGCAGTGTGAACTCAGCATAAGTGAGGTTGACTGACTGAAATGTTGCTCAATAAAATGTTTCTGATTATGCAAACATAGTAGTGTGCATGATTTGTATTTTTTCAAGTTTTTATTGTATTTATCCAATGTGCCTATGATTGATTCAGATGTGCGAGGCACTATATATTTTTGGGCTCCAAAGAAGAAAGTGAAACAGGTTTGGAATGACTTAGGGGTTGAATAAATGACAATTTTCATTGTTCAGTGAACTATTTCTTTAAGCCCTAATGTTAAATTATTAGAAACTGTAACTCACCTCCTGATTGGTCAGCTTCTACCTCACTAGCGGCGCCATTCCTAAAGCCGGTCCCATTCAACCGTGCTGCCTCACAAACCGTAGCCACATTTTCTGCGGTAAGCGGAGACTCCTGAGGGGCAATTAGAGCAAGACTCTCCTGCAGTCCATCTCCTTGACCCTCTGAGGCCCTACAAGTCCCTGAAATTTGAATGAGGTCCTCTTTACTCTCAGACACGTTCGAGGATAACCCTGTGCTGTGGAGATCCTCGCTGCTGATGCCATCCTCGGACTGGCACGTGCTACATCCCGAGTCTTCCACCAGAGCTTCCTCCGCCTGCAGCCTGGCCAGAACCGGCGTGGACTCCAACTGTTCCCCAGACGGCACAGTCAACGAGCCTCTTTCCTTCTCATTCTCCGGCATCTTCCAGAGCGAAGGCGCCAGACAACCGTTGACGACGTCTTCTGCTATCTGCACCGCCCGTGACTTTGCACTTTCCACGTTCTCTGGAAGTACACAGGACTCCACTTCCTTACCATTTACAGCCGGCGTGCTGCTGTCGGATGCTTCAGAGCCCTTGCTGTACCGGGACTCACAGCTGCTGACCGCCATGACCTCCAGGGTGGCTGCCGAGATGACCTCAGTGATCAGCCCTGCTGCGAGACGCTGGAGCTCCTGCATGTCTGGACTGGTCTCGGCCGGCAAGCCCAGGTCTCCGTTTTCATGGTGCCGAGCCTCTGTGGAGCCTTCTGAAAGGGGTGTGCTGGTAGAGTTAGGGAACGAAGTCAGAGTTAGCGGCGTTTTCGGGCTGCAGGTCTCCAGCAAGACAGCCTTGCTGTCTGTTGAAGATGTAGCAGAGGCCAGCTCATCTTTTAAAACATCAGCCGGGAGATTCTGAGTGCAAGTCGGTGCTGAGGTTTCAGCGGCCACCTCTCCCTCTGGTTCAGGTCGCTCTGCTTTGGCTAGCTCTGCGGGACGCTGCTTAGTTAGTGGTTGGTTTTCGACCTGTTTCTTGATTGAACCAGTGCTTGCTAGATCTGATGGTAACAGGCTTGAGGGTTTGTTGCCAATGGCGGCATCTGGTCCTTTGTGATGAGTGCTTTCCTCCACTGTTTTTGTTGGGGTTGAAGATAACACAGGAGTTGTTGTCTCTGGGTGGCTATGTGGGGGGACTGATTTTGTACCGCTCTGAGGAGCGCTTAGCTGTCCACTGGCCAACACAACTGGAGGGGCGTCGAGAGCCTCCCCTGCAGTGGCTTTTAGCAACGGTGTGTGAATCTCCTCTACAAATTCCTGCTCAACAGGTCTGTGCTCTTTGGCCTTGACTCTGTCTCGGCTGCTTCTGTGGTGTGTGCTGCTGGCTGCGGAGCAGCTCTTGTCGACCATCCCATTGCTGCCCTCACCAGAGGAGGTTCGCAAGCCCATAACCGACCCCTCTTCACTGTCGTGGCTGGTGATTCGCTCTTTTTTGCGGGAGATGTACCACCACCAGCCTATGAGTGCCAGCACTCCAGGAAGCGTATACGGAACAAAGGACCGGAATCTCAGTGGCATCTCCTCTGGACCCTAGCAGCTACACCTGCAGATTAACACAGGGAACAATGATTAGACAAATCATGTCAAAGCAAGATGAAACAAAGGAAACTTATTACTTTAACATACAATAAACTGAAGTTGATCATTAACTACAAATCAACATTTAGTCCCAAAAGTACCCAACCACTACTGAATTAAGGAAGAATTTGGCCTATTTATAATCCTACTACCCATTTTAGTGTATTTTTTCTTTTATTTTAGTGTTTATGGCCCAAAATTGCAAATCTTCTTTCTTACTTTGCAATAACTGAATTATTGTACAGTATCCCACTTACAACAGCTACCAAATTTAAATGAGTAAATGGACATGACATTGAGAGTTTCTCTTTTTTTTTTCTTAAGAAGAGACCAGAGTAATTGAGTACAGCATTTTTAGCTGGAAACTAGCTGAAAACATATTTAACCATGGACAGGCCAATCAGAAAGTATTCCAGAGAGCAGTGTAACAAAAAGTTTTATTTCTGGTTTAAGATGTGCTGCCTTTGGGAAGAAGTGAAAGAATGGGTGACTCATCCTCATCTTGGGAAATTACACCCTGGTCAATATTCATTCCTTTGTCTTGTTCACAAGTCTGTGTATCATCTAGAAAACAACTAGCTCATGGTTATGTAAGATGCATGCACTAAAACATCTTCCATGGAATTATTATATATACTGATGATTACATAGCATGTTATAAAAATAAACTGCATCCTTCCAAGAGAGAGAGAGATTAAATAACAGAAGTAGGTAATCAAAACTTGTGAATCTTTAACAAAAAAAAAAAAAAAACATATAGCATATTGCTTTGTTTGTAGCACTTTTGGTCTGGTTCTTTTACAGTGAGAGAGGGGAGAGTTCTGGGCAGCCATGCAGAAACTTCAGGGACAATATCACATGGCTGACATTCAACCTCAGAGGGTGCTGAGAGCTACGTGCAGTGTCTACCTCACTGCTATTGGCCAGGAGGGGCATCCTTTCAGAGTTAAAAAAGGACATTCATGCATGCATTTCCATCATGGGGACAGCAAATCCTAACGTCCAGAGGAGGAACACATCATATACAAACCCCTCCCATTCACTCCTGTACATAGTAACCAAAGATAAAGGGGTTTCCGTTTCTCTTCAGCCTCCAGATAGCGTTTCAGAAGACAGCCTGCTGTTTGCCTCTCTGACTGTCAATAAATAGTGACCACTTGAGCATGCAGCATAAGGAATGACAAATATATTGCAAGAAAGAAACCAAAGTTGGTCTTAATGTGGAAAATATTTTGAAATATGCTAAAAATTCTGTATCAAAATATATTTAAACAAAGTTATAACCATGTCGTCAACATTTCAATTATTTGCTTTTATTTATTTTTTTAATTTGTACTGTTTTAACTGTATACCTTGTTGTTAACAAATGGCTGTTAAAATCTAGTTTCATCATATTCAGTTATGAATTATATATCAATCACTTAAATTAAAACCTATATTTTCAAATTAACATGGCAATAAAGTGGAGTAGTTTGCATCAATGGATATTACAGTCAGTCGTTTAAGATTTCGATTGCAAAACAGTTGTCAAATATTAAATGTTTAGCTACTTACATCTTCACAGTCTTTCACCTTTAAAACAAAAGTGTCATGTTAGGCTTCTGTGAACAGTAAATCCCACCTTTGTCTGATTTTATATTGGCCATCTTAATTTTAACATTAAGCACTGATAAACCTCTGAAGATATCACTATAAGTTTTTATAACTAAGCTGTGACTTTTAAAACTTTTGTCATCTTAGCAGCAGAGCAGCAGGAAGAATATATATATATATATATATATATATATATATATATATATATATATATATATATATATATATATATAAAAAAAGGCAATTATTGGGGGGTGGGGGTGGTCTTGTTCCCCTCAGTGTCTATGGTTGTTACAGCCCTGTTTGAGTAACATGCTAATAACATCTGAAGAAGCATCAATTATTGTAAAGGTCCTCATATCATTAGCAGGATGAATGTCAAACTTGATGCAGACCACATCAAAGTTGTAATAATCCCTAGAATATATCACTTGAAGTCTCCGTACAGCATAGCAGGAAAATGAGTAAATTACTCAGATTGCAGTGTTGACCACATTCCTCAAGCTCAAAATGAAAAAACAAATATTATGAGAAAAAAAAAAAAAAAAAAAAAAAAAAATTATATATGCTTTACAAATGACAACAAACCAAAATCTGGCCCCAAAGTGCCTACCCCCTACTAAGTGACAGCATCAATCCTAAATTTAATATTGGTGTTAAGGAAAATTTGAGTTGGAAAAGTCTTAGACTGCATTTAGAAGCGTACTATATTTTGATGACAGGGTTACAAAATTCACAACCCTCTTAAAAAAATTTATAGAAGAAAATATGTCTCAAAGCATTTATTTTGACCTCCAGAAATTGAACAAAAAACCCACACACATTTTCAATTAAAAAAATGTTTTACACTATTCATTTTAAGTGCCACATAAACGACTTCCCACTTCACCCAACACAATTTCTATATTTCAGACATTATTAATCGTTTTTACTTTCTCTATTGCAAGATATTGTAATCGCACTAGCTATGAAGGGTTGGTCACACAATGCAATAGCCATAATATTAATACTACACTGTCTATCAGTCTCGAGAGCACGTTTCAAGCAGCCATGTTAACCGAATATAGTCACATGCTGTAGTTAGTGCACAGTAAAGTCCTCCTGAACCAGTTTCAGCCCTGTGTTCACCTTCAACACGAGGTTAAATAAACGCTCGCCGAGTAAACGCTCGCTGTCATATCACGGCCTGGGCGCTTGCGCGAGCGGACCATAGAAAAAGAACCGAGCGCGTGCTTCACGGTAGCCGTTCGACCTTGGGGAGGTGTAGAGATAACGGAGAGGGCACCGTACCCAGTCATTCGCGCAACACGTTACATACGAACCCATTGATCGCAAGTAAGCGGCTTACTAGTGTTGCTGCGTTCAGAATACAAAAGCGAACCTGTGAACACTCCAGCGTTGTGAGGTGATAGTTACGCGCACCGGCTGCTGGTGGACAATTACACCGGAGAGCCCCGAAAGCGACGTGCGCGTTTTATCACACTGGCAATGCGGCGAAAGTCAATGATATAACACGACATAATTGTGCATAAAAGTGCACGTCTTGACTGAGACAAAATACACACCTTGCGGCCAGATGTCTGCGAGGGTGCATTGCATGCTGCGCGTGTTAGCAGTCAGGCTAACTGTTCACTGCTACTATTAGGACTAATACGCGAAATGAGAGAAATATAAGCAGAAGCTTCCACTGTTTATGACAACAACGAAACACCACATATAACCGAGGTGATTAAATAAAGAAACACACGCATAACCAGTTAGAGAGGTGATATTGACCTACAGTACGCGCGGTAGGCCGCTGAATGAATTGCAACCCCATGCAGCTATTCAGTCTGAAGTACTGACCGCTTCAAGTATCTTGACTTTAAACCGATTTCACCGGGGTAACCCTCCACCAAGTCGTCCTCCTTCACAGAAGCCCTGAATTATCCATGAGTTCACAGAAACCGCTCGTCCATGTGGCTCGGTACATAATTCAGCTGAATGAAGGTGTGAGTTGACTTCAACGCGCAAAGAACAAAGAGCATATGTTCTCCCTGTCATAATCCAAAATGACAACACTGATCATAATAGCTGCAAATAACTATGAATTGGACCTCAAAAATATGGAAACGACAATTCTCTAATGGAAAATCCAGATTATAATGGCTTCTAGCTGGTCATTAGCTGGTAGAACCAGCACCAAATCAGCTACCAGCTGGTGAAACCGGCTTAAAATGGTCAAGATGGTTTGTGGAATATGTAACCTGACCAACCAGCTACTGATTAACTTAAAAACTATGTTTTGCTATGTTCCAAAACATGGTTATAGCAGCTGAAAGTGGTCGAGATGTTTTTGCAACATGGTATCTGGACTATTAGCTAATAACTCATAGATTTCACTGCTGTTGTTTAATTAGACGACATTAATTAAAGTGCAAGCCCTATTATCAATTAGAGTTGAACTCAGATTTGGCGACACCGTTAGCGCTATAGCTAAAGCGTTTCGGGCGCTTTGGAAACGGATAGCACTGGCGCAATGTCAAACATACACTGTCGAACCAATGAAGGTGGAAATCATTTTTGAAGATGAAATGGTTGCATGGGAGATGGTTAAAATCAGCTTGGATGTTAAGCAAAGGGAGACAGCAGGACTAATCAGAGATGCGGCTAAAATGGGCTCCCCTCTGCGCTATTTAAGCTTCACCTATCAGCATATATGAGGTAAAAACCCGAACTAACGGTTTTTACTCACTGTGTTTATGCGTCCCTCGCACCGCCACCGTATAATATTAATGTTACGTGTTCAAGGCCCAGCACAATCCCAACGTGTCCCCCCGCTTCGTGTGTGTCTCTTGTCTCTCCTCCCCACGTGTTGACCGTCCTAACGCACACTCTAAAAACAGAGACGCATCAGCTGATCAAATCTCGCGATAAGTCCGCTGTCAGTGTTAATGTATGGAATTATCGCGAGATCACAGTGGTCTCAGACTTCACGAGGCTGCTGAGGACGGAGTCGTTTCTTTATAATATAAAGGGAGTAATAAGTAAACGTGACAGAAAGACTCAAAATAGATTCAAGAAATCGTAGCTCAAAAATATGTTTTCAGGTAAAGTCAAACAAAGTAATAAGAGCAGCAGTTATATGATGTTATTGACATGGCAGTTGGCTGCTAAACTTTGAACTTTGCCCCTGGATATGATAAAGCCTGCAACACTGGAGGTTTGCCACATTTTAAAAGATCACAGTAATGATCTGTTTGTGACCTATCAAGCAGTGCGATATGCAATAATTTATCCAAAACGATTGCAAACATTTAAACCGTTTGCTTTTGTATAATTATTATACATGCAGTTTTTATGACTTCATTATTTGAGACTATATGAAACATTTAAGTAAACCTGTAAAAAAAAGATTAAAAACTGTGACTGAAATGCTAAACTATCACAGTATTTATTTTAAAATATATTAATATAAAATATAAAACCATATAAAATGTTACAGTTTGTCAGTATCCCTAATGCATGTGTAAATTATATGGATTATTTAGCTTGTGAAATAACATTTTCGCCATTCACAGTTAACAGATTCCAAAGTCAAAGATTTGGGACCTCTAAAGTCTCTTTTTGGTATTTGCATTATTTCTTTTTTTTTTTTTTTTACAATGTTGCAATGTGTTGTTCTTCCATATATTCAGGATGAATAGAAATATTACAAACCAAACACGAACCATTGTTGGCTCATTTACCATGATGAATCTTAGATTATGGAAATGTAATCACTTTGAATGGAGTTGTTAGAGTTGATGAGTTTTCAAACCACAGAGTATCTCCTAGCATTTAAATTTCATTACAATGCCCTTGGAGTGACAACTTCATCAATACAAAATTTAGTTTTTACACAGGTTGACAGTTTCAGAGGTGATAAACATCTAATACAGGTATCTTCTTGGCATTTAAACTCATTTCTTTCCGTTTAATAAAACCCAGACCAGAACTGTAGAGTAAAAATTGATTCCACGTTAGACAGCAGGGTAACAGGGTTGAGGGAAACTTTTATTACGAACACTGGTATAATTAAATTGCCATGTTATACATGTACAGCAACTAACCGCTTTACAAAAAAGCAAGTAATACAATATCACATATATTTACACTTGTATTTATATACCTTCCAATTTTACACAAATATATTTACAGGTGACAGATACATTGTTTACAGATGACCAATGCAATTAAAAATGTGGCAATGCATCAGACAAACACACATTTTGAATTATATAAAATAAACCACTTTTTAGTCTGTTTATGATGAGTACATAAGACAGTTTAATAACATATGTAATTTAAAAGGCTTAGGGGCATGTCATGTGTCCTATCCGCCATCGTGGCAGTCAAGACTGTGCCGTCATTATTGTCTTAAAGTTTTGACATATCAGATTAGGTCAGTTTTAGATTGGTAGTAGCAATGCAACATCTAAGATTCAAGAAAAAGGAGTTATATTCTGGTTATTCAGAGTAATGGATGCAAAAAAAAAAAAAAAAAGACAATCTTACATTTCAAACACTCGATTGGGTCATTGTTCCTTCATATTTTTAATTCAATTCAAATTTGACATGGACTGATGTGAAATTCGCTATTATGACACAGAGAAGGAATAAACATTTCAAGTTTCATTTTTGATCATAAAACATTGTGATCTGAAATCTGCTGCTGGAACGATATTTCACTGTAAATACATAGTGCCCTAAAATGACCACAAGTTAGTATGAACGTACATTTTTGGATCTGCAGGATAGTACGTTGTAAAACAAACAAAAATGTAAAATAAATCTACAAATGAAATGGAAAAATGACATTGATTTGGTCCCAATTTTAAGTGTGAAACATCTGGTACTCATGTATTTGAATGCAATCTTTTCAGAAACATAAAATTAAAATTATGCATAAATATTCCATCCTCAAACATTTGGCAGGTACCCTTCTTTAGTAATACAAATTTCCCTTTAACAAGCATTTCAAAGAGAGCAAACATATGTACTTTGAGTCTGTTACTAGGTACGCTACCGTTTCCTCCTTGTAGATTTGCAGATCGATGTAATAAAGACAGAAAGGTAATGCAGAAAACATATTGCACACAAAAATCACCCACTTCAATTTTGACGGCCATTGTACGTTAAATACACAGTGAAGCCCTGCTAATGGCACGTTAATTCAAACTTAAATGGCACAACTGTGTTTAATTTTGCAATTCACTGGTTAGGCGACGAGTGAGAAAACGATTAAATTAAACGCAAAAAACATGGTTACAAAGCTAGTGAGAACTGTATGGAAGAAATAATTATTTAAGGCATACAACATAGACGAGACAGACATAAAAATATACAAAATGGAGTTCACAACAGCTTCCCCTCACAATATTGCAAACTAGTCTTTGGTGCAGTGTTACAATGTCAGCTTGTGGTGGGATTGGGATTCCTGTGCCGTACATGAGCTGTTAGTGAGACGGGAACAGGGGAAGGTAAAAGTGTGCACGGATATTTCCTGATCACACACTTTAATCATGTGCAATTTGTATACACACATAGTGTTCAATGAAACAAATAAAAAACATATTGCACCACAGTGAGACAATGCTAAAACATGAATATTAATGCCAATTTGTTGTGTTTGATTTGTGCATTTTGGGAAAAAAAAAACAACAACTACTGCATACGGATACATACTCATCCGCTTCTCTTCTAGAATTGTTCTTTCAACAACTGATGATAACGATCGCAAAGCAAACCATCATGTGATCTCCGAAAACATTACCTACATTTACAGAATAAATATTTAGATGCTGCAATATGATATTATCGTATTCGATGGTCACATGGTAGTGTTTACACCGTAGCGACATATGGACAATACGGTAAATGTTAAAGCCGCAACACATTTTCATAATTAGTATCCGTTTTCCCTTCCTTAGCAAGGTCTTGCCTATTTTACAAACTATACACAGCTGAAAACCCTGACAAAGGCACACAATGGATAAAATAAGAACCCAAAACATGTGATCGTTATTATCGTCAATAGTATAGTACACATATATAATCTAGGATCGCCATCCAGATTTCAAGCCTGTGGATATCAGGACAGGACAGGCCAGGCGCGTCCATCCCATAGCGGGTCCGGGACTAAATGGAAAAAGGCCGGATGCCAGGCCAGGATAATGAGCCTGCGAGTCTCCAAACGGTTGGTCATCTGTTTGCTGTAGTGGTTGATCAGATCAGTTTCTCATTCTTGTGTTTCTTTCAGACATCGATGAGGACATAATCTCAAGTTTGTGCAAAACGAAGAGTGGACGCCCCAACCGGACAGATTTTCAATGTTGAGTGCAACACGGAGAGTTCAGTGCATTCTCCTGAAGTAGTTCATTTAGGCAAGTGTGTGGCAAGCTTCAACTGGTATTAAAAAAACAAACACTTAAGCGGTTCTTCAATGCAGGAACCTTGTTAACTGGACGACGGAAAGCAAAAAGGATTCGTGGAGAAGAACGATGGGCGCGGAGTAGGTAGAAACGCTTCAAATCTTCTCAGACGATCTTTTTGATGCTTGGCCGTTTGAAGCTGCCTGCACTGCGCTGCTTCTGCACCTGGCTGGCTGACCCGTGTCGCGCTCGCCCACTGGTGGAGAGAGTCGAGGTGGGAGAAATCTCAACGTTCTCTTTGTCGATGCCTGCAGGAAAGAGATGTTATGTTACCACATGCAACTGTTGCCTGTTTCTTACTTGAAACCTTAAATTGAATCAATTACCTTCACAATAGTTATTTAATCTTAAATTACATTTATTAAATGTAAAAACAAATATTAACTAAAGCGTTTGGTCAGGTTTCACAGACATCTGCTTTGACATGGAGTCTGGCTGTAAATACACATATTGAACAGCAGGCGTCTCAGTGCACTACATTATCACACAGAGGAGGAAGTCTCATGCAGGGATCCTGTGAGCATTCATGATGTGAGACAAAAGTGTGGTTTTAAAATGTGGCTGTTGTTCTTGTGTAAATGATTAGAATGTATATATCAGCATTACTATTCTCACAGGTTTAAATTTACAAACTATAAACTACAAAAGGCTTTTCACACTCTGTTTAAAATTGGATTAATGTCTTTTATAAGATTTCACACTTGTAATTTTTAAGGCCACACTGCTTTAAACTTTGGGTTATGATGCCTTTAGCTGGGTGCTAAAGCCAAACTGTGGTGCCAAAATATACACCAAAGAAACAATGTGGTCCTGTAATAAAATGTCAAGTTATTTAGCAACAGGCAGCCAACCATAAACTGCCTCAGTATATTTCAATTTAAATATAAAATTAAAAATATAAAAAAAAACAAATGACTAATTATATTATATATATATTATTAATTACAAATTATTAATTTAACTTTTAATTCATTTAAATATTATTAAAATTATTCATTTAAATAAATTAACTAATTTATTTATATAATAGTAATACAAGTGTACAATTTTATAATATATAAACAAAATAAAATAATCCTATCTATATTAAATAAAAAAATTAAGATTACATATTATTTAATATCTGAAATATTTAACTAATATATAATAAATATATTAAATTATAAAATAAAATTAATAAACGCACATAATTAAATAAAAAAGATTAATTGCATAATTGTTGATTTTTATCACACAAAACAAAATAGAAATGACATATAATAAATATTAATGTTTATATATATATTTTTTTTACATTTAAAAAATAAGTGAGGCAAGTATATATATTCATTACATTTTTTTTTTTTTTAATTTTTTTAAAATTAAGACAGAATTACATTAACCAAGGGTTAAAAATAACAATGGCCTAACAATTTCAAGTGTGAAAAGAATTTCAGAATGCTGTTAAAACTGCGAATGTTCTGTCCTCAGCTGCATTCGTAAGTGTCTGGTTAATATCAGGCCCTTGAGATCACTCATTACACTTCCTGTGAAAGCAGCCCCTCTTGCTTTGATCTGAAAGTAGCATCTACTACTGACTCCAGTAGCAGATTTACAATTCAAACACTCTGCGAATGGCAACAACTACTATTTTCACACAACGGAGGTCGATGAGTACCTGGGAGGACGAGGTGAGGTGGGAATACGGCCGACTTAGAGCAAGGCAGACAGGCTTCACACAGAGAGAGTAGAAAAAAAAAATAAAAAAAGACATGAGTGACACATTCACAACTCAAAAGAGGACAGGAAGGACAGATGAATGGAGGAAACAGGAAATCAAAAAAAAAAAAATGGCAGCTTACAGATATATCTAACTGCGTTTTACTCTAAATGACCAACAAAAGCAGAGTTCTGCTGAACAGTGAAGCTAAGCAGTAGTTGATATTAGCTCAAAATGCAGATTAAATCCATATCAAAAGGAGAAATTAGTGAGAAGGAATGTGATTTAGACTTTCACTTAAGTGCTTGCTGGATCATCTAATGACTTACATATACATGTATATAGAAATAACTCCGTTATGAATATACACCCTTTAATGGCCAATTTAAACTCAATATTATCACACTGCCACCACTGGAAAAAAAGTAAAGACAAGAAATAGGCACTTAAATAAGTTACCACAGTTCGCAAACTATAGAACTGGACATTAATTGCCCAACACAGCTCTATAGTTTAGGTTTGTACCAGCTGTTTTCGGTGGCACCTCCTCTGTGGTTCGTGGATGGGAGAGAGTTGGGGACCGTCTATAAACTATAGGGCCCTCTGAACCGACAGCACATTCCCAATGAAAAGGAGACAGAATGCAGTGAGGTTAATGAAGATACAAACGCAAAGCAAAGGTGTCAAATGCACACACAACCACTGTCAAAGCCCTGTACGATGGTCTACTCTAAATCTTGCACGTCTAGCGAAGCCTGAGAAACTGTGAATGGGCGACGCTTTTAGAGTCTCGAAATATGAAAGTAGACACAAAAGCACTGAAAAACCGCAAATTCAGCGTGCTTTCCAACAGAGCTGTTACTGTGTTATTTTTTTATTGGTATGCTGCAACAACATCACGTGTGTTAGCGTTATTGTTATTCACGTAATCACATTTACGTGAGCAGGTGTGAGTAGCTCGGGAAGAATGTGAAGTTTGTGTGAATTTGCACCTACGTGTGTGCGCGTGTTGATGCAGGAAGTGAGCACTGACCTGGTGAGTGCTGTGAGGTGGCGAGAGACGTCATGGAGTTGGACAGGTTGAGGTTGGCCGTGATGCTGAGCTGGCTCTGGACGGTGGGTGGATACGGAGAGGTGGGCGTGCGCAGTGACTCCTCCCCTCCTTCTTCTTCGATACCAGGAAGGTAAGTATCGATCAAAGCATCTAGGAACTTAACCACAAGCTCGGCATAGTCTGGAATTTGGGTTTGCTGTTGGACAGAGTAAAAGCAGGTCTGATTAAAAATTTAGGTTTAGTTAACGTATTTGGGTCACTAGATATGACAAGTAAATCTGAGGGATATTTTTCACCTGTTTCGTCATTATGAGTGTAAGTTTGATTACGCTAACCTTGCTTTTGAGCAATAGTGAAAATATGTAATGACTGGAATGACCTAGATCTTTAGGATTTGCTGTGGTCAAAATAAGCAGTAACGATTCTTCCTCTTATTCCAACCCCTTTATTGGCTGTCAACATCTATCAAAAAATTTTAAGGTCAGGGCCAGTGTGAGATATTTTTTAGGCCAGTGCTTATAATCATACATTTCAAGAATCAGATTTTGTTGAAATTTTGTAAATAATCTACAATAGACTTGAAAGATGCAATGCATCGCAACGTTTTCCAGAAAAAATGTGTTTATTAATTTATAGCTGTCGTGTGTTGCATAATTCCAGATATGACTGTATATTAAAAACAGTAACATTAAAAACTGGGGGGAAAAAATTAAAAGAAAACCATTTTCCCAGCACATAAAAATATGTTCTGAAAAATAAAAGTAATAAATAAATAATACAATAATTAAAAATATTCAGTTAAATATTCTAATAAAACTTGCGGTTTTATTACATAAGATGTAATATTGAAATTGTTGTAGTAATGGTGTGACAAAGCTACGTGGAAAAACCTTTTTTGTGAAGAAAACTAAAGATTTAAAGATATACATATTTCATAAGAACAGAATTAAAATATAATATTTTTTGAAAAAAAAAATAGAATTTAAAAGTAAGAATATAATTGAAATCTTACAGGATTACAGTAAAAATTACAGTAAAAATTGTGTCTGGGCAAATTCTGGCCTGACAAGAGTAACAGAAAAAAAAAAAAAAAAAAGTGAAGAAAGCATTTAATGAAAAAAAAAAAAAAAAAATTCCAGCACATAAAAATGTGTTTAAAAATAAAAAGTAAAATAAAGGCAATTAAAAGTAAATTAATATAATAACTTAAACATAACATGTTACAGTGAAAATATTGCCAGGGCAAGTAAAAACCTGAATTACTGGTCCGACAACACAGGAAGAAACAAATCATTGCTAAACCACGAAAGGAGGAAATCAGTTACTTCAGCAAGGGATACATAAGCAATACATCCCTGTCATTTCCACCTTTTTAAACCACAGCAGAAGTGTGGGAGAGTAAGAAGGCAGAGACACAGGATGAGTGCGGGAGATGTTTGGGGAAGCCGTTTTGCTCAATAAATCTAAGAAGCTGCAGAGAGACCGCACCACACAATTTCTTCACTGCACTCTGTTGGAAAATGAAAAGTGTTTATGGGAGCAGTTAATCATACCTTAGAGAACGGCCCGGCAAACCTCCAAAGGCCGTTGAAACCAAAACCTGTGAGACAGAGCGAGAGGTGACAGCAGAGACAGATGACAGAGCAAGAGAGTGACGAAGAGTCAAGAGAAAAAAAGGAAATCAGTCAGATATCAGAAGTTGAAGTAACTCTATACAAGCTGTAAAAAGCCCTCTAAACTAGTGTTGTAAATCGATTAAAAATTGTAATTATATGCATAATCAATTTTTATAATTACTAACAACATATCAATATTTGCAGAAAAGACCTCTCAAATATTTTTTTAAATAAAAAAAATTTAGCACTAAATTAATACAATAAGTTGACAGCGCTACTTTCAAAACTTTCTTTTTAGATAATTAAGAAAACATCTGCCAAGAAATCTGAATGTTAATAAATGACTGGGGAGACTGGCTTTACTCTGTAAGCAGGACGGCTGGTATTGAGGAGGAGACTCCTCATGATAGACCACATTCTGAATGATGCCGTGGACGGGGTTCAGGAGGTTAGGGTCCTGGCACATGGAAAGGACGGTGCTTAACTTTGAGTCCAGCAGGTTGTGGCTATAATGGATAAAAATGACACAGGCAAAATGAAACTAAATATACAATAGACTGGATAATTTTCATGCATATTGTGAAAGCTAATTAGTGTAGATTACCTAAGTGGACCTAAAACACTTGTTATGTAGGTGTAGTACAAAACAATAACACCACGTTCTTCAAATACTTTTTCATGGAACTCAATTGGCTAGTGGATTATTATTTGAGAATGTGGCTTTATATGTATTACTCAGCCCAAATACACTCATAGGTATGAATCACTATGATGATTAGTAATTAGGGAGTAGTATGAATCTGTAGCTGTACATTATAGTAATGACAATTTCCTCATACTTTAAAAACAGTGGCGTGTCATTGTTTCCATATCTAGTGTATGCAAAAAGATGCTTCAGTTATACACTGAAGGTTCAAAGGTTTGAGGTCAGTAAGATTTTTTTTTTTTTTTAAATAAATTAATAATTTTATTCAACAATGCATTCAGCTGATCAAAAGTGATAGTAAAGTAATTGATAGTGTCACAAAAGATTTCAATATTTCAAACGCTGTTGTTGTTGAACTTTTTATTCATGAAATAATCCTAAAAAATGGTTTCTAAAAAAAGGATTAAGCAGCACAATTGTTTTCAAGACATGATCGCTTTACATGTTTGTTTTAGGCTTTTACAGCATTCAAATTTGGCCACAGAAGCTCAAGCATGCTTGCTTGATATGAGAACCGATGAGGTTCATTCTGACGTGTCACGCCGACACGTTTGAGCTTCTGCAAGAACCAATGAGGCTTGTTCTTGTGCGTCAAACAAGTATGTTCGCTGATCAATGTTTATATGTGAAAAAAACCTCTCAATTAATTCTGCTTATTATATGGTGATCATGTCTCTTCAGAAGAATATCTTGGAATAACATTTTGCAAATGTTTTGAAAAAAGTTTTTGAAGCATTAGAGTTGAGTTTTGGGTGAACAGACTTTCAGTGGAGGGACAGAAATCTCTTCATTAAAAATAACTTCATTTGTGTTCCAAAGATGAACAAATCTCTTATGGGTTTGGAATGACATGAGGGCGAGTTGATGATTTTAATCATTTCATTTTGGGGTGAACTAATCCTTTAACTATTTTAAACATTCAAACCTGTTGGATAATTTTACAAAAAAAAAAAAAACAACAGTTAACACCTCATTTCAGTATCTTTCAGTTCACGTCAACATTTAACCCTGAAACTAATTAAATATTTTTAGCATGGGAAATTATGGGAGACTGACTAATGGATCTTGACTGACTCAGAGTGATGTGTTGGTATATAATGAAGCAGAAACTCACACTACTGGAAAGACCTTGGGGAACACCACACTGGCCTCAGCCAAATACTCATATAGGATCCGCTGATGAAACTCATCCGTAGTGTATTTCACCAGCGTTGCCTGCAATCAAACACAATAGTTTGCTATACAACTATATATAGTATGAAAAATATCATAGCAGGAGAAAGAAAAAAAAAAATCAACAATTTCCACAATTTCAAAGGTAATTCCACCTGCAGGAGGATCTAAAGCACAAGTTCAAGTGCAAAGAAAAAAGTAGTGTGGAGCACACACCAGTACAGTGAGGAGCAGCATCTGGATCTTCGGGTCTGTAAGAACGTTCTCGTCCAGGAGAACATTGGACTCAGACACAGAAACTTTGCGTAAATGGGAATTGGCTATTCGCTGAGTTTCTGGAATAAAGAAGAGATGTTGGCAATTCAACCTCTCTCATTTCAAAGCCTAATTATCATTTATTGCACATAGAATAGCACTGGCTTGTAGCATTACACATTTGACTCATAGAAAAACTAACCTATCTCGTAGTCATTTTCAGAAACCCGTCTCATCTTTGGAGGCGTGGTGATGCCTGACTCCATGTCTGGTCTCTTCGGGGCTTTTGAGTCCGAAATTAGGTGATCAAAACTCTTTCTAGTGCCTAGCATAAAATAAAAGCACTTAAGTATGAAGCTAAAGTAAAGCTACAGCATGTTAAAGAGCCATTTAGAAAGAATGAAGTCATCAGACCGCTAATACCCAGAAGTTTCTTCGCATTGGCCTGTGACGGCTGGCCCATGTCTACGCTCATGGATTTGCGTGGGCGAAGGCTGGTCTGCCCCATTGCAGAGTACGGAGGTGCAAGACTGCGCTCTGACACTTTCGGAGAAGCCCAGGGCTGGTTTTCACGCAGTAGCCTGACACATAAGAGAGTGTTAAAAATCAACAAACAGCAAAAAAAGCTATTTAAAAAAAATAAAAAATCAATATATTGTAGAAATACAAGTACACAGAAGTACAATCCAAACCTGTTTAATGAAAAATTCTCACCTGCATCCAGGTTCTGTGTCATACACTGAGTATGCATCCATGGGAAAGTTCTCCATTGTAACTTCTGAGAGCAGTAATGACTTCCTGTGCTTCAGACTGCAGCGGCTCCTAACCTCCTCAGATACTGTGAGCAAAGCTGTACACAAACAGTTTAGATGTTTCCATCTGAATTTAGATACAGATCTACTTCATAACAGGTATGATTGCTTGCTTGTTGTTCTGGCTTTAACATACCTGCCAGATAGGCCACACTCTGCGTGTTCACCTCAAACTTGTCACAGCTGCGGTGTTTTCCCACAAGGCCCAGGAGTGTATGAAGGATACGGACTGTCCTGGCCACTGTGGTGGAAGAGGGATGCCTGTATCCTGCGATAAGAAAAGACAAATATGAGGAACCAGACACATGGAAGACCTTTCAATGATAACCAGCAAATGCTCAATGTGAGCAAATGTTAAAACCACTCAAGACATTAACTGGTCTATTTATACAGCGGTAATGCATAAATTCATCAACCTAGAAGAGTGAATAAAATAAAGTAAAAAATAAATAAAATATTATGATGATGATTATTATTATTAATAATAAATCAGGTCCAACATGTAATATAATTTTTATTTTATTATTCAACCCTTTTCAAACATTTAATTTATTTATCAACCCTCTGAAAATAAGTACTTTTATGACAAAATAAAATGAAAAAAATAAAATGTAAAAAAATAAAAATGAATAACAAAAATTCAAACTATGTTAAACCCAATTCATTATAATACATCATTATTATTATTCTTATAATAATAATAATAATAATAATAATAAATATTATTATTATTATCCCTCTGAAACATTGGGCCAGATTAGTTTTAAACCAGATGTTTTAAATCAAATTAAAATACATGCATGTTGACCCTGATTTTTTATTTTTCATTATTCATTTGTACAAAGCAGGCAATGGATAATCTGAATGGAAATAGTAATACTACAGTATGATCTACTGATCTTTTAATCATTACCTTTGAGTAAGTGCCCCACTAATGCAAAGTTGAAGTTGGAGGCAAAGTTGAGTCCCACAAAATGGTCCATTTGTTTACAATGCCATTCCAGAGGCTTCCGGATCTCCATGAAGACCTCCTCAGGACTCTATAAAGGGGTTGGAAATGTTTTTATGAAGATAACTGCTTAGAGTTTTATATTGTATCACCTTGATATTTTAGCTATCACTAATAATAATATCAAGAGTATCAAAACATGTTTTGAATCCGTGGTTGTCTAAATGTGGATTTCAGTCGGGTACCTTGTCGTTAAACACCCCGTGGCTGTCCAGTGTGTGCAGGTTCTGCTCCAGTAGGGCGGTACCGGCAGAGTACAGATTCACTTCATCCAACTGAAGTACAGCCACAGCCACCCAGAACAGAGCTTTATGCATGGGAGAGTCCTGCAGATCATTAGACACACATACAAAGCTATTAATAAGTCAAGTGTGTAGTTTCTGCACCACCAAACAGAAATGCAAAGATATTTTCAAACACGTTTCCCTAAACACTCATACATGTATACGCTGAGAGAAGTAAATGAGAACAATTTTACTGTCATGTTACATCAGAGTAATAACTGCTGATGTTTTAATAACTGAATCCAGCATGACTGCACCTGATCGAGGAGAGGCTGTAGTTTTGTGAGAGCGATGACGGTGGCCTCAATGAGAACCTGGCTGTTGTAATTATCTGGCCCCTTTAAGCAGCTCTCCAGCCCCTGTGCAGGAACAGCATTAATCAGACAGAGCGGCGGGGCATGACGCCAGCAAATAGTCTGAGCGGATGACACTACAGCAGTTAGACTAACACTGCACTGCATTCTGCACAGACCTGAATCCCAAACACACTTCATACAACCCAAATATTAATATATAAACACCAGGCAATTTTTTAGGAATTTAAATTTGTAATTACAGGAAGAAGAAATTCAATAGCAGTAAGTGACAACCGAAAAATGTCATTAGTCCAACCAGTCTGGCATGTTGTAACAAACAATGGCTAATTACATCTATTTATTTTATCTTATACAACTTTCCTATTAACTGATTAAATGCATTTCTCTAAACTTTGCTCAATATTGTATACATTTCCACAGTTATCAAAATAGATTTAAAGTTGTCCAGACAGAACGTTTTTAGATAACTTTATAAAGATAAAGGGGCATCTTAATTTATTGACTACATGACCATTCAAAAGTTCAGTCCATTTTTTTTTTCTGAAAGAAGTTTCACCAAGGTTGCATTTAGTTGATCAAAAATACAACAAAACAATATTATTACAATATTCTTTAAAAATGACTGTTTTTATTGTAATTTATTTTAAAAAGTAACTCATTAATGTGACCTAATTTATTCAATTAAATTACATTTTTATGGGTGGCATTTTAAACATTGATTAATAACATTTAATGTGTACGGTCATACCCCCATATGTTAGTTATATGATAACATTGTTATGGGCAATAGTTCATTATAAATTCATATGAATTTCAATTTTAATTCTGCCTCATTTAATTTAAATATGAATTCTGCATCCTGTTGACAACCTCAAATCAAAATAAAAAACCTAAAAACCTAAATCTAAAAATCGAACCTAAATCTAAAACGAGGTATTCTGAAAGAGAAAAACAGACAGAGCTAACCCGATCAATGCTGAGCAGAGGACTGGCTTTACTGAGAATACGAATGATCTGTTTGAGCTGTCCGTGAGTCACACGTTTACTGATGCAGCCGAACACCACCAGCGCCCGTGGCTGAAGAGATGGGTTATACTGGAATGCAAACCTATCCAAGAAAAGAAAGTACAATTAGTTATTTGAACGTGATTGTACTGTGATTTTCAGTTGTAACTGCTTCATAAATCTCTTAATAAATGTAATGTTTTCAACATACTTTTGTGCCAATTCGGTCCACTGATCCAGCCATTTGCATCCGGGAATGTCCCTCATACAGGCCTGGGGAAAAACAATAATTGGTTAAATAACGTACATAAAGGTCTTCAAAGCAATAAGTAGTTGTGGAACTCTTTAATGATTCTTTAAAAAAATCAGCACAGTGCTGGAGATACATAAAAGATTACAAATACTTTAAAATGACAGCAGCAGTAACTAACCTCCATGATCTCCAAAAGAGCCTCTGTAACTGTTTCCAGGGAAGAAAGAGCAAAGGTCTCTCTCTCGTAGGAGCCGGGGGAGAACGAGCGGTCTCTGTAGCTGGAGCGGAAGGCGATGACCGCCGCAGATTTGACCTTACTGATGCCGAACAGCAGGTAGAACTTGGGCAGGGAGAACTCAGTCAGACTCAGACGCAGCACCTGTTTAGTCTCCTCTGCAGAAGCACAAACCAGAGCAGCAAAAAATCAGACAGATCATCTCACGTTAAAACAACCTAATGTCTAGCAAACAATAAATCAGCACTACTGTATAACAATGTAAGGAGTAAATTGCCATGTAGCACATACATGTAAGAAATTTTCATTCAAAATGTCAAAAATTGGCACAAAAATGCCTCTTTTTACATTAAGTCTAACAAAATTATTCTGTATCTGTATATTCAAAGCTTTTGAATACTAGTTTGTTTTTAGATTTCTTTTTATTCATTCATTCTAAGTTACCACAAACATTTTAACAAGTACAGATATTATGCACAATAAATGTTTTTCATTTATTTATTTATTTTATTTTTTTAGTCATTATTCAGGTTTTAAAAGGTTAAAAATTCAGGTGTTTCTTAGGTGTAACTTTGATATCATGTAGTTGTATCATATTTGGCATAAGCAGTCCTTAAGCATGTTAAAAAAGTTTAAACAAAAATGGACTGGGACAGTGATCATTCCTTATATACTTGTTAAAACATATTGCATATCTAAACTGCTAATTTTTATATGGAGATAACAATATTACAAATAGTATAATAGGATAGAGGACTTGTATTTTAGCTGGAAATAATGGTTTGAAGTTAAAAACGTCTTGATGAATTTGTTACAAACATGCAGCTATTCCCTTCACACAACGTTAATTGATGGACTGGAGTCAAGTGGATTACTTATGGATTATTGTGATGTTTTTATCAGCTGTTTGGACTCTCATTCTGACGGCACCCATTCACTGGCTTATGGTGAGCAAGTAATGTAATGCTAAATTTCACCAAATCTGTTCTGAAGAAGAAACAAACTCATCTACATCATGGATGACCTGAGAGTGAGTATATTTTCAGCAAACTTTCATTTTTGGGTCAACTATTCCTTTAAAACCCTAACTTTCTGTGAGTTATTTCTCACCACTGAAGTTGAGCTGTGAGCAGGTGCAGAGCGAGTGAATGATGTTGATAACGAGGCCATGCGTTGATGCTCGGAGTGACAGCGGGCCGGTGGCCACCAGCAGGGTGACGACATGGAACAGGTAGGGCAGATGAGCAGCTACGTCCAGAGAGTTGTTGAAAGAGAGCATGAGCATGTAACGGGCCAGGATGGCAATGTCGTCCCACATCAGGTGCTGCTCAAGGGTGGGGGTGGGGGACAGGCACGTCTTATCAATGATCTTACACATCCGGCCAATCACCTGAGAGAAATTAATAAAGCAATTTTAGTTCCATTACAAATTTGGGGTTTAATTTTGACTAATTTGTCACTGATGAAAACTGAAGACTAATTGAGTGCTAAATTGAACAATATCACTAAAGCAGTTTAAGAGCAATTTTAAGCTTTCAAAATTAGCAAAACAATGACTGGACTCTTAACAAAAAGCATAATTTATCATTTTAAACAAACCTCAAATTAGAAACTACTCCAATACAAAACAGAATATAGACAATGTGCCTTTTTTCACTCTGTGACATGCACCTAAACATCATTTGCTCTCTCAATAAGATTATACTTGGTCCCTCATTTAACCTCAGAGTCCAGCTGCTATACGTGTCTTAGAAAAAAAAACGTGTCTTAGAAAAGCAGACGCAACAACTGGACAAAGCCTGTCCTTGTGCTGCCCGCTGTGACATCAGCAGTGGCTGGCACATGTTAACCAAACAATATTTAGCTTTTCAGCATATTTGAGCATTTAGGAAAACAACTAAGCATGTTCAACTAGTGAAAAATAGCAGAAAATATCTAGATATGGTTACTGCGTCAATGAAGAATCATAAAGACCGAGGAGCTTAGGGTATCAAATTCGCAAATGTGGGTCTCCTTCTGCCCAAGTGTCTGACAATGACGTCCATTGAGCGTAATGACTAACAGTTGCCCATATAATAGGAGCGACTGCCCCGCTGGCTAACTATTGTCTGTCTGTGCGCACATACAAATTGGGCATTTGTGCACAACACTTAGGATAATAGATGTTGGGTAGAAGAGTTAGTCAGCCTGGATAAGATCACAAGAGGAATGATTCAAGAACACAAGAGCCAGAAACACTTTAAGCGGTAAGTCGAAATCTGCTTAAAAGAGTGTTAGTGGGCTAGAAATTAACCTAAAAGACCTGTAGGACATTTACAATGTTAACATTAACAAACTTGGTTTAATGGATAATTGAATGTAGTAATGTTGTAATATTATAACTGAATATAATATATGAAATATGAGTAAACATTTCAAATAAATGAGATAAAATGGATGAAATTATACAAAAATGCATGCAATAGAAGTCAAGCTGTTTCAGGGCATTTTGAATTATCTTGGGATTAATAAATTTAAAACTTTATAAATAAAATATTTAAAAGAAAACATTTTTTTTTTTGCTAAATAATTAAAGAAACTCATTAAAACATCTCAACTAATTAAAAGAGCTGCAATAGCATCTGTGCTTACAAAATTACGGCATATTCTGTTACTACAGTAGGAAGAAAAGAAAAAAAAAAAAAAAAAAGATACATTTTGGTTTTGGTTCTGTTGCATTTTCCATGCTCTAAATCATTCATCGTACATCAGCAATGCAGCAAGATTTACTGTTTCAGTACAACCTAACTGAGATGCTATGTTATCTTTGGAACAGCATCATATTAAATAATATATTAAAAACATAAATTCACATAATATGGTGACCAGTAAGTGCTTACCTTGCTGGAGACCAGCTTGACGTTTCCTGAAGCCAGAGCTACAGCTGTGTCAGCCATCACTTCAGCCTTGATGGATCCCAAACCCCCAGTAGCACTAGTCTTTATGAAGCAATCCAACACCACATCAAGCAGGTCTGTGATCTATAACATAAAAAATGTTGCATTCTGTAACTGCTGACTTACGAGTTTCTAAGGACATGGGCAGAATTACTATAGAAATATACAGGGGTGTTAAGAGTTTGAAGGCATTTGTCATTGTAATGCCTGTTTGAAACTTTTCGGATGGAATAAGCTCACAAAATCAAATTCCTTCAATAAAATCAGGGGAAACTTTACAATAGTTTGAAAGGCTTACCTGACCCAAGCTGCCCCATATCTTTGCCTGTATGGAGGGGTACATCTGCTTCTCATTGATGGTCATAGTAATGAGTTTGTCCAGGATAGCCGTGACACGCTGCCGTTTGGCATCATCATTGTGTTTACAAAAGCGCACCAAATTACGCAGCCAAGGAGTCATGTACTCCAGACACAGATGCTTCAGCTCAATACCTAAAGCACCCAAAAGGAAACACACAACATTTGTGTTACAAATGACACCAAAATGGTGCTTTGCAACGACCATCATCTTACTGAAAAAACTATTTTTGTTTTGGGATCAGTAAGACTTTTTACTGTTTTTGAAAAATGCCTCTTATGCTCACCAAAGCTGCATTTATTTGATCAAAAACATGGTAAAAACAGTAATTTTGTCAAATACTATTTAAAATAACTTTTTTAACATTTTAAAATGTAATTTATTCAAAGTTGAATTTTCAGCAGTCATTACTCCAGTACTGAGTGTCACATGATCCTTCAAAAACCATTCTAATATGCTGATTTGCTGCTAAAGAAACATTTCCTATTATTATCAAAGTTGTGCTGCTTAATATTTTTGTGGAAACCATGATACTTTCCAGGATTCTTAAAAACTTTCTAAAAGTCACATTAAATAAATTTAATACATCCTTGTTGAATAAAAGTATCAATTTCTTTTAAAATAAGAAAAAAATCTTACTAACACCAAACTTCCTAACAATAGCACATATGTGTAAAATGATGAGTGTTTGTTTGTATGTGGCACTGACTTGACTTGCTGAAGCCGGAGATGCACTCTTCCAGGAACTCCAGAGTGAGGTGGGGTTCGTTAGCTGCTAGTGTTTTGCTAATGGACACAATAAAAAGAGTGTTGTTGGCTGGGATGCACAAGCCAGATGTTTCCAGAAGTTGGCCTTCAATCTTCAGGTTGAAGGTGCAGGTTAAGGCACAAAGGAGATTGTACGCAGCTGACCTGTTGAAGGAGTTTTTAGTTAAGAGCAAGTCATTTACTTTAATTAAGACGGTAGTTTCCATATTTGTAGAAACTGAAGTGATATTTCATTTATGCATAACAGGATCTGTCTGGTTCTAACTGTGGGGCAGCAAGTTCAAGAGCTGCCTCAGTTGAACTAAAGACACAAAGGAGCAGTATTAGCATTTCTAATCAGTTCACCAAAACAAAGACAGAAGCCTGCAGATAAAAGGCTCATTGTCAGAACAACAACAGCGGGACACATTGGACCATTCACCCAAAACTATCAAGTTGTTAGGCTGAGCATGGTCTTAAACTCAATCCCTCAAGATGCCAGGCAAAGTGAAATGATTCTCACCTCAGGCTAGGGTCAGAGCTTCCCAGGTTGAGGAGGGCGATGTTGAGCAGGGTGCCTGGAACATCTTTAGGCCTGATCTTAGTGTGTTGGGGAATGGAGTCCGGTTGGGAGAGCTCCCAGCGTTTGCGGATGTGGATGATGGACTGAACGATGGCTTCACACTCCTGGTGCATGAACGTGAGAGGGGTACCCTGGTTAGCGATGGTCAGTGTGAACTGATTCTCATCCACCAGGCAAATCTCCTCGATCTCTGAAGCATAGTATATGTCGTTCAGGAAAACAGGCTGTCCCAGGACACGCGTTCGTTCAGCCGAGGTCACCTGAACAGCTGTTGATCCCACCTAGGTAGAATTGGCCAAAAAAAGGAGTCTTAAACTCTGGGATTTACACTCTTGGTTATAGTACAATATAAGTTAATATTTAAAAACACTAATAATTCGTAATATTGTTAAATCTGTAGCAAATCTCAAAATGAATATCCATTTTTACATTGTAGAATACAATGTTGTGATGCCTAAATTCATTTGTAGCATTGAAAGAGAATGATTTCAAAATGTATTTATATTTAGTTATTTTTATTATTACATTATTTTACAGACCAAGTTTTATTAATTCATGGTTAGGTTGTACTAATTTGTTCCCTCATTTTGATTTAATTAAAATGAGGCATCAAATTAGTACAACCTAGCCACGAATTAATAAACCTTGGGAACGAATTCCTAATTTGTGGCCACTATTCAACTAAAAGGAGGGATTGAATTAATAAAACTTAATTTGTGGTAATAAATTCTTAATTACTGGCCATGATAAATATCTCTGTCTACATGTCATGTGCAGGACTCCACATTATTTATTCCATTTATTATATACATTTATTTAGAAAAGTATAGAATTTCAATATCAGGCATTTATTTGTTACCGGCCAAAACAAAAATTCTTTTAGGCTTTAATATGGGTCCATCCCTCCTAAAAACATCCAGCAGTTAAGTTAAGAAACTAACTACTAACATAACCAGTATTGGTACCTAAACTAACCTCTAAACCAGGGGTCTCCAACCCTGCTCCTGGAGAGCTACCGTCCTACAGATTTCAGCTCCAACCCCAATCAAACACACCTGAACCAGCTAATCAAGGTCTTCAAGGCTACTTGATAATTTCAGACAGGTGTGTTGGAGCATGGTTGGAACTGAAATCTGCAGGACAGTAGCTCTCCAGGAGCAGGGTTGGAGATCCCTGCTCTAAACTAACCAACTTGGGTTGAGTTTTACAAATATCCATGAGCTCTACCTTGATTGACACTTTTGTGTCCTTGTGCGCCAGTTTCAAGGCATTGTGGAACACTTTGAGATCCTCTTCCAGTGCCAAGGTAGCTGCAGGCAGCTTCTGCTGCTCAGGTTCAATGTGTTCAGCTAGACGTGCAGGCGAGTCGATAAATAGCAGCTTCTTGCTCCCCTTGAGGCCAGTCAGTAGTCGCTCGTGGTATTTGGTGTACTCTCGTACCCAGGTGTTGCAGTTGTAGATGTACACGGCAGCCACATTCTCGTAGGCAAAGTTTGGAAAGACCACAAACCACTTGGATAAGAAGTCCGTCTTGAAGCGGTTACTGGGGCCCACGTGGGTGAGGTCTACTACAATCTCGTAGTGCTTGGCGTAGTACGGTTTGAGCGTTAGAAGGACGTGGTAGATCAGAAGATCACCGTTGATTAGTCCGGTTTTGAACCTAAAGAGAAATAACAATGATAGTTTGAATTTGAATGTGTTTTTGCTTCTAAAGGCCATGCACAGTGCATCTTTGAGAAGTGTATTTTGTTAAAAATGTCCAAAGACGTATATATGCCAAAAACAATGACACATTAGTCATTTTAAACACTTCAAACATGAGCAGTCTGTATCAGTTCCCTTAAATGGCAAACTTCTGACATCTTACACAGAATGGAAACCTGTTTACCAAATATAGCCCTGTTTTCTATTGTTGCTACCACAGGTCAAGAGCATCTCTACTGAAGAACACCTAAATAACATCAACAAGCGTGGGGGACAGGAAGTGATTGTGTTTTGTATCGCAATATATCAAGCCTCATTGCTTCAGGTTGTTGTTCTTCATCTTCCTGCTATCCCTCTCTGGACAAGCCTCTAAGAAAGGCTCTATATCTACTTTAGTAAGTATTTATTAGTTCACCAATTATCTGTAAAGCTAATGTGTAACAGAGTTTGGAAAACAGAAGGCAGGAAAACAAACTACTCAGTCTTTGTTAATGTTTTTATTATACAGTTAAAGTGGCTAAAGAGTTTTGAAACCTATTTTAACAAAAGATTTAGTGCATTTTAAAATCCATATACACTAATTAAAATCATGTTAAATTATGTACACTACCGTTCAAAAGATTGGGGTTGGTAAGAATTTTTAATGTTTTTGAAAAAAGTCTTTTATGCTCATCAAAACTGCAATTATTTGATCAAAAATACAGGAAAACAGGAATGGTAAAGTAGATAAAATAAAATGATAATTTTTCATGTGATTTTTCAGTCACACGATCCTTCAGGAATCATTATAATATGCTGATTTCACGCTCAAGAAACATTTCTTATTATCAATGTTGAAAACAGTTGTGCTGCTTAATATTTGTGGAAACATGATTCAACATGATTGAGGATTCTTTGATGAACAAAGTTCAGAAGCAAGGTATTTATTTGAAATAAAAGCATTAACTTAAAAAACAAAACTTTGAATGGTAGTGTACATAAATTTTTTTTTCCCTATTAGCCAAGCTTTTTGCACTCAGTTTGACCAGACAAATTGATTGTCACTGAAAACTTATTTCATCATGTCTGGTTAATACAGTGTAATGTGTACTGAAAAGCTAAATCAACTACTTTAGAATATTCAAAAGAAGCAAGAAACATGATCTGCTGAATAATGGTACTTGTTTGTTACATAGCTCTCAAAATACATTGACAATGCAGACCACAAACGAGCTGATGTACAACACTACCACAGAAGAGTACGAGGTCCTCAACATTTCCTTTGCAACAACTAGTTTGCCTGCAACTGGAGCCGCCGAGATCAGCTGTTTTATTGATGCCCAGCTAGCATTTATAGCAACAGCAACTGCTGGTGGCATCATCCTGATCCTTCTAACCTCCACCATAGTCTTGGCATGCACCGTCTCAAGCCTGAAACGTCATCACCGGGCCCCTCGTCCATCCCGAAGCAATGCAGACCTGGTGAGTGGAACAGGCTACTGGGGTACAGAGAGAAGAGAAGGCGGTATTGTGGGTCCATGCGAAACCAGCGTTCTACTGGAGGATGTAAAGACAGACGGCGAGGAGGAAGAGATCCTTGATGGCGCGGCAGGACCGAGCCAGTACATCACCACTTCTAACGCAGCCGGTGATTCAGAGAGCGTCCCAACAGCCATGCAGAGCTCAACCTCCAGGGATTCCTGCATAGATCCCATAAGTTTGGAGAATATGCCTCTGATGGTGTAAAGTATAAGAGCTTTTTTGTATGCCGGGCTCTGATGTCAGGCATTTTACTCCTCTTTTTTGCCTTTTTTTAAGTCTTCAACAGTTCAGCTACTGCAGTAAAAAAAAGTAAGCTAACAAAAGTGCACAGTTACAAGCAGCATTACAGGGTTTTTCAGAATTGTTTAACTAACTACAATTTCTGCTCATCCTGTTAAAAGGAAATTTCTTGTAATATCAGATGAATTTGATGGGCCAAACAGTCAGTAAATAGAAAACTTTGACCTTTTAACAGAGGTTAATGCAGTTTTCTCATCTCAATCAGCTCTGGAGATCTGTTTAGTGAGGATGACAAGGACAATTAGTAAATTAAATTTGTGTGTATGATTGTATATTTTGTGAAACTGGTATTTTAACATCAGCATTGTCTCACATTTTGGCTATTTTTTTAATATGGGAAGGAATAGCATATACCCAGAAATCGAAAAGCACATTCACTCGCTGTAGATGGAAGTGAAATACTCTATACTCTGTGCATAAATAGCAGACCACAATATGTGCTTAAAACTGGTGTTGTAATTTCTACTGAAATTTCCACTATAGTCACCAAACTGCATTGCAAAAATAATGAACATACATCTGCCACTGTCGGTCAAACAGTTTAAATGAAACAACCTATGAATGGCTTATTTATATTTGACTTTAAATATTAAGCAGGGATGAAAGAAATCACACACTTCAGCTTTAAAATGGGTAAAGCAATACCACTCAGCCTTAAAAAATATAATCCTATAACAATGAGCAAGTTTTCTATCTCAGAACACTGACATCTCAATATAAAATAAAATGAAATGCTAATGACAAAAATTCTTGTTCTGTTTATCATTTACAATCATATTTTGATATTTTCTGCGTGTTGCAATGCTACTGTTAACGTAGTTGCCAGATTTTGAATGTGTTATTGGTGGTTGAAAAGTGGGTGTTCAGTGAAAGGAACTTTCCAAGATTACAAAAAAAGGAGACATGAGATCATTTCCCTTTAGATGACTTCTGCTCTGCAAAGAATTCTTACTCTTATAGATTTTTCTGAAGATAATTAACAACTGTTCTTTTCTAAAAAATTAACATTAATGCTTTAAAACATACCTTAAAAACAAACCTCACATCCTAGAACAGAGTTTAGATAGAAAAAATGTGCTTCTGTTTTTCATACTCTATTACCACAGATTCTTTCCTCAGGAAAAAAAAAAACTGCTATTAGCAAAAACGAACGCAGCCATTTCACAGCTTCATTTCCTGTCAAGTGAAGTGACGGTTCCGTATTCATCACTATATACTTCAGTCTGCTTCAGAGGATGACTGGGTAAGTAAACATTCTGCTGTTTCGTCTAGCATAAACCAATAATTAAGTTACTTCATGCTACACAACACAACTTTGAAGTCTATATCTTTTAAACATTTAAAGTAACTACATGGCACTACAAAATAGTAGAGTAGAAAACAGTCTGTTGGAAGCTAGTTGTCCAATAGTGACTGTTAAATAAATTAAAAACCTACTTTTTTCCATCGTTAGTCTGCGTCGCCAAGTATTCACTTACAGTTTGAGTGCAACATTAGGTGTTCCACTTTAGGTGTTCCCTTTTTGAGAAGTTATATGAAAAAGATAATTGTAAAAGTTTTAATCTGAGCATGCTGCATGTGGCCAATAAGAATTTGTAGGGAGATAAAACAGTCTGTTGAGTCTCATGTGCAAAAATGTCTCTTTTTTGCAAGGTTCTCTAAGGACACCATGAGAACTACTCTGTGCACACTTGTCTTCCTCTTCTCTCTACCATGGAGTCTAAACGGCCATTTAACAACCAGCAATAAGAATATTGCTGTAACAAACACAGCAAAAAATGCATCAGGGCAGAGGGATTACACTACTGATTCTGGAACAGAAAACGTGGTTTCACTTTCAAGAAGCGTTCAGACGCAACACCGTACAAGTCACTTGGAGCAGCAAGAGATCAGGCTGAGGACAGCCAATGGTGAAGATGAGACATCAAGGACAAGGAGGAATGTACATTATGACGAACACAACTTGACTACTACATCGACACATCCTGAAACGCATACGCAGGACGAGGTAACTCAACAAAAGGAACTACGAAAACCAACAGAAAGTTCCCACAGACCACATACTATATCTCTTTTGCAGACAGAGAATGCTACAGAAATTAATGTCTCTGCTAAACCACCTAATGCCACAAGGGCAGATGTTTCACCAGAGGAAAAGACAAGAAGTGGACTTTCTGAGACACAGGAAACCACTCAGGAAACACCTTCAACTTCTGATTTCCCTGTACACTATGATGCGCAAGCAAATAAAACAGTCATGGATAGCAACAAAACCAATATAAATAAAGATCTTCAAACGGTCCAGCCCACAATGGAGACTTCAGTCCAACCAAGCCCAATGACTCATGCCCCCACTTCTGCAATAGCAACTGTGACAGATTTCAACGGGATTCTAAGCACCAATGGTGTGAAAACCACAGACAGGAAAGAAGTCACAGACAAGCGGACAAGCACTCAAGAACCTAAACTTGAGACTTCATCTATGATTAAGCCAACGAAGACATTGACAACCACTAAAAAGACTGCCACAAAGCGAAGTCCACCTCCATCAAAAGACGAGCAGCAAGCGAACCCAGGTCCTGCTGTTGCAGCTGTGATCGGCACCACGTTTGTCTTGATGTTCATAGCGATAATCTTTATCTTGGTAAGGAAACGCAAAATGCAAAAACGGCAGCTAGAAAATCCTGAGTGGGCCGGACCCTCGCCATTTCTGGATGGCGACATTCAACCAAATTTGCCAAATATGGATGAATCCGAGACCATCAATAGACAAGGCTTCAACCAGATGTCCGTTTCCAGATACCTCTCCCAGCGGCTCTCAAAACACCTGACATTCGGGAGGAACACAAGTGACGAAGTTCTCATGGGGGACATCCTGCAAGGAAGCACGTTTGGCAGACAAAATCCAGATGTCCAAGCCCCCAATGGGAACCCAACAGCTGCTCAAGACTCAACTGAGACAGAGGAAAACAAAATCCAGGAAGGTCAAGAATCTGTGGACTCTTCTGACACCAAAACACCTGCGTCAGGAAGTGAACAAGAACCTGTGATGGAGAGCAAAGAATCAAAGCAGACTGCTGACCTCACTCCATCTCTGTCTTCCGGCCCGGATACTGTAATTAAACCTCCACCTTTAGTGTCTATAGATCTTGATTCCCTTTCAGAAGAAGCAGCTCCTTTGCAAACATCAGATGGTGGGATTGTTCCACCTGCTCCACCACTGCCCTAATCTCATGTGACTATCTACAAATCACCAAAACAAGACAACCAACACACTCATATTTGCTTTCTAAATGTCAAACAAATTAGGCAAACATGACTGCTTGCAACCTTGAGGTAACGAAACACAAAATTCAGGACATATCGAAGAGGTTGTTTTTTATTAGCCAATAGGCTTTAATTATGTCACAATCTTAATCATGATTTGCTACTTGCCAATGGCAGCTCAATCTAGAGAGAATCTGATTGGACAAAAAGCTGCGTAGTCCATGACGAGTCATCCATATTCTTGGTCAGGGGTGTCCAATCCTGCTCCAGGAGTACTGATGTCCAGCAGAATTTAGCTCCAACCGGCTCCAACAAATTTGCCTAAAAGTTTCAAATCAGTCTGAAGACATTGATCAACTTCTTCAGGTGTTTAAATAGGGTTGGAGCTAAATTTTACAGGACAGTGGCCCTCCTACAGGTTTGAACAGCATTCTTCTTAGTCAATTTTCCCAGAAGACAGAGCTTGTACATTTTAAATCTGTATATCTGCTTAACATTAATGTAAGTACACCAGCATATAGCTGCTTTGAGGCTAAGAACTAAAAGTTACAAAACTCCAATTCTGATTTCATGATTTCATTAGGTCTTTACAATGTCAATGCTTTTGTAATTTTTGTACTTTAACAGCTACAAGCTAATATATGGCTAGCTCAGACATAAAAACCACAGCATGTCCAGTCTTTGTTCTTATGCACTTAAGTGTGTGTACGAGAAAGAGGGAATGTAGCCTCAATACCCAGTTTGTGAATGAATTACTGCATTGCTATTGCCACTGGGAGAATGTCTGAGCTTCAAACCGAGAGGAACTGTCAGACAAACAGACCCAATTGTAGCTCACTCTAAAAATACAAAGTGTTGCAACAACACGGTCTTGTGTCCTTCTTTCCTTCAGCTGTAAGACAAAAAGGGTTCATTTTTTTGCAGGACTATATGGTAATATTTTGGCTCAAAACCACCTTAAAATCTTTAGGGGCACGATCGGGTTCCTAAACAGTTAATCTAATCTCTGATGTTAATTTTTAATCATATGAAGCTGTTTTATTGAACAAATAAAAAATATAAATACTAGGACCAGTGAAACAGACACAGACTGGTCATTTACACTTAAAAATTAATGATTCACAAACTTCAGTGGAAATTTGCTGTCTAAACAATGCCAGACTACATTAAAATGATTTGTAGTCTGCATCGGGAGGAAAATTAAGTAATTCAAGAACCATTAACTGAACCGAATATCATGAAAATCATTCCACAACCGGTTCTCGGTTTCCAACACTAACATTGCTCTGCGCCTAGGAATCAGCATACCTGAAGTACTACTATTGAGAAAGGTATGAAGTTAGTACAAGTAGTATACTGTGTGTCTTCTGCAGAGTGATGAATGCATGGCCCGTGCACCGCCTGCAGCAGAAGTGAGAGAGGAAATGTCATAGCTGAGTCAAATTGGGAAACAGTCCACAAGGCTATTTTCTGCATTTTGATTTATTTTCAAAAAAACTCACTTCATCCGTTGGGTTTCAGCCAGAGTTCAGTGGTTACCTGAGCCATTACTTTTAAACTACTAGTTTGTGGGATGCCAACAACAACAACATTATTATTATTATCATCCAATTCAGATACCATTCCATGATAAAGCTATAGTACTTTTTTGTTAGGGTTTTGATTATGTTTTACAACATCCAGTTCTTAATGATACTATTCACTGCTGCAGGTTTTCTGATTCAATAGCTCAAACTCTCACCAAACTTCACTGTGCTGCTATGCAGGTGTTCACACATTTGATTGGTGTTGCTATGCTGCTTCGCTCCATGGCTACATTCACACCTCATTGGTGCTCTTAAAATGTGCAATTGCACTTTCAGAACACTAGGGGGAAACAGGTGGGGGCCAAATGGAGCATGACAGACCACTGTAACCCAGACCATGCCATATTTATATCTATAGATATAAGATTTGAAACAATACATCCTACCAAACAGAGTAGATTTCATACAATATACTCTAAAGTAACCAAACTAAAGGGGGTACTTCAACAAGATGAATGACATTTATCTGAAAATTTACTCAAAGACCAATACTGAAATCCTCAGGAATGAAACTAAAAACTCAATGTAGAGAGCATCAACAAAAACAGCTGTCACATAAATGAGGACATGGCCGTAGAGGCACATTAAACCACGTCACCCTGTCTTCTGCATTTAGCTGCGTCACACAGATTAATTCAGCACTGTCGCAATGGAGCCTGGGTTCATTTATCAAAGCATCGGGCTATGTGAGTAATGGGATTTCTAAATATGGCATGTACACAGATCATGACATGTTACAGAAGAACAAAAAGTGAGAGAGACTGAGAGAGAAAAATCACGGAGATGATTTGGTGAAGTGTGCAGATCCGGAATATAAAACACTGAAGTCAGCATCCACCCCCCCACCTCATCAGCAGCAGTATGGGTCGACTCTGTGCTGCATTTGCCACCTCCCCTCCCCACCATCCGATGATCCTTCATCTCCCTCCTTTGGTCCCTCCTTTCTCTCTCTACCTCCTCTCATAGACATCCCTGAAGCAAGTGGGCAGCCAGCAGAAGCGGAGGCTATCCAGGGGTGCAAACGCTCTGCATGACCATGTCTGGACGAACGGAAAGGCAGGGAAACGGCTAAGAGAGCCTCTAAACCCAAAGTAACTCTCGGCTGCCAATGAGAGGAAAAGGAGGGGGTGGGTAGAAGAGGGGGAGCAAGAGCGAAAGCGGACAGGAGCATGAGACAGTGAAGACGAAACGTGGACCCTGCTGTCATACAAGACTGGGAAAACATAAGACACCAAGCAATTAAAATCACCTTCTGCTGCTCTAGAAAAAGGGGGAACGGGAAGAGAGGTCAGAACGGACAACGACATGTTCACAAAGTAATGGAAAGGATCAGGTAAGCAATACATGACATTCAGACAAGAATAAGGAGCGTCTAACTCAGGTTTACCAAATATGCTCAATCACAAAATGCACAGAGATATTAGATTACAGTGATTCTGCAGTAAAGCATTATTATTTTAAAAACAGGGACACCTCCATCAGAGCACAAGATACTTTCCCCCATAGAAATTTCTGGCATGTGCACACACTCTTTTTTTCTAATGGTAACATTAGGTTTTTAGACTGTACTGGCAAACATTGAACTTGATGGACTTACTAATGGATTTACTGAAGTAATGATTCAGGCTTTAATGTCATATTCAGTATTTCCTGCATACTGACGTAACAACCCAGAACACATGTAACTTCCCAGAACCGAGTGTGGCATGATGTGCACACGCATAGAGGTACTGTGCAACGCTGTCCCCAACTGCCCCACAAATGAGGAGGTGGGGGTTCAGGATGTAGCCACTGCTACTAAAGCTAAATGCTAACATCTCAGTGCTGCAGCATGGCAGGGCAGCTCCTGGCAGACGCTCAAGCTATTAGCACAGACCCACTGAGAGAAAGAACTGAGTGGCTCTGTATGGGTGGTAACAGTAAGACCTGTTGTTAACAGTGCAATGGACAGAGAATGTTCAATAAATGAAAATGTCCTTATGGCATGATGTCTATACCTTGTTGATGCGCTATACCGGAGTGTGGGAAGAATTACAATAATAAAGGGACACATTAGAGTCTTTGAAAAGTGCTGCTTAGATCCCAAAAAATAAGTTGCAATGGGTATGTCCTCCAAAAGTAGGGGAGGGGGGTTTCAAAAGAGTTCAAATGATTGCTACATCTCCCAAGAATCTTTATAGGACCTAGCTATAAAGTATGTTGAGGATACTGAGGTTCTCATTCTTAAAAACCGAAGTTGATTTGCTCTGTAAAGAACAAATGACGGCAAGGTTGACCGAAACATCAGAACAATACTTAGTAGGGGTACACTACAAAATGGTAAATGATAGTCATGTATAAGATCGGTAAAAATTCCCTGGAAGATGACCTGACTTGTTTTATAGTCATTAGTAGAAGGGTTGAGTCGCAACTCCTACTGGGAGACCAACCCTTCCACTAATCTACAGCTTTTGTGCATCTTAGCTTGGATGCCAATTAATTTATCTTGGATAAAAGCAAAACCTAAAGAACAAGTTTATGACAAATGTTCCGTTTTGCAGGACAGCCCACACCACACCTGCCTCCATGCCGACTAACCTGTTGCTCCTCCTCCTGTTCGGGGTGCGTGTGCTGGCCATCTGCCCGCCAATGTGCACCTGTAGCAGAGGCCATAGGGCAGTGAACTGCTCTGCACGAGGGTTGGCTATGCTTCCTGACAGCCTGCAGCACAACATTCATTTCCTCAATTTATCGCATAATCGACTCCAAAATCTCGATGGACTCCTCAACCATTTTGACCACTTAAGAACTCTGGACATCTCCTATAACCATCTGCACCACGTTCCCATTGGTCTGCCAAGAGCACTTTGGGATATACGTGCCTCTGGAAACTACATCCGTCAACTGGAGAAGAACGATACAGCATACCACTGGAACCTTCAGAATTTGGACTTGTCGCACAACTTGCTGGAACGTGTGGTCTTAATTAACAACACATTATCCAATCTCCAATCACTCAACCTTAGTCACAACAAATTCTGGACTGTCCCAACAAACATGCCCTATAATTTGGAGACGGTGGACCTCTCTCACAACTTCTTGCTGCAGATCTTGCCTGGCTCACTCGACCGCCTTTCCAAACTGTCGAGATTCTACCTGCATGCTAATCGTTTTACCTTGTTGAGCGATGGTGTCTTCAGTCGACTGGATGGACTGCAGCTTCTCACACTTGGAGACAACCCTTGGGCTTGTGAGGATGAGGAGAATATAAACCATCTGCTGACTTGGATGCAGCAGACCCCTGCAAAGATCTTGGGCTGTCCCTGCTACACCAGGCCCACATGTGGAGAAGCCCACCTGGCCACCAGGAGAACCTGGCACTCAGCCGCATTCACAGAGCCGCCACTGGGTGCCGACGCTCGTCATCCTGGCCACCGAGCACCAATGCAGGTAGTTACATCTGGGTACCTGTCCAAGTCAGCCCAGTTGAACGTGGGTCAATATCCAAGCGCTGCCAATACCTCTGGGCCAGGCGAGCAGGTACTTATCGTGGGTGGGGGAATTGTCACGTCCACTCCGCATAGCCTGTCCACACAGTCAAGCACAACAATCCGAACACGTAGTACCAAGAAGGTCCTTCCAGGAAGAGCTCGCAGCACAAGCCATCAAATCCACATATGCAGCCTTGAAACCATCATTTTGAGCCTTTTATGTACAGTTGTCATTCTCAGTGCTTGGTGATTCTGCATAACATTCTCTTGAACTAGACCTGCTGCCTTGAGTCTGGAAAACAAAAAATCCACAAAGAATGCAAAACGAGAGACTTACCTCTTAGGTTTCCATTTTCACATCGTTCTGGCTACCTTCTTGAGCATTTTTCAACATATGCAATCTCTGCCTGCTTCCAATAAACTTACCGCCTTCTACATAATGTGACTGAGTACTGTATGGCTTACACATATCAACATCTAGACACGTGTACAAGTACACCACAATTAGAAGTTTCTTAATGTGGAAAATTGAATGTTCTTTCCAATGTAATGCTTGAACATTGACAGAGATTTGTGCATTTCATTGTTTATATTATGTATTAAACGAAACACTTAAAAGTGTAAAGCTAATGTGTTCTATGAGTACAGACATGCTGCCTTTAACTGTTGAAATAAGAATAAAATTGGAAAATCCATGGTGTTTTACTACAACTACATAAAATAAAGTCAACAGGCCATGCAGCGAGACTAGAAAATGCTGAATGCTTAAACACACCAAAGCAGATCTGATAGTCCACGTCAAGAGAGGTATATGGTTTCCCCAGATATCAGAGCAGTCCCATGGTCCCATGGAACCATCAAGCTTGGCCAGCCATTTTACATTCCTGCACAGTGTGGTACATTGATCAAATAAATGCCAGCACTTCATAAAGAGGGGTTTCCTTCTGCTTACAATAAAAAAACAGGGTGAAACATGCACAACATGGTGCTGAACGGAAAACAGCTGGGACCAGCACTCTTTGAAAATACAGCAGAGCTTGCTTTAAAAATCAATAATTTCCTTGATGTATTTGGTGACAAGTTTAAATGTTTTCTCAGCAGTTTATTTAAATACATGCCTGTTCAAGGAAGAGGGGGTTACCAAGCTGAGTCTTGGTTCCTCTTCATCTACCTCTACATCTTATTGGCTTTTACTTGTCACTATATTCTTTGGCTTGCTCACTAAGGGCTTTATAAAGCACCATTCTTTGTTATGCTGCTATATGTGTCTACAAATATTTCTTATATTAAAATCACTGCCTGCTAAACAGACATCATGAACTAATATCTTCACAATATTAATAAGTAAATGTAACAATAATGCAAAAAAAAAAAGCCCTCAGTTTTGTATTTTAACAGAATTAATGAACAATCAAACAGCAACATGAGACTGTGTGTTGACCTTTTTTTTTTATGAGTATGATCATTCAAATGATTTGCAAACTTTCAATCATTCAAACCTTCAGATTAGCGATCAACCTATGACTACCTGATACCTCTTACAGCTGATGTAAACGTTTCTAAATTAAGTCATAAGACCTTAAAAATTTCACAGATTTTCCCAAAAAAAAAAAAAAAAAACTTTTTTGTCATTAAAGTCAATATATATGGTCAAAACATTTTCTTTTGTGTTCTAAACAATGACAGAATTTTCCATTTTGGGTAAACTCCCTCTTTAAATGGAGGAGACTAAGATAAGAAATAATTATAAATGCATTCAGTTCTATTATCCAATAACAATACAACTCCACCCCCTGCAAGGGTGTTGGTTTAATGTGTAATACTGAAATAAAAGACATCATTTTACACTGGCATTCACACTAACATCCTTCTAGAGAACTGAGACACACAAAGAACGATCATCCATGGCAAACGGTAAATATGACAATTTATTTAAAGAAGTTTTTTTTAAGGTGATGTGTCTTATTTATAAAATGTCTTATTTAGGGATGTAATGATGCACCCTGAGCCAATTGAAAATTGATAAAAATATGTGATTCAAGTCGGTTGAGATGTTAAACGAATCGCATTCGAATCGTATACATTTGGGGGAAGGGGTTTATATGACTATCTCTGAGGAGAACTGACTGTCTTTGGAAGCTTAGAAGGTATTTTCTTTTCACCTAGTCAAACGCTCCCATGTGCTTCTGTGTGAGCTCTCAGTGAAGAGCGTGCCGTGAAGCGATGATCATTGTAGACAATCACAGACATATCTGTTGAGCATGTGAACACAATCAGCAGCGTTTAAGAATCCGCTCAAGAGCACACTCAAATGTTAGCGGGAAATTGACATTTTAAAAATTTCAAAAGTTGATACTTTTGACAGAACTAACACAAACCAAAACAAAAACACAGACATTCCAACATGGAACACACATTTTCAAAGTAGAATAACTAGCTGTAGCATTGCTTTTCGGATAAACGAGTATGTGAACTTGGCATGTTTCCTAAATATCTTCTTATGTATTATGGTATTTTCATGCTTTAGTGCAGTCAAAAAATTACATACAGCACCTTTAAAGTAGTATTCATAAGTGTAGCGCTGCTTCGTTTATAGCGGTAACCAAGGAAACACTATATCGCTGCTGTTCCATAAGCTCCATCTGCTGTCAGAGTGAATTTGTGCTTTTCATTTCGTTCAGATGTTTATGTAATATAGTTTCTATATTAGAGATCTTTCAAAACTCAGACCATTCTGTTTTTTGCTTCAGATTTTGTAATTATACAATCTAATTTAAATCAAAAACTGCTCATGCTGCATGTATGCAGCATCTTAGTTAGGATTGTGATTAAAATGCAGTGGTTGCCTCTCATTTTAAAAGGAAAGAGCACAGGCTAAGCCTTAGTTTGTTTATATGAAGAGATTTCTTTTATTTGTATTATTTATTTATTTGATTTGGGATTTGTTTCAAAATTATCTAGTTTTGCTATTTTGCCATTTTGATTTCACAAAGAAATGTGCAGCATTTTGTCTGAGAAACAATAAAGGAAGATCTTTTCATTTGTAATCTGTCTTAATCTCATATTGTTAAAAAATCATGTTTTGAAATCAATACCATGAATCGTATTGCATTGTGAGTTGAGTGCATCGTTAAATCCCTAGTCTTATTTCTAAAAAAAAAAAATACTACATAGATTATGATTTAAAACATTTAAAAATCAAAAAAGGGACATTAAAATTTTATTCTGTTGTTTGCCCTCATCTAAATAGTGAGAGACATGAATATGGTTCCCAAAACGATTCTACTTCTGCTAGTGGCTGTAATGACTGCAAGTTATGGTCTCACCAATGTTGCCGCCAACAATACAACTTCAATAAGCACAACAACCAGCAGTAATATAACTGCTAGCACAAACAACGGTACGGCCACCAGCACAAACAACGGTACGGCCACCAGCACAAACAACGGTACGGCCACCAGCACAAACAACGGTACGGCCACCAGCACAAACAACGGTACGGACACCACCACAAACAACGGTACGGCCACCAGCACAAACAACGGTACGGCCACCAGCACAAACAACGGTACGGCCACCAGCACAAACAACGGTACGGACACCACCACAAACAACGGTACGGCAACCAGCACAAACAACGGTACGGCCACCACCACAAACAACGGTACGGCCACCAGCACAAACAACGGTACGGCCACCAGCACAAACAACGGTACGGCCACCAGCACAAACAACGGTACGGCCACCAGCACAAACAACGGTACGGCCACCAGCACAAACAACGGTACGGCCACCACCACAAACAGCGGTACGGCCACCAGCACAAACAACGGTACGGCCACCACCACAAACAGCGGTACGGCCACCAGCACAAACAACGGTATGACCACCAGCAAGACCACAAGCACCAGCACCAAAACCAGCACAAGCACCAAAATCACCACCACTTCTACTGCACCATCTCTTTCACCTATGGGGATCATGGGACTATCTGGACTTTTGGTCTACACTGTCACCTCCACTGCGATTATTACACTCTTCCACCATATATGATCCTCAACTCCAGTTGATAACTGCCTATGTTTGTCAAATAGCTAAAATACAGATTAGTTTTTTTTTCCTCCAACACTATAAAAATCTAGAAAAATATATGTATGATTGTATATAGACAAAAAAAAAAATTACTTTTCTAAATTTCCATTCCAGAATGGTTAAGGATGAGCCTTTTTTATTAAAAGAGGTATGTAGGAGTCATACATAGCGATGTGTATAATGTCATGTAATAATGTACTAAGAGTGACACATCAATAAACTAATACTGAAAAGGCACAGCTGCTATTCAGTGGATTTATGCAAAACTTCTTAAAGACAAAGCAAATAACTTGCGTAAACCTTAAAGAGAACAATCATAATGAACAGGATACACAAGGAATAAAACAGAAAAAGTTACAGCTGAAAAGTTACAATACAAATAGCAAAAGGCCAGGTATCATACTGAAATAACATGAAATAAAGCTCTTACCTGCGTGCAATGTAGTAAAAGACAGGATTGCCATTCTTAGATGTTCCAGCTTGGTAAAAGATGTTGAGGGTTTTTAAAGCTTTAAATTCCTCCTTCTCATGGACTTGATGCCTGAAAAAGAAAAAAAATATATATTAAAAAGTTTTTTTTTCTCCCTCAGATTATAAACTAAGGTTGCTAATTAATTAAAATCAAAATTATATACTTTATTTTCTGAAAAAAAAAAAAAAAAAAAAACCAAGTCGCACCAAGTCAAAACATGTTGTTAAACCGCATTTAATTATTTCAAAAATAATAAAAAAAATAAATAAATAAAATAGCTAAAGTTGAATTTAAGGAAACCCACGAGAAAATAAATTTCTGTACGAATTCACAGACTAGAATTTTCAAATTCAAATTTTTTAAAAGTGACCTAAAAAAGTAAAATAAACACATCCTCTGCAAAAACAACAGATGGGAAGACATGAGTAAAGATTTGGGAAGAGAAACAAGAAATTCTATGTGTAATCCAGTGGAATAACCCATGAAATATATTTATAAAAAAAATAAAAATTTTTTTTTAAAAAAGTATGACATATGGCCCAATCCAAATTTATAGGCCCATATACCTCTATCATTCAGCACAAATCCAAATTTGATCATATTTGCAACGTAACATTTGGTTGCTAATCTATTATTTATTATATAAACAAGACTTGTACTTGTATCCCAAAATTCCCATAAAACAGCAACCTTCACGTGTAAAAATGTGTATTGCGTACCACTGCACTGAAGCAACTGTCACTACTATACAACGGACAAATTAAATTAAGCCAAGTAACTTTCCTGGTTTGGCTGACTCAATATCTGTTTGATACTGAATAGGCTACAATGTTATCTTGGCAGTGCCAGAACTGATAATGTCATGTGTGCATATTTGTGTGTGTGCTTGACATCAATTTCATTATATAAGTGGCTTTGGAATAAAAGGCACAGCATGTTTCAGATTCTAAAACAAACAATAACATTGGACCTAAGAGAAATGAAACTACTACATATCCATGAATTTCCCAAAAAAACAAAAAATAAATAAATAAATAAATAAAAGAAAAACTACAATAATCTCCAGACAGAAAAAGGTGAGAATAACATCAGTAAAAAAAACTTGTTAATCTTCCCTCTTGCTATCTGAGTAAAATACAAAGAGAAGAGAAATCCAAGCTTTTGGCAAAAGCAAGAACAGTAACCTTGTCATAAACTCCTCAAACTTTGAGCTGGTGAGGTTGAGGCTGGACCAGTGTGTGTCAGCTACTGGCTTATGTTCAGGAGGGCCCAGGTATGCCAGGAGGGTGGCCATCTTGTCAAATGGTCTGCGACCCACTGCCTTGTGGTCCCTATGGTTTAAAGTTTGATTACAAGATTTGTTAAAACTGTATTAAAACTGAAAATATTACATATTTTCCATGCGCTAAACTCTTTTACATTTACCACTGAAAAAGGAAAACACTGTATCTAGATGGGTTAGTTACTGAAAAACCCCAAGCATATAGACCTTGCATACCTTGCAAATGACTTGCCATTCTTGTATATCTAGAAGCTATTTTACCTGTTGCTGGACAGGTATTGGCCAATTCTTTCCTGGTTGTTCCATAACAGACGGTGCAGGGCGAGCACATTGCTGTCACTGATGAAAGACAGACTGTGGTTCACTGAGTCACTTGGTGGAGAATCAGATGCAATATCCAAGAAGAACCTGCCAAAACAAAAATTAGGAATTTTAAAGCCCAAGGTTCATAAAGTTTCTAAGGAGCAGATGGGTTTAAAACATTGTGTTTCAAGACTCAATAAAATCAACTGGAGTTTTGTAGCTTTTAGTCCATATTTCTCAGTTTTAAGGACACATATACTTGCATACCCCTAAAACGTGGCCTAAGTTACTTTTAGCAAATATACTCATTTAAAACTTAGGCTTCTTTTTCAGGTTAAATAATCAAAAATATTTAGATGTGATGAACATTTAGCACAAATCAAGAATCTCCACTAGAGAGAAACAAAACAGTGTATGTGAGAATCCTTCAAATACAAACATACTTTCTGGCTGCATCAAAGTTGCTTTTGACAAAATCATTAAAAGGCCGCATATGCTCTTCTTTTGTGAAAAGGACATGATTAGCAATGCTCTGGAGTATCTGGAGAGGAAAAAAAAAAAGAGAAAAAATATTATAGAAATACAAATACACAAATATTAAGTGGGATGTTGTGCGATATAAATAAACCTTTAATCTTGCCAATAAGTCAACATACTTCACCACCACAGATGATGGAAATGGAAGACGTATAATATGTAAGAACATGGCATTGCTTTACTCACTTACCTTAGACATTAGTTTGAGGCCACGCTCTATGCGAGGTGGAGGTTTCTTGTCTAGGATGCCTGCCTCATACGGTGATACGATAGCTGGATTAATGAAGCGCAAGAACATGGCACTTCCTACTGCACCGATACTGTTCTGAGGAAACCGCTGGTTGACCACCTGCACAAACAGATGAGAGGAAATGAGAATGAGAGGAAAGACAGCTGAGTGCTGGAAGGACGCATTATAGATAAATCATCTAATTATTGCCAAGTATATTGATTTTAATTTGAAAACAACAAAACACAGAAAACTAATATAGATTTTAATAGGTTTAACATCCAGGAAAGGATATTATGAAGAAAGAAAATATGTAAATGTGTGACAGAAAAGAAAGATAACTGATAAATGTGTTTTGTGTCAGGGAAAACAGGGTTATGATGTATTAAACAGTATGCAGTGCTTGCACAGAACAAACTAATAATGACGTCAGACTTGTATGATAGCAAATATGCAAATTAATGCTGCCCAACGATTATCAACCATTAAATACAACAAATATACATACCACCCTTAAACACAAAAAAACAGTCTGTTACTAACCACAATAAATGTTTGCAGAACAATGTGTAACAGTACATACACACCCTAAAAATATTATTCATGGCAATCTGTGGTTACAATTTCCCCACACCTATAATAACTGATAATTTCTGCCCTAAATTCTTTGTACGGGACTGAACTGTTTCCGAATACAAGTTCAAGTCATTCTAATTAGACTGAGACTTAAAATAGGCTTAAAATCATTCGTTCTGTATAATCTGTTTACATGCAGCAATTTTACATGTAACAAGTTCAAAATCTCGTGTAAACACATACTTTTCTTTTTATGTTTGAAAGTAACCAGTGTTTTAATATTTAAACACATATTAACAATCAATCAAAAAGATGATTATAATTTAATTATAATTATAAAATGCACCATGCTTGTAACATCATGGTCGTGTTGCGATGGTCCTAGCAAATGGCAAGAGAAAGGAAATGAGGAAAAACAAAAAGAGAGAAAATTAAGGGTGGGAATATTTAGACATTTTTACACCATTACATACATTATCAATCATGCATATGCACCAATGGTTTCTGAAGATGAAAACATTGTTTTGAAGACGACCCATAGAGCACATGACAAGCCAGAGTAGCGCCAACATGTTCATTTTAGATCGTATGTATAGCATGCAAATCACTTAACACCTTCATTAAAAGCTTTCCAAGAAAGACAAGACTCTTCAAGGAGACAAAATACAGATTCATAACATTTTCTAATTGAAACTTAGAAGCGTTTATACACTCTCAGAAGGTAGACCAAGTCAGTACCAGGCTCAAGGTCTGCATATTTGAGGATACACTGTCTCCATGTTAGAACAGACCTTAAACCCACGCAAAGAAACAGTCTTCTGCTTTACCGCAAGACACAGAAAAGCTGAACTGATCCAAACTGCCCGCCACCACTGACCCAGTCCACAAGATGAAATTCAAAGAAAAAAAAAAGAGTGATCCAAAGCAGTACAATTATTTTGTTTGTTTAGCTCAGTGGTTCTCACTATTTTTTTTTCATGAGAGCCGCACTTATAGGACAAAGTCAATAGGTGAGCCACTTTTACCGCAAAGTATCAAAAGTTACATCCAGTCATAAATAGCATGTCTGCTTATCCATCTGTCATCCCTGAACATACAATATGCAATGCAATACAAAGGGGGTTATTTTTAAAAGTTATTGAAAGTTATTTTTTTAAAGTTATTTGTTTAAAGTTATTTGCTTCTACATTAGCCCATCATGTATCTAACTATCCAAGACCACATTCGGTGTTAAGAGCTGGAAAGATTGCCAAAACAACTCCGCAGTGAGTCAATGTCATGGACGTAAGGGCAGAGCAAGTTTAAATATCTTTCTAGTCTATATTTTCATCTTGTAATTCTGCTGTTTTGGGGTATTTTTTTTAAATATAAATTATTTGTAATAGAGCAGACACTGACTGTTGTTCATGTATTTATGTCCTCATTTGGCGAGACGGCAGACGCTGAAAACACTGCGTGCTTCAATATGCGTGTAGTAAACGAAACTGCGCGTCTGTGCATTCATTCATAACGAGACACGCAGGATTCATATTTAAATGGTATTTTTGCAGCTTAATATTTACAGATATTAGTCCATATTGTGATTTGATTTAAGTGTAATGACCTACTTTTGATTTATTCATCCAAACTTTGACAAATTCAATGACATTCTGCGTTATACAGTAAATTCAGTTTTTATAACTAGATTCTGCGATTCTGTCCGTGTTTTCCGCATCTCGGAAATCATAAAGCCCTGATCGCACCACGATGCTTGCGTCCGGTGTAGACACGGTGTGAGTTTTTTAATGGGTTATGTTATAGCCCTGCTTGTTTTTAATGTTTTTATGAAATCTCTGTATTGATCATATCATCATATTATTTACTGCCATGCGAGCCACAAATTAAAGCTTGACAAGCCGCATTAAGCTCGCGAGCCGCGCAATGAGTAACACTGGTTTAGCTGCTCATTTTCCACACAATGCTGTGTTAAAAATGGAGGTGTCTTCATAAGAAAACTGTACATACTGCAAACAACACTGTTTACACAGGTGTTTCTGAACATGTTCTGGCAAAAAACAAAATCCAAAAACATGAAAACAAATTAACAAATTCGTAATTTAAAAACAAAAATCAATAAAACAAACCAAAAAACATGTTGCATTTATGGTATGAATAAACCCAAACGAATAATAAATGGTAGCTAAAGAAAAAATAAAAAGGCTAGAACACTTACGGATTTTTTGTTTTCCTTTTTTTCTTTAACAGTGGCTTTATTCAGAAGGGAGTGGCAAGTAGCCTACAGGACAGAGATGAGCACAGAGAGGTCACAGCAGCTACACAACTGCACTCAGCACAGCCACAGTGCATACAAACACAATGGAGGAGCAAACAACACAACCACTTGCCTTTCTAAGAGCTGATCTACGAACAATTTCATTCATGTTCAATTCAGTGATTAAGAAACACCAGCAGAAGCTCTCCAAGCAGAGAGTAAAGCAAAAGCAGTAAAGATGCTACAGTGGAGGAGAGAGAGAGCTCTTGGCCCAAGCAAACAAAGTGTGAATATGTTAAGAGTGTAAAGACAAGTTAACGCTAGCTGCAGGAAATTAAAGACCAGAATATGTGCGTTGCATGTATGAGAACGCAAGTGGACCATGCAGAAGATAGAAGGACGTGTGCAGCAGGACTGATGGTTGCAGCTGAAGGAGTCCATTTTTTTCAGTCTGTTTTCCCAGAAAAGAAAGACTTTTTAATGTGTGCATCTATTAAATGGAAATTTTTAAAAGTCCACTAGCACAGCAATGACCTCAAACCTAACTATGTGCCACAAAACTATCATTTCAAATTTATGAGACTTAATAAGCCGAACATCACAACCCAATCACTGTGATTACAAAGAAGACAAGTAAGGCCATGAAAGGAAATGACAAGAAAGAAAACAAAACTACATGTAATTAAGAAAGAGGAAAAGAAAAGGTGTTTTTTCATTAATAGATTTCTTACTATGCCTAAAAAACAACTTTATGCATCATCGTCCACAAGATGGTGCCCTTGACAGAGTGCAGTCACACCAGAGATGTGAGAAAAATAGTTGGTACTTTCAAATGAAAACTTGGTACCTCTGTTTCAGTAAAAAGAAGATACACTACCAACTACATAAACACCCCCTTCAATTTCTTTCTATGCAAGACATAATGAAAAAGAACAAAATAAATTGTTTTTGTACACTCAAGTGGAAGTGATTTCAACTGTGGGCTGAATACACGGTTAACATTATATAAATGTGTCAACCCCCATGTGTGATATAAATATGGATTATTGCAGCTGGAAAAATTGTGATTTGTACCTACTCATGACAAACCTTCGCAATATAGCTTCAATCAAAATATGTTTCCTTACCAAACTAAATCGATAATGACTGTTGCATGTAGAGCAGCAAATGATTCAGCAGATGTTCTTAGTCATTTGTACAAGATCATCTTTTTCTGATACATTAAACTTTAATGGGGTTACCAGAAGTATGAAGGATTATATCAGCCTGATATGAAGAACATCTTTAAAAACAAATATTTAAAAAAATATTAAGAACAGGTTGTAATATGATTTAACTGAAAATGTTTGCACTTTGAATGCCACAATCCCATTTTGCCATTCAAACACAAGAAATTTTATGACAACAGTAACATTTCAAACACTCTTACATATCCCTTTTCTCTCATATAGCTACAAAAAAATAACAATAATAACATGATAACTCTACTGGAATCCAGTTATGGGATGTATATTACTGTTTAAACGTGTGGGGTCAGTAAGAACTTTGGTTTTATTTAACAGGGACGCATTAAAATTGATCAAAAGCAATAAAGACTTTAACATTGTTATAAACGATTTCTATTTTAAATAAATGCTGTTAAATCCTGAAAAACATGTTTGATGGTTAATAATAATAAGAAGAAGAAGAAATGATTGCTGAGCACCAAATCAACATGCTTAAATGATTTCTGAAGGATCATCAAACTGGAGTACTTCTCAAAATTCAGCTTTGACATCACAGGAATAAATTACATTTTAAATTATATTAAAACAGACAAATAGTTATATTAAATTGTAAAAATATTTTACAATATTATTGTTTTTACTGTATTTTTGGAGACTTCTTTCAAAAACATTTTTTTAAAAAAAACCTACGAAGCCCAGACATTTGAATGCATCTCAAGTGTGTGTCTGAAGGAAATGGAGGGATTTAAAGCGTCTGATATATTCATAGACAGAGGTGAGTAGTGGCGTGAGAGAGTATAAGAGCAGGTTCTCTAGTTAGAAGTGACTGGAAGACTGATCAGTGGATGCCCAAGCAAGAAAGACAGCCACAATGCAGTCATTCAGAGGATGCAGTAAAAGTGATACAAAAAAAAAAGAAAAGCAGACTGGCATTAGGCAGTGAGTATACCTGATATAGACAGTGGCACACGCTGCGCAGCTGTGGAGGAAACTCGTTTGAAGAGTTGATAATGGCCAGGAAGAAGCGGTCTGTGATCTGCAGCAGGTTCTTCTGATTCTCCTCCAGATTCTCCGCTGGTTCGAGCCTAAAGAGAAGACGAGAAGTTAAACATTTCAGCAGAATGACAATGATAAAAACCCATCTGTATTTTGAAGAGTGTTTAAATGTACATCCTTTAAAGGAGACCTATTATGCCCTTTTTTACAAGATGTAATATTAGTCTCAGGTGTCCCCAGAATGTGTCTGTTTCAGCTCAAAATACCCCACAGATCATTTATTATATCATTCTGAAAATGCCTATTTTGAGTGAAAACAGAAAAATGCTGTTTTCGTGCAAGTCTCTTTAAATGCAAATGAGCTGTTGCTCCCCGCCCCCTTTTCCAGAATAAGACTGTGACTTTACAGCTCGTTCCTCAGATATTCTACCAAAAAACATGTTTGGTTTTGATTATCATGTCTATTGCACTGAAATCATGCATTTTAAAGCCATATCAGTTTAAACTTCTGATATACAGTTTTCTGAGCGCACACATCTGAAGCACACGCACAGAAAGCATCTGTCATACAGCATGTGAGTACTAAACAAGCTTGCTGCGAAAGGCTTACCAAAAAAAATTACTGGGTTTTTCTTAACGTTTTTCTGGGTTGCACCGGGCACCCGATTATAGCGCTTAAACACGGAAAAAGTCCGATTTTCAAGATATGTCACCTTTAAAGGAAGTAAAAGCTAGACCTGACTAAACATAGTTAGCAATTAGAGTTTAACTAGGTAAACATACCTGGTAGGGTCTACTTCAAAACTGATTTGCTGCCACTCCGGTGTGGTAATAATTCCTCTCAACAGGGGCTCCAGAAGCTTCTGCAGATATGCAGCACCATACACCTGAAAACACAGAAAGGCCAGATTTTAAGTGCACATACACTACTGTTCAAAAGTTTGGGGTTAGCTTTGCCATCACTGAATTAAATTAAATCAAATGTGCTATGACTGACACCGTTTCACGTTACCTTAAAGCAAAAGGTCATAATCTTGCTGGCTAAGCTGTTTCCTCTGAAGAGGGTCTGCATAGAGTCGGCCAGCTCCACCTCTTTTGAGAACATGTTCCACAGCAGCTGATACAGCAGATGGCGAGAGTCGAACAGTGTCACCAACACCCTGGCCAACTCATCCTGAAAACCATCAGAACATTGAGCACAACAGCTCTCTAATGGCCAACAATAAACCCAATGCATTATACGCTGAGCAAAACAGTTAAATAGATAGCGTATTTTAAAGAACGCTGGGTACCAAACAACACTGGAACCCACTGATGGATCTTCTCATGGTTCACAGAAGAAAGTAAGTCATACAGTTTTGGAAGATGACAAAACCTTAATTTTTGGGTGAACTGTACCTTTAAGGCCTGTTCATAATGACATATGAAGAAACTGTAACATAAAATAATTTTAACTATTTTCTGCATCAAAAACAATTCACATAAAATTTTCATTAATATATTAATATTTTTTAATGAATTGTTTAGCGTCTAAATCTAGCTTCTGAGTAAGAAAAAAAAGATTATAAGAAAGTTTGCTTTAAAACCTTATCATGCATCTTTTTTAAATAGACATTAGCTCTATTTAATTCTTCTTATTTTGTCGAAACTGTAAAGTTAAACAAGGTTGTTAATATCTCTTACCCATTGAGAGCAGGGGACCACATTGGCCAGTGCCATGGCTATGGGCAGCTCGCCCTGGTCTCCCATCATGGTGACCAGCTCAACAAGTCTCTCAAAGCGGTCTGCAAGCACAGTCTCTGCAAGCGTGTCGAACTCCGTCCCTTGCTGAAGTATCTTAGTGAGCACCTCCATGAAAGTAGCTCGCGTCTGCAGGTCCTTATGGTACCCCAGACCTGTTCAAAGACATCAGAATCACTTTCTTCAGTCAAAACGACTTAAATACAATAAGTATCCATGATAATGTCAGTGTTTCTCACCAATGGAGTGCATGAGGCCACTATCGACGTTAGCGTTGAGCAGGTTAGACATGGCCAGCACAGTACAGTGCCGCAGAGATGCCAGTCGTCTAGACATGCCACGTTTTCGCCCTGCCACCTGCTGGCCATCTTCTTCAACCTCGCTGCAGTCATTCAACAGGTTCATGAACAGCGTAAAGTATCTAAAGGAAGAAGATAAGAGATTACAGACTGAAAATGGACCTTAAAAGACAAAACAAAATAGTTGGATGAATGATCCTACTTCAGGAAGAGCTGAGACTTGGCCTCCATGAGCTCAACACCATCACCCTCCTCAGGCTGCAGGGGAAGACCAGCCAACAGAGACACTACTGCCTCCATACTCGCCTGATCCAGATCCCTGCATGACATGTTCACAAAAACACAGCATGAGAAAAGAATATAAAAAAAAATAATTTGTCAGGCTATAAAGCCACTAAATATATTACAAATGGCATGAAACTGCAGAGACGATACCGGGTCAGACATTTGACGTCATCGTCTGCTGCTTGATTAGAGGTTCCCATCACCCAGTCTGTGAGGTACTCCACCATTTTATTTCTAAGAAAACCAAAGTCAGATATCTCATAACCTCACAATTCACAATCTCAATCATCATAACAAATTGACAATTTAGTTTGTTTAGGGTCAGTAAGATGTTTTATTAAAGAAATGTATACTTTTATTCAACAAGGATCCATTAAATTGATCAAAAGTGACATTAAAGACATTGTTGCGAAAGATATATATATAAAATGGTTTCTACAAAAATATTAAATATTAAGCAGCACAAACATTTTCAACATTAGAACATTATTTATCCTTAAGGAACCAATTCAGCATATTAGAATGATTTCTGAAGGATTATGTGACACTGAAAACTGGAGTAACGGCTGCTAAAAATTCAGCTTTGCCATTACAGGAATAAATTACATATTAAAATATATCCAAAAAGAAGCTATTTAATTTAAACTGTAGTAATATTTCACACTATTAATGGTTTTACTGTATTTATGATCAAATAAATGCAGCCTTGGTAAGCATAAGAGACTTCTTTCTAAAACATAATAAAAAATGAAATAAGTTTGAGTAAGTTTACCTGAATTTCATCTCTTGGCAGAAGGAGAGGTCATCCCTGCGTTCCATCATCACCTCCACTAGCTGGCACAGCTTGGTTTTGATCTGAATGGCATGGACAACGTTCCCTAAAATACGCACATACCTGAGGATGACAGGAAAAGGAAACAGAAATAGAGAGGGAGCATTAAGAAAAGTCCTTTAATGGAAAAATAAACTTCTAATGCTCTTCTCATTAAAACGCCAACCATCCCTGCAAATCCAGTGTTTATACTATCATTTTCCCGAACCTCTTTTTAAAAAAAGAGCATAGGAAAGTGTAAATCAAAGTCTCACCTAACCAGGTTGAGCATCATGGTCTCAATGCTGGCTTGACCGAGGTGCTCTGAGCTTCCTTCAGTGTGACTGTCAAGCAGGTTCTTCATGATGGCGATGGTCTGCTCCACAAACAGTGTGTTCGTGTCTGTAATGGGAACCTAAAGAAGAAAATTAGACAGTTTAAGAACAAAGATAGAATGTGGCTAATGTCGATTATATGATATAAAATGAAAATTTGATAGTATTTACAAATGATTCCAGAGTTTAATGCATGTTAGATCATACTAGATGAAATGGATCACTGAGTGCTGATTGGATGTATTTAAAAGGAGCACGTTGTCTGGATTGATCTGACAATGTTGGTATTCTGCCAGCATGTGTCCAAAAATATACAAGACAGCTATTTAGTGAAGAACGCTTGATAATTTGAGAAATTTGCTATATTTGTTGCCAATGTGTTGTATGGAAAATGAAGCATAATTGTGCATTGTGGTTTTTTCATGACAATTAGAGATATTGTTGCACTGAATGTACATTCATTTAAATATATTTAATATGATAAAATATTGTAATGATTATGATTTGACGGACGGTGCATGACATCACTGTTATGGACAAACACTGAAGAAATGCTGTCTTCGAGCACACCTGTGGACAATGAACAATTCTTGGGTACTTTTTAAATGGGGGTAGGTGAAAGGGGAGGACGCTCTTTTGTTTGATTATGAACTGTGAAAGAGACTGATACGCTGGGTTTGTGTAGCCTGCTGGGTCCACGAAAGAAGAGGATCTGTGGCGTTCGTGGCTGGCTAGCATGTGAAGAAAACCGGGGTCCCACTTATTGGCCTGGAGGTAGATACTGGGGGGGAAATTAGGTAGCCAGGGCAGCGAGTGTAAGAGGACACTGGCAGGCTGTTTGATGGAGACCTTCCTATCATCGCCGCTGAGGGGAAGGTTTGAGTCCTCACAGTGACGGCAGGGTGTCGTCGGACGTGGACAGGTAAGAACGAAATTATTTTAATTATTCTACATGATTCATGTGCGTTGTTGTGCTCAGCGATTGGTGATTACTGACTTTCCGAAAATATAAAATTGTGATTGCCTGTGCTGGTTATTACACATAGGGCATGTGATTTATTTTTGGAGTTTCTAACCACGTGTGCAGTGTATGAGATTTCACATTATTTATTGTTTGCTGTGAATTTGGAATGAGTACTCTGGTTCTCTTTTAAATGTGTGTGTTCACGGTTTAATGAAATTATAGGATCAGTGTACGTAATCAGGATATTCGAGTGAGACAATGCCATATGGCTGCTATTATTGTTAATAAAAAGTATATATTTGTTGTAATCCTTGTTCCTGAGTGTGTTTGAGTGCTCCTCCCGGACTAGACCGGGTTAGAATTAAAGGTGGTGGCAGCATAGGTATTAATCTGCATTAAGGAAGTTCACCAGTGGCCCCTAGTGGTGGCTGAATTTATTACAATATTTAAATATGCCATAAATAAATATTCAAATATACAAAAATAATAAATATAAACACATACATATACAAAAATATTCAAATAACATAAAACCTTCATCTGCAAAAAACATTAATGCTCTGAAATAAATGTTATTATATACTTTTAAAATAATTTTACAATAATTTAATTTCATTATGAAATGTCTGCTTTGTTTATAATAAAACATTTGCTTTTTATTTGAGTGCCATTTTAACCAGTTCTTTGTGAGAATGATCTTTATGTTCTGAATATGTTAAATTACCTCCACATATATGAAATAAAAAATATAAAGTGCACTACTTCTAACACAATATCTAATCTTACAGCTGCATGTCAAGACTATCATCTCTTACCGGACCCTGAGTCTCGAAAAATCGTCCGATGCTGTTGCGTAGCTTGGTGAAGAGCATGGGGTAGAGAGCTGGACTTAGCTCCAGTCCCACAAGGTCTTTGACGTTGGTGCGAATCTGCACGCCCACCTTTTCATGTGTACAGACCATGAGACCCAGCAGACGGTCCAGAAACCTGTTCAGAGACGTCTCGCTGTTCACCTCACAAGAGCCCATAGAGATCATGGAGCCCTTGCGTTCAGTTAGGGGGCCCATAGGAGGGCTGTAGGTGCCTAGGCTAGGGGTGCTGCGCTGCTGGAGACAAACCCCTCCCAGGGCGCACAAGAAACCAGTCATGTTGATCCACTCCTGAGGACAGAGAGAAAATAGTTGGTGGAGGGGTGGAGTTATATACCTGACTGGTTAGTATTCTTTTAACTACCTGTCCATCTTCCACTTTGTTTTTCGGGTGGTTGAGTATCTGTTTAGTAGCTTGCTCCCATTTTGCATGTGTGTCTTCCCATGCCTAAGATTGAAATTTGAAATTTGAGTCAACTAAAATTAATAGAGTAGATACAATGGATCTCAATGATTAGCAATTAATAAAAGAAAAAAAAAATTACATCTGAAATTCATATAAGCTGTCACAATGAAATCCTTACCTCCACATTTCCAGCTGTAGGGTGTTTTATCCTTCTTAACAGCGCCATCACTCTCTTCTGAAGTGTGTTGCGGCCTGAATGCATAAATACACAAAGCTTGCAGGTTGTTTTATTTTGCAATGAGACCAAAAAAAACAAACAAAAAAACAAAAATCCAAGAATCCATGCTACTAAATCATAATATTAACCAGAAATTATGCCATATTCATGGAAATAAATGAATAAATGTATTTATATTGCCATCAGTATCAAATGCTATTTTCTTTACCAAAAATTTAATAATAAAATAAAAATCCACATAAGTATTCATGACCACAAATAAATGTTTAATATTTATTTATTAATTTATTAAGCCACATTGGTATGCCACAGCTGTTGTACAAAAAACATTACCACATCACATAAAAAAATATCAATATTCAAAAATTTATCCACATCAATTTCAAATTCTATGATTTAAAAAAATCAGTAAATAAATGAACATATATTAATAATATATATATATATTAATATATATTAAACATCTCACAACATTATAACAACTATACATCATCTTTCAGAGTAGAATTTGATATCTGAAATTCTACAATTTTCCCAAGTGAAACATCTCACAAAACCTCAGACCATAAGATGTTCATGTTCACTTCAGTGGCTTTCAACACTAGCTGAAAAATAAAATTGTGGAAAAAAAATACAGTGTCCCTAAAGCTGCCAGTCTAATCCTACGTCACAAAGACTGTTGTACCACTAACCTGTAGCCATCATATTGCTGACAGAGGCAAGCTCCATAAAGGTGCTATAGTTGGGCAGGACCATGTGCACGGGCAGCTCGTCCACACTGCAGCGGATATCCGCCTCCTCGCAAAGATGCCGGAAGCAGGACATGGCCACCAACACAGCCTCTGCATCAGGGCTCCACAGGAAGGTGTAGAGACACACCTCTAGTTTGGTCTGAGCCTGTCTGCTGATGGGGATGAGACTGCCCTGTGTGGCACACTCCTGCAGACCAATGATGCACATTTTATCAGAGTGAATCCTTTTTACAGATTTCAGGATGAATTTATGATACATTTAGATGTTCACATTTAGACAGCATTATGTGTTTACCTTGTTCTTTAGGAGAAACTTGTTTCTACATATGAGGATCTCTCTGAGCCACTTCAGTATCTCTGTACTGTTGATCATCTGATGTCCAATCAGCTTCTTGCAGTTCAGAAATAAGACCTGGGAGCTGAGAGGGGAGTAAGGAGAATATAGTCAGATAATCTTTCCACTCGCCTACTTCACCTCAACCAATCCTCCTCAATCTCTTTATACCAACCTGATGTCCCAGAAAGTCTCAATGGGTGCGTCAGGGTTCCACAGCTCAATAGTTTCTGGCTGATGTAAAACTAACAGTGCCTGGGTGAGAATACAAGAATGAGTAAATGAGATGTCTTCAGAGTTGGGAAGGTTACTTTGGAAATGTGATAGGTTACAGATTACAAGTTACCCTATTTAAAATGTAATAAGTAGTGTAAATATTTCAGTTACTTTATTAAAAAAATGTAACTGATTACACTTGATTACTTTTCTAAATTTGTAACAAATGTTTTCAAATGTTAATCATTTTGAAAGATTTAAAGCAGGCAATAGTACTCAACACTGATTACTGTCAGACTTTCAAAATTCTTCATCACTTGAATTAAGATTATAATAATTTAATTTTAAAGCACAGACACCACAAAATCAGACTTTAGTACCTCTTTTTACTTTGAGATCGTTCTGTGGTTAAATACAGATGTAGAATCATAAGATATAGTTTAATAGCTATGATACTGTTTTTTAAATCAAATCTTTACATAGCTATAACAGGAAACACTGGCATCTAACAATACTTTGGAAAAAACTGTTAATCTTAAAAAATAAAGCATATACATAAACCGAAATAGGAAATAAAACAAACAAGCATGTGTCCTATTGTCCTAAACTCCTGAAATATTGCTGTCTCACATTTTAAAGCAGTCAATGCAATTTGGGAAAGAAATCAATCAAATCTGTATGTGTCTGAAAATTATTCAGATGTAACACCCTTTGTAATCGTTAACATTTTCATAAGTAACTGTAATTTAATTGCAATTTTTTTCTCAGTAACTGTAACTGATTACAGTTACATTTATTTTGTAATTAAATTACATAATTCTGTTGCATGTAACTAGTTACTCCTCAACATTGGATGTCTTTATAAAAAAATGCACAACAATAAGAATTCAAAGTAGCAGTGTTATAGTACCATTCATATACTATTAAGTATATATTTACATTTTTATTTTTTATTATGTAGGTTTTGTTTTAATATTCCTATTAAGCTTTATTTTTATTTTAGTATTAGTAATTTTAGTAGAATCTAATATTTACATTTTATTTTTTATAGCCTTATTTCAGCTAACAAAAACAACTTTTAAGTTTTAGTTTGTGGTTAACAATACCAAATAAGAGATTCAAAGAAACAAACAGTATTACCTCCATGGCTTCCTGTGAAAGCTCCGCACTGTGGTTGAGAGGAACCAGCTGGACCAGACCTTTGATGAGCTCAGCTGTGCTGTTCTGGATCTCTTGACCTGGTTTCCCTGGGTTCTGATGGTGAGAAAATGCAACTAGTGGAGTCAAATTTGATCAGAATCATCCTTAAACTACAAGTCTACTGCTAAGTTTTGATATTTAGACAGAACATTTTAGGCCAAATCACAGTTCATTTCAAATAATGTTAAGGAAAGACTGTGAAAAAAAAAGAGGAAAAGAAAAGAATAAATCCACATATAAATCCTAATCTGGATAATCCAGGATTTGAACCTATCAAAAAACACAAACACTGTTGGATTAGAGCGTTTTATGAGAATTAAAGGAGCAAGAGGTCAAAGGTGACGTTCTTTAACTTTTCTGACATTAAAATACTTTATCCAGTCTTAGCCTAATATGCAGAGACAACTCGAAGATAACTTACTTTAATAAAAAACGTAACTCATCATAATTTTAACAAAAGCTAAATGACCATTTCATACATATTTCCGCCAAATACTCACGTGCAGCATTAGTTTGGGGTCAGCGTGGATGAGTTTGACCAGGGCCAGGAGCAGGGAACGCGAGTCAAGGTCAGTGGATCTCTCCTTGAACTTTAAACTAGTCGTCATTTTCTCTTTGAATGTCAGACTCTGCAAGAAAAAAGCAACTTTAACAACAAAAAACAACAAAGACCAATGCTTTTCTATATATCATAAATAATTATGCGTCTCACTGATGTCATCCTCAGAGGTGGATGGGCACCAAGACTCTGAACCACTCGGCCCAAAGTGTCTGCAAACATGGTGCGCAGTTCTCCTGAGTAGCAGTAGATGGCGTCAATCTTCGGCCACCAGTCCAGGTGTGACTAGCAAGAACATAAATGTGAAACATTAATATGCAATAAAATGCTAAATTAGTAAACTGCTACAGCATCACAAAAGAGACACTGTCAGCGTTCACAAAATGCATTTTATCATGAACAATCATCAAAAATAATGGATAATCCTGACACTTTTTGAGATCATCTATTTGTTTAATTGGTGTATAATTTATTCAAATTTGCAATTCATTTGCATAATATTAAAATTTAAAATTTAAAATGAACAATTATAATTATTTGCATAATATTTAAATATTATTTTTGCATTGCGTGAATGTCTATACAGAGATCATACTTACATTGGTGATAATTTTGTGCAGAGAGTTAACCAGGACAAAATGGAAGGTAGGAGGAGATGTCGAGGCCAGGCATACCTACAAAAGAAATCATTTTATTCAACAACAACAAAAAAACTCTGTGTAGATATTACAACATTTTAGTTATGGCAATGATTTTAGGTTTGTCCTGAAATGAATGTTGACTAGCTCAATACGCTGTGATAGTAATAATATTAAATCTCTTGTTAGTGATTGTTTCTTAATTGCTATAATGTCCTTGCAAAATCCTGGACACTCTAAGATTCAATAACCAAGCTTACCTTAAAATGCTGGTTGTTACGTGGACTGATGCGATAACATGACACAAAGCAGTCAATCATCAAATCCACATCGGCGCTCTGGCAGCCCGCACCCCTCGAGAATGGCTTAGTAGGGTTAAACAGAAGACCCTTGGAGAGAAGAGAGAGCAAAGTTACACAAAACTAGAAACACAGGAATAAATGTTCTTGATTCCATTAAGACATGCATTGCTCTGTAATTGTTTGCTCAAAAAATGGTCCTCCCCACCTTAAGGTCCATGACGATGGACTGAACTAGGAGAAAGATGACAGAATTGTCCTCCCAGTTAATGTAGGTGCAGGCTTTGCAGAGTTTGACGCATGCAACGGCCGCACTCTCGGTTAACTGTCTGCTGCCGCTGTGCTGTCCCAGAGCCTTCCGTAGACTGTCCACAAATGACTTCTGTTGAAGACAACAAAACAGCTAGGTTTGTCTTCAAAAACATTTGCTTGCACAAAATACTTCTATGATTGGTTCCAATGCTCAACCTCAACATAAAATACTTTGGAAACAACAGGAGATAAATAAAAGATTCAGGAATAGAAGTCTAATTCACTGTGTGACCTCTGACCTTGTTAGCTTTCTCCTCCCCTCCTACTTCTTTGGTGATGCTCTGAGTGATCTCTGGACAGAGGATGAGGAGGATGATCTGTAGTGGCCACACAGCAGCCTTTCTCTTTGCGCTCTCTGCAAAACTGTCCACCAAGTCGAACAGTTTTTCTGCACAGTCTGCATACACAGAAACACACAGTTTAATCTTTACACATCTAAACTTGGACTTCATTAAGCAATCTAGTAAACAAGTCAATCCAGATATGAGTTATGGTGTCACTCACCAGCCATGTCAGCCTGGGGTCTCTGATAGAGCATAGTGAACTCATCAGGGTAGTGTTCAACCCAGTTCCAGAAAGCCTGACACAAACATATCAAACATATTTACTCCTATAACCTTCAATAAGATGAGAATTATTAAAGCAAAAAAAAGTCTACTAATCTATTGTATTATTTACAAAGCACATACCTTTTCCAAACTGCTGATTACTGCAAGTTGAGCCGGCTTTTTCAAAGATTTGAATTTAAGTACTGTTTCTAAAGGAAACATGCAGGAAATTATCAAGCAATTCAACACCATTTATTTAATAAATACATTTATTTTTAATTATTGAAACGCCATATATTTATTTACATTTATTTGTGGTTTAAAACTTGCACTGTGCCATATGTTGATTCTGATTTTAACTGTACAGCTTTAAATTACCCATAAAATTCATAAATCAACAACCCAGATAGCAACAGAGTGTGGGGCAAAACTGGCTTACATTCGGCACTTCTGGCTTAATTCTGGCGCTGTTTTTTCACAGTCTGGTGTGAAACTGCATTTGGCTGAGTTCTGGCTGGAGTCTGGCCAACCAAAAGAAACTAAAAGCAAATTGTGTCTATTTGGCTGAGCTGTGGCTGGAGTTTGGTCCGCCAGAAAAAGGAAAATATTCGGCTGAGATCTAGGTGCGTTTTGGATAGCCGAAGAGTAAATAAAAGATCTCTGGTATGAATGTGATTTACAGTAAAACAGACTTGTGTAAGATGTGTCTTCCTAATTTTATAAATCCTTTACGTTTTTTAATTCAAACAGCAGATACTTTTGGATATTATAATTAAAGAAACTTATGTACTGAAATCGGCTGAGAAATAAAACATGATTGTGCTTTTATCCAAAAAAAAAAAAAACCCAGCTCCTCAGTACTGCTCAGTCTAATGTGTCGGACGGGCCAATGCGATGACGTAGTTTGCAATACATCTTAGAAATAGTAGTTGATTTACATCTACGGCATTAAATCCGCTTTACAAAAAGGACTACTTTTCCCAGAGCACACCTTGAGACAAGACGACGCACACACCCCGCCTACTAGAGGACCCGGAAGTTGCATAGCAGTCAGCCAGCCAATTACATTTACCAACAAACTCTGGCAGTAAAATTCAAACTGCCGCTCAAACTTTTGTGATCACGCTGTACCTTGGTCTTGTCTTTTGGAGCTTTAATACATAGTTACAAGTTAATTTTTTATTTTTTTAAATCTCAACTAACATTAACGTAGGTTTCACCCATTCCTCTACAGTGCGTTACTCGATTGACTTTTTGTTCGTTTAACTCTTTTCTGTCATTGGATTTCATTTGTTCTTATGTTAAAGGTACTACAATTATTCTCAGTCCCCATTTAACTTATAGAGCATAATGGAAAACATGGTCGTAACGTGAAAAAGGGCTGTTAAAATAGTCAATAAGATGTTTGAATCTGGGGGAAAAGGAATTTTTAAAAAAAAATTGCAAATGGAGATTTTGTGCTATGCTTGGACACAATCTACACAAGTATGACAACTGAAAGTCATAACTGCCTTTCTGTATTGGCCTTTATATTATCTTTTTTTTTTTAAATAAGTTTATTCACATTTGTGTTTTGCTTGCATAAATCATGTGCCACACAGTCAGCTTTGTTGACACTGAAGAAGTTGAGGTTGTGCCTGCAATCTGGGTGAAGAATTGTGTGTGTTTATGGCCTCCATATAAACATTTAAATCAATTTTATTGTTTAAGGTAGTTATTCACCTAGATCACAATAACAGAATCTTTTTCTCTAGGCTTAAGCCCAGTCCCAGACACCAAGTGTTTGAGGCAACCCCTGGAGTCTTTGTCTGCATATAAAGATAAAATTATGTATACTGCAAGTTTGCATACATCCTTTCTGTATACTGTATGTTTAATTTAAAAGGCTAAATGGTAGAAAACTGTTCAGATTGTTCTGATTTTTACATTCATCTTTCATAGATGATTACAGTGAAGCATGCTGGAAGCTCTTGCAGAACAGTCCGATCTCCAGTCAGAGGCTGTGCCTGACTCCCTGACTCCCTGATGCCACCAAACACAAAATAAAGTAAGATTGTGTGTATTATGTAATTCCTTGACACAGACCTGTCTAACAGGTCTTTGTAACATTGTGCAATTTAACAAATTAACTTTGTTGTGGCTGAGTTCTGGGGTAAAGGTGGTGACAGTTTGGCTTTTGTCCGGCTGACATCTGGGGCTTCCGGAACTGTTGTGGGCCAGTTATGGCTAATTTCTGGGGACAATGTGGAGTTGTGGGTGAGTTCTGGTCAGCTTCAGGCATGGTTCTGGTATTCTTTAGGCAAGCAGCTTAAGGGCCATTTGAGGGCCGGGGGCTGTGGCGGTATGTGGGCCAAAACAACAGCCTAAATTCAACCAGTTAAGGCCCACAACCAATTTGCTATCTGGGAATAAACTTTCAAAATACTGAGGCAATAAAATCTCTATAAAATAGAGCATGCTTTACCTTGTAGGAGTCTCTTTAACTTGGAACAGTCTACGCTGATATACTGGATGAGCTCAATGTCATGGACATCCACTGTGTCCTCTGTACAAACTGTGAGCTCTTGCAACCTGTGAGGAGACATTGGTACATTAAAGTCAGTAATTTGTAAAGCCTTTAAATGTTCACTTTGTAGTCAATCATGCAAAACAGCCCAGCATTTATACAAATTACAAAGACTTGTACAATAGGATTACAATGTGTAAAATAAGCAATTTTTATTAGTTACTATGGGGGTATTTTGGGGGCTGATTCACACAATGAAAGAAGTCCTCGAACAAAGCCCTGTGGAACCCCCAGTGTGTTAGAGAGGTACCTGGTAGAGATACGACTGAAGACGGCATTGAAGTTGTTGCAGCTGAGAGAGAAGAGCACGGCAGAGGCAGAACTGCGCAGCTGAGCGGCGTGCTGTTGGCCCTCACGGTATGAGTGCAGGAAGTGACAGATTTCAGGCAGCAACTGTTTTACCAACATGGCCTCATCCAGCCTCAGGCAGTCCTTGGGTTGCTGATAATGCACACAAATACACAGTATACTTTATTATTCCTATTCTCTTTTTTACTGTGTACTGCACCATATTGTGTGTTTTTAACATTTATTAACATCTACTGTGTTGTAAGCTGAAAACTAGACTAAAACTACAGCGAGCAGAAAGCGCTTCAGGATCAGCAGCATGCAGGTAAGGGGGAAAAGAACAGAAATTAAATCCAATGACAGAGCAACGAACAAACACATTAGTGGATCAACATACTGCACACATACTGGGTCAAGCTAAAAGCCCTAAATGTGTAACAGAGGTAGAGGGGAAGTTTTATACTACAGGGCAAAAATTCATGACTGCCAAAACTAGTTAATGATTAAAGTGTTTAGTTGTCTTGATGGTCTTAGAACTTTAGTGAACAAATTAAATCCTGAACAGTATGTTTTTTTTTCTGTACGTATACCTCCTCATCTCAATTACATAAAAGGAAATAACATAAAAAGAATTTTGCAAAAACAAAACAGGACAGTGAACAGCTGTGTAGCATCTGGGCAAGGGAAAATTAATAATCTATACAGGAAAATCCAGACAATCTCAAGACGAGGAAACACCTGCAAATGTAATAATCTCCTGACAGGGCCAGTTCAGAGCCCTCTGTCTGGGAGTAAAAGCTAAAGATTTAATTGTTTTACCAGGGCTCTGTGTCTAAGACTTCATGAGTCCATGAGCAATCAAAAAACATTTCTGGACAGTTTTGGCTTTTTGAGACCAGAAAAATATCTCCCTGTGATGTCCATAAAAAGTCATTCAAACTCATGTTACAGTCATTTCAGACTACCGTTCAAAAGTTTGGGGTCTGTAAGATTTTTTCATGCTTTTCAAAGAAGTTTCTTATGCTCACCCAGGCTGCATTTATTTGATCAAAAATATTTTTAATATTTTTAAATATTATTATTATAAACAGCTGTTTTCTATTTTTAAATACATTAAAATTTTAATATAATATATATTCTTTTTGTGATAGCAAAGTTGAATTTTCAGCAGCCATTACTCTAGTCTTTAGTGTCACATGATCCTTCAGAAATCATTCTAATATGCTGATTTGCTGCTCAAGAAACATTAGAAATTGTATAAATTGTACAAACTGTTATTTTTTTAGCATTCTTTAATGAATAAAAAGTTCAATAAAACAGCATTTACTTGAAATAGAAATCTTATGTAACTTTTTAAATGCTGTTAATGTGACTTTAGAATTTTACTGATCCCAAACCTTTGAATGATAGTGTACATCTAGTTTCTATTATACCATGGCATGGTTAAAAACTTTATTCTGTTTGTTTGATAGTTGAGATTCCAAGATGTTAATTTATTTTCTATTAACCATGCTGCTATGAAGCAGTTCCAGTTTCACCACTTTCAATTTATTTCTACAGCCTAGCATAGTAAAAATGGTCAAGATCATATCAGAATAAAATTGATAAAAATTAGATTTTTAGAACTTAGATTTTCTCCTAAAACTTACTTTCAATATCTTTAATAATCCATAATAATATCTATGTAATCTTTTAGGTCAGGGTGTGGATAAGCAATAATGAAAAAATTGTGACTGTAAAGCAATTTTGCATTGCGTTCAGCAACAAAGGTGAAACCACAGCAAGTAACAATGCTGTTAAAGGCAGGACGTAAGACGTAAGTCAAAACAAGCGATAGGTCGGACAAAGTTCACTGTGAGATAGGACGAGCTGCTCACCCCTGCCAGACACTTCTCCAGTGTGTCCAGGATAATCAGCTGGGAGAGGTAGAGGTTCTTCTCGGCGGCTTCGCCGAAGATCCGCTATGAGCAAAAGACATACAAAAATGTGACATTAACAAGACTAGAAGACACTTCTCTCAATTGACTGCAATAGAGTTTGACATGACCATTTTCCTAAGCTAACAGTGTAACACTCTAAGCACAAAAAAACACAGGCAAACATTTGGTAAAATGGTTCGTTTTTCTCAGGCTTCACTTATTTTCAGAATTGAATTAAATAAACATTTATCTGTCATCTTGGATTTATCTGTGCAATGCCAAGGCAGTTAACTCATAACAGAGTGACTGGAATTTCAAAATTCAATTATCAAGATGGGGAACTTGAATGTTATAGACATGGACTTACCATGTTGTTCACATTTTTGAGTATGTTGGTCAGACCGTTGATGACGAGGGCAAATTTGTACTTGGAGATGTTGATCAAACATTCTTTATTGTGCTCTGTACTCACTTTGGTGTGGGTGCTCTGCTGTCCTGTTTTAGTTGGGAGCTGTGAGTGAGAGACAGACAGAGAAAGAGAGGGATAGAGAGAAAAAGAGAGCAATTGAAACCACTATACTCTGTAAAGGACGCAATGAAATCTATCATAGCTTTGACCAACAGTCACACTATATGTTTTTTTTAATGCCTGGTGCAAGTATCTAGACTATATACACACACATTACCGTGATGTTTGGGGTCGATTTTTTTAATGTTTTTATCAAATGTCAAAAAAGCAATGTTGTGTAACTGTTTTCTATTTCAATGTATTTTAAAATGTAATTAATTAACTACACCAGACTTCAGTGTCCCATGATCCTTCAAAAATCATTCTAATATGCTGATTTGCTGCTCAAGAAACATTCCTTCTTTTTATTTTCAATGTTGAAAACAGTTGTGATGCTTAATACTTTTGTGAAACCCATAAAACATTTTTTATTCCTGGATACTTTGAATAGAAACCTCAAAAAGAACAGCATTTATTTGAAATACAAATGTGTCCTTGCTGAATAAAAGCATTAATTTCATTCAAATTTATCTTACAGAACCCAAACTTTTGGACGGTAGTGCATTTTTTTAACTTTACCAATGAATTTGTATTCAAATATACTTTCAATTAATTTCAAGTAAATAATAAATCAAATAAATGTAAAAATTATAGTGCAAGTAAACTAGAGTCATTAAAAAACAACTCAAAGCACAAAAATAACCATTATATTTACAGTCGTATCAAAGGACGTTAAGATAGAGAACTCTTGGGTCTGGTTAACAGGTGTGAATGCTGGGTTCCTGCGGCCTAGCTTTCAAAGCCTGTGTTATGGCTTTATTAAGAGCACTGGGTGGAGAACAGCTTGTAACATGTGGGACGCACAGTCTGTGGAGTGACAGGTCGAACTGTCTTAAATTTGACACACCCACCCCTGAGAGAACATCCAATCACTTAATGCACCAACCCACCCAGCCTGGGTCTAAACCAGGGGTCTCAAACTCAGCTCCTGGAGGGCCACAGCATTTTGTTCCAACCCTGCTCCAACACAAAAAACATGTCGTTTTCAAATAAGCCTGAAGGAGCTGATTAGCTGAATCAGGTGTGTTTAATTAGGGTTGCATCTAAACTCTGCAGGGCTCCAGCCCTCCAGGAACTGAGTTTGACACCCCTGGTCTAAACGCTCAAACTTTAGGTGTTAAAACAAAGCGCCTCCAGCTCTCCAGACTTCCGCCCTGTGCTGCACACCTGCGGGCCAGCACATCTGCTCTTGTTTTCTCCAACACACACAAGCAGTTAAAGTCTGTGCAGCGGGAGTGTTGAAAGCACACATGGCCTGGCCGTCTTAATGAAGAGTATGTGGAGCGAGGGGGTGGAGGCCTCTCCCCCCTCTAAGCATTCCCTGATGAGGAATTGGTCTTCACTGTTTCCGAGTACTATGGCTCCTCTCTGGATCAAAAGAACTTTGACTTCAAGAAGTTATACAGCTTGCGAACAACTCATGAATGCCAACAAACTGCTCTAATATATTGAGTTGTGGTGCTTATTTGCCAAAATAAGTTTAAATCAGACTTGTAATATGTCCCAATCCTGTCCTCCCCACTTCTCACCATCACTTCCAATCTTTCCTCTACTTACTATTCAATTAAGAAATAAAAAAACGCAAACAAAATTCTGAAATTCATTTTAAAGAAGTTAAAAATTTATTAAAACATCTGACTGTAAGTAATAACCTTCAAAAGTTTGAGGTCAGTAAAAAATATTTAATACTTTTATTAAGCATGGATGCACTAAACTGAACAAAAGGGATCTGTTTTCAATTGTTTTCAACACTGATAATACAAAATCAGCATATTAGAATGATTTCTGAAAGATCATGTGACACTGAAGACTGGAGTATTGGCAACTGAAAATACAGCTTTGCCATCACAGGAATAAATTACATTTTAAAATACATAAAATGGAAAACAGTTATTTTAAACTGTATTAATATTTGTACATAACCTAGTAAATTTGTTACAATTTATTCAAATACATATTTTAGATTGTACTGTATATAAATTATTGTTTAAGTATTAAGTATCAAAATTAAGGTGAGTAATTTTTTTTTTTTTTTTTTTTGATTATTCCTTTGCTTTGTCTATTTCACAAGCTTTGTCTATTTCACAATATTATATTTTTTACTAGGGATGCACCGATGTATCGGCCGCCGATATTTCTCGGCTGATTTTTGAATAATTTAGAGCCATCGATCGGCATATCGGAAATAGCATGAAAAGGGCCGATACCGATGGTTTACTAATTAACTGCACGGAGACAAAGAGTTGCATGTCTGTTGCAAAATCCAATGGTTTTCTCTGGACAGGATAATTGAATACTTGCCAAAACAAAATAAAATCTATACAAAATATATGTGAAATGCTCAGCTGTAAATTCATCATAGGTAAGTCGCAATGGCGATTCACCAATATGCGTTAGTATGCGTGTGTGAACGGACCAAACCAGATTAAAATAGGCGACATAAAAAAGGAATAGACCTACACACTAAATATATTTTGCTTCATTAATTCAACAGATTAATACGTAACATAAACCTTCACATAGGCTATATCAGTAATAATAATACGATGTGCGATTTGACATTATTGAGTATATTGCAAAAATCAAACAAAAGACACAGAGTGCACGCATGCATTACGTAAAGAATTCCAGTAGGTTAGACTAGTGCACCTGCGAGTGCGTTCTTTCACTGCATGATTCAGTATTAAAACGCATGAAGAATGATCAGAAAATTCAAGATATGGGGCAGAAAATGTAGCCTATATATTTATAATTTCATATAGTTAAACAATATCACACGAAGATCGAGCGTCGTTTTTTTGGTCCAAAAATCATCATGATTACAAATGTGATTTTATAACAGTTCAAAGAAGTTAATATTAAGAGACTTACGTTTTAGACACCATATTGCCTGTTTTTGCTCTATTTCACCAACAAAAATAACTCAAAACACAGCCACAGTACTGTTTTTCGTCTCTGAGCAACGTGACGGAGTTTAAATGATTCGGTTCAATCGCAATGACTCACTCATTAACAGTGACTTGATGCCACCCACTAGTGGTTTTAATTTCACATTTAAAGTTTTCTTTTTATTTTTTAAATAATTTCACATATCGGTATTCAACGTTTTTAATGTATCAAAACATTATTTATTCATTTTTAACTGCAAGTTAAAGCATTCCATGTCCCTCAGAGCTGCATTAAACAGTGGGTAAATATATCTATTCCACTTCAGATGCAGCTTCTGTGTTTCCTCTGCATTGCAAAGATGAATTTTGTTGATACTGATTTCATTTGTTGGTAACAGCCCGAATGTCTTATTAAACTAATTAACTGAATAAATGTCAGAATTTGACTCAAAAGGTGATGCACATTTTTAGAAAAAAAAAAGGCTTTATAAAGGTAAAAATGCCCATAAAAGGTAAAAAACAATTTAAACTTAAGTTAAGTTAAATTAAAATTAATTTCTATCACTGCTGTGAACTGACCACCACACAGAATATGAAAAATATCAAAAACAAATAATGTCTCAAGACTTTATGGCGGTTTTTCCCCATCCCACTGCATGTCAAGTTTTTAAATGAAGAAAGAAGCCTACTCTTTGTGATTGGTTTTCGGTCCTTTGTATTAAACTATACATACATGCATGGTGCTAGTGCTGGGCGATATACCGGTTCATACCGAATACCGGTGTTTATTTTTCTTATGATATGAATTTTTAAAATACCGCAATACCGGTGTCATTTAAATAACATTCGGAACGTGACACTGTTTGATGTAGAACTAGTAGAACGTGATTACACAGAAGAACTCATCCACAATATTCACCACCCCCTGCCATCAGCTCCCGCGTCTCACACACACAAGCGCGACTTTAGCCCTATATTTAGCAACTTTCAGACCCTTTTAGCAGCTTTTTTTTCCATAGAATATACAAACTGACAAACCTAGCGACTTTTTTGGATAAATCTTAGCTATGGTTCAGTTGAAAGACGTCGCCAGTGCTGCCCCGCGAGCGCGAGATCAAACTCTCCCGGCGCAGTGTCGCCTCTCTCTGCGTCTGTTCTGTGCAGTGAGCGGCAGAGAAGCACCGCATTCAGCAGGCCGTACCGCAGCAGACTCGTCAGTAAACGAGCACAAAACAGATTTATGCAACTGACCAATATCTGTATCGGTATCAGCCAGTAGTTGTTTGTTAAAATCGGTATTGGACAAAAAAAATCCTATCGGTGCTTCCCTAATTTTTACTGTTTTTTTTTTTAAAAATAAGATAAATAAATGCAGCCTTGGTAAGCATAAGAGATTTTTTTCTAAAAATATTTTAAAAATCAGCCCCAAACATTTGAAGAGACCAGAAACTAGAAGTCCAGAAACTAAGTGATGAAGCAAATGAGTAAACGTTAAAACGGAATGAACTTTGAAAAATTAAACAATCTGAGAAACTATTTTGATAATTATTACAATAATCAATATATTCACAATGTTGCTTAAATTTTAAAACACCAACAAAAACACTGCAAATACACAGTGATTATATTTAATACAATCACGCAAAGTCCAAGAACAGACCACCAAAGATGTCAACTTAATAACTGGACAGTTTAGCAGACTAGTTGGGAATAGTCTGTTTCCTTAAGCCAATCATTAATTATTACAAAATTAGCCTATGAAAGATTAAAACACTTTTAAATCTGATATTTCAACAAATCTTAGCTCATAATCTGCTTTAGCTAAGTAGACCTATATTTGTGGCAGCCAAGTCACTACTGGTTGCACGGTTGAAGTGTCCTGACAATTGCAATGGCCAGAGTGTCGGCATGTCAGAAAGACTCTGAGAAACCCTGAGGTTCCCTCCTTCTTTCCGGTCAACTACTGTGTGGCCCTAAGAGAAAAGCGCGTGGCTGGAAATTAAAGTCTCAAGACCGGAGAAGAACCGGCGCACACACTGTCTGTACACTCATAAAACACACGCACTCTCACAAAATACACAGCCCAGCCCTGTTGACATCCATTTTAATGCAGGATGCCGATGGACAGTGAGCACTTTGTTTCCTAGGAATGGTTTAAAATTCCAGAAAGGTCAGGGACCAATCACTTCCCTTATGTGCACTTTGGCAGAACTGGCCACAATCATGTGTGCTATGGAGAACAGACAGTATATTAACCGAAAACACAAAGACAATTAAAAATATTATCATGTAAATCAACTTCAAGATTACAGTTTAATTAAATTTTCATGGGCCACCATTCAAGAAACATTTGACTTTTCATCCCTGTTACATCAGTTAGAAGGGTCTTTGCAAAACTTCAGAAAATAAATAAATAAATAATAATAGGGCTGCAACCCGATTATTTTTCCGATTAATCGATTTTCTTTTTTTATTTTATTGACAAAAAACACTTCCACATTCTGCCCAATGTCCTTTAAACAAATGTGTCAACTGAATGCTATGAAAATAGTGCTTCATTTATTAGACCACCTGTCATAATAAAGAAAAAACAAATATTTTAGGAATCTGTCCAAAAAAAAAAAATTTCAATCTAAAAATGTTATTGTCATTTATTGGGCAAATATCAAACTAAGTATAGGCTAGTATTTATTCACATATTAACAAGAATGTCCTCCTATGCCTTTCATAACAGCTTGCATTCTTGCTGGCATTGTTTAGGTACTTTTTGACTGTAATTGAGTATCTGGGGAAAAAAAAAAAAAAAACACTATAAAGTGCTTGACTATTTTTTTCTGCCTTTTTTCATAGATAACAGTAATAATATTATAGCATAGAAATAGCCAACTACTGTTACTAAAGAGCTTACGCACATTGGAGGACTAATCAATACAGAAAGCTAAAAAAAATTATTATAATCACCAATACTGTTAGTTTAGAGCCACAGTGGCAAAAACCTTACATAACTTGTTAAAAATCTTACATAAATTTGTTTTAAAAAATTTGCTAGGCACTGTATATAGTGAATATAGTTTAAGTTTCTACATTAAAAATTAAAATAATAATAAATACAATAAGGACGAATAAAAACAAACTCCAGGTGTTAACCAACAGGTAAGAGTAATGTTCTGCATTAACACGTTCACTTTGATCACGTCATGTCTTTATCCTGTAAAAGGCGACTATGAAGCGTCTACACGCTGTATCCCTTTACAGTTCCTACTCTCATAAAATACGTGCACTACATGTTGACTTTTAAACCTCATTTAAAAACCTCATTTATACCTTTTAAATATCAGCAACAGATATTTCAGCAAAATGAGTATTAACTTAATTGTCTCCACTGTCTGACGCGTGTGTACGCGGCCGCCGCGCCAGCGCTTATTCAGTAAAATTACAGGATGGACCTTTTTGCAAAAATGGAAGTGCTCGCGTGAATTTGTTACATTTACAGATAAGGATTAGAGGTCGACCGATAGTGGATTTTTACCGATACTGATAGCTAGGTTGGATCACGCTGGCCGATACCGACTAATTAACCGATAGTTTTTAAAATGGATACTGAACGAAAACTAAATAGAGTTTTACTATTTTTAAAAAAGCAGTAACAGTACTGAACCATAATTAGTAAATGAATACAAATTTTGCATTAATATTAATTACTATATTGATTATTAAAGTTATTTCATAGTTTACTAATGTTAAAAGAAGAAACTTTAAAATTTAAAGATGAAGCCTGTTAATAAGAGTAAATGTTGAAATGAAATGAACATACTCTAACAAGGAACAATACTTCTACAGCTTTCATTAATGTTACAAATGGACTCTTATTGTTCAGTATTACCATTTCATTTCAGCAGTCATGCTTAAAGATGGCCATCTTGAAATACCTGCACAAGGCCATATTAAAATTACATGCACAGGTTATTGATATTGTATGTGTACTCTCACATTTTATTTGCTGCTATTTTAGAACACTGCATGATTATCTAATCAAAATATAAAAAAAAAAAATATGCAAGTGACACTGCAAAAGCACAGCGTTGCGTCTTGGAGAAGTCACGGGTATCACACACACCAGACGCGTCACGTTCAATGCAAGCATAAATGTGGCATAAACGAGTTTGAAGTTCGGTATTTAAAAAAACAGAGCAAATGGAAAGAGAAAGCGCGATCTGTATTACAGCTCTCTATATGAAGCATACAGACAGTATTAGAGCCACAGAAGGACAAATGTTTTGCTGAAAAATGCACAATACATAATTTATAGCCTAGGGTGAAGTCATTATGTACATTAACAATGATTTAAGACAAATAGGCTATAATGTTATTTAATGGAAAACTATGTGAATGGCGCTCTGTTCCGCGGCAGGATTTTCTGTCGGCTGCATTTAAATGCGCGTTTGAAGTTTCCCGCACTGTGTCACATGCCAAGACAAACAACACGTGCTGTCAGTGATTTCCGCCTCTAGAGGCCGCTCTCCAGCTGTATAATGACAGCAGACCATTCTCAACCACTCCAGCAACAGACGTAACACGGAAAACTATCGGCATGGAGTTTTGCCGATAACCGATAGTTCTGCAAATCAACTATCGGTGCCGATTAATCGGCAAAACCAATGAATCGGTCGACCTCTAATAAGGATATGACCGTAAACTGAAAGTTTTTGCGCTGAGGACGCACACGCATCTGTCAAAGCGTCTGACAGGGCAATTACGCTAATGCATTAGCTTAAAGCTTAAAATAAAGAATTCTCATGTTTTGGGCAGCTTGGATCACATACTTCTCCCGCAGCATCCCATTCTGTTTCCTCCACTATTTTTAGATAGATTTTGTCCATAGAAATGCGTTATTCAGTACTGTAATTTGACGCGACTGGCTGAAGTTGGACGTGCACTGTGGGCAGACCCGACTAATCGATAATGAGAATCGTTGTCGATTATTTTCATTAACGATAATAATCGATTTTATCGATTAGTTGTTGCAGCCCTAAATAATAATAATTGTGTGTGTGTGTGTGTGTGTGTGTGTGTGTGTGTATATGTATATGTGTATATATATATATATATATATATATATATATATATATATATATATAGTAATTTAGCCTTTTTCCTGGATATTGCTGTAATATGACCAAATCTAATGTTATAGTTATAGGACAGTTCACCTAAATATTCATTTACCAACCTCAAGTTGTTCTAAACCTGAATGACTTACTTTCTTCTGTAGAACACAAAAGAAAACATTCTGAAGTACACTGGAATCCAAATAACATTGGGCCCCATTGACATTCATTCAAGTCATACAGGTTTGGGATGACATGAAGGTGAGTAAATTATGACAGAATTTTGATTTATTTTGCTGTCCCTTTAAGTTTCTCATGACAAAAATAACTGATCAGAAACTACCCAACAACACCAATAAAGTTTATATTAAGTTCGAAGATCAACCAAAAAAAAAAAATTAAAAAAAATGAAGTGTAATCTTCATACAAGCAAACGCTCTTTAAAATCAGCCAACATCTACGTAAAACACAACGTATCATCAACCTCTCATTCCTGACTCAGAACTCTCCCCAGAGAGAGGACAGATTAGTTTTCCATGACCATGCAATGGCATCTGTGAGGTCGTTGTTTCAAGGTGCTCTTTGCATTCATACAGCCGCTGACAAGGCAATAACCACCACTGAGAACTTGCCTACTGCAAGCAAGAAAAAGCCACACATCACAGACAATCAGCTTAAACAATCGATCCTAGTGTTATCCGGTAGTTTCCATTCAGGAATTCTGCAACTTATGATCTGCTTGTAACTGCAATTGTGGTGAGCAGCTGTCATTCAAGTCATGAGAACATACAGAGCAATACAAGTGCAAGTAGTGTCACTTGTCAATGTATTATGCTTTCACCAAACAAGTGCCTTAAGCTCTCTGGTCTAAAAAGCACTAAACCGGCTTAGCGATAAAACAGCCTAAACTCCTTTTCACACTTTCATTAAACTGTTATGAGCCCCTAATCTGCAGCACAAGAAGCCAAACCCTTTGAAAAGCCTCTAAACTTTAGACTGATAAGCACACCCTAGTAAACTTTTGAAACAGTACTTATTATAGAAATAAGAATATATTTAAGTGCAAACTCAATGTAATGTTTTCAGGCACTTAACTGCACGTTATTTGCAATCAAATGAAAATGTATTATACTTTAAATGTATATTAAATGCAATTAGTTGAACTTAAGAGTGCTTTCAAGAAGAACTTACTTAGATTTTGTATATATAATTTCATAATTACTTACATAGTCTTTGAAATATGGTTCAAGTGTACTGGCAAACTAAATTTCAATGTAATTTCTACTGAAACTTGTATGTCATGTGTTTAAATATATTTGTAATTACACATTTGTAATGATGTAATTGCGATTTAGTAAGTTTAATACAGATTTATTTTAAAAGCAACACTGAAAAACACACTACAATTAAAACAAAATCTAGTACTTTACAGGTGTTTTAGTATGTCAGTCAAGACAAAAATCTAAGTGTACCTCTTTTAACCACAACAAAACATTACCAAAACATAATTTCAAATGTACTTTAAAGTAAAACCTTTATTTTTACATTATTTCAAAGTGCACTTTTTAAAAGTGTACCCAAGTTTGTTAAGAACCACCAGGATTCCATTAAAATTATTCCATTAATATTATATTACATGCACAGTTTTTTTTAAATATACTTTTAAGATTTGAAGTACACTACAAGTGCACATTAAATATAACAAAGAACACTTCTTTTTCACAAGGTAAGGGACAAAACACAATTGCTTTGGCTATGACAATAGGGTTCGAGGAATGTATGCACATTAAAACACTAAAAAGGTTCATAAAATGCCCAGTTATTTAGTATGGACTATTATTAAAAGTGCTCATAGTATGTTTACCTTTAGCTGTCTATAATTTGCTCCAATAGTAAAGTAAAATATCAGAATATTGATACGATCATGATAGTGTGCATCACTATAATGAAATCCTTCAAAACCGCTATTAATTTCTTCAGGTGTCACACTTTTTTGATTTGCAAAAAATGCTAAATACACCTTTAAGGCTCTAAGAAACAGCATCTACAGACAATCACACTAAATTCATGAAAAATTACTTATGACAGGCGCCTGTCAGAAACCCCGTGCTGTCATTCCCTCTTCAGGCTCAAAAGATGCGTTATTTTGCATTCAAAACTGTCGTAAAGTTTCAGAAAACTTTCAAAAACATATAGCACTGATTAACTGACATGCTTATTTTGTTTAAATCTTTTAAACACGGTTGCATACACAAGACTGTAGGTGCCTGTAAGGCTGCTCCAGCTATGCAATTTCATCTCTCTGTATGTCAACAAGCACGAAGCGAGTCTGATTCCTTTTGTTTATATTTCCAGTGCGCGCGAGCGACTCAGCTGAACATTCATCAAATCAATCACGACCCCGCTGCCCAATATTTGGCTTTTGCTGCCAAATGCAACACATCAGGCCTGAATCAAGACATGCACGTATTGTATTTGGCAAATGCAAAGCCCAAAACCACCAACCTCGCTTCTACAACATAAACAACACGTATACGTGCATATGCATCGTTTGCATGCTCGCTTTTTCGGCCTTGAAATGTCAAATCCCCCCACCAATGTTTTCTTTAACGTTACCTGTTCGTCGAATCGATTAATGATGGCCTGGACCCATTCCACGGGCTTGTGCGCCGCCATGCTCAGGCGGATGCGCGCGCCGCTATGTCTCCTATCAATCACTTTTGCGATCCCTATTCCTGCTCCCAATTCGCCCTGGATGCGCCAAATACCCCCTAAACCGCTCCGCAAAATAATCAAGGAGGAGAACAGAGGAGGAGGTGGAGGGAGGAGGGGGGTTTGGTTTAGTTTTTCACTTCAAGCATACTCCACGCCGCCATGACACACCACCGGAAGTTTGAATCCTCCTCTCTCTCTGGCTCAGGCTGGGTGCTGCGCATGCGCAGAAATGTTATTGAAGAACTGGACCATTATTACGGGAGGAATAGATATGGGCTATCTATCTATCTATCTATCTATCTATCTAATCAACTAATAGAGTTTGGTGTTTCTGGTAAAATTAATTACTTTACTGTGCACTGATTAGATCTAAAAATGTGCCATTATGTATGATACTCAGTAAATTAAAGTACTATTGTGGTTTGTCCATTATTCAAACATAACAGAGCAGAGGTTGTTCTGATTAAAATGTGTGACTATATAAATCCTATTAAAACATACTTATTCGTCTGTTTTTCTTGAAATAATAAACCAAGCTTCTTCATATTCTTTAAGAATTACAATGAACCGTAAAATCATCTTAAGAGAAATTTTGACATTTAAACATGAAATATTTCAGACAAGCAGGCTACATTCAATGAGCAACACATTCAAATGTAAATTCGTTTTCAAGAATCAAATTACTTTTTCCTTTAACAAAACTGACAAACCATTTTTAATAGTTAAATTAAATAATGGCGTTTAATTGTGAAAATGGTAGTCAGAAAAATGATCTTAAATAATGAAACTTTACTGGGTTTTAATATAGTAGCCTAATATTGTACGGATTAATGTTGTAGCAACGAAAGGCCTCAGAGGCTTTAATGAAAGTAAAGCAGACCTCTACTGTCACCTTGAGATCAATCTAAGCACAAGGTCAACAGAAAGAAAAGAAGTATTATTATGGTAGAGGGCGTATATGTTATTATGGCCGTTTGAAATGATCAGACTTTTGAACAATATATTTACTTTAAAACTTAGGCCCCACCAATTAATTCAGTAAAAAAAAAAATAATAATTATATATATATATATATATATATATATATATATATATATTAAGGAATAACATGATTTTAATAAAATGTTTTGCATTTCTCCATCTAATTCTATTTGCTAAATATGCCTTGCACCCCAAAGATATTTTAAATGTCTGAAAAGAATTTTTAATTGGAACTCTGATCAATTTCTGATTAGAAATCCCATACATATTCCTTAATTAAATTAATAAATTATCAGATTGTTCACTTGCCCTTAAACATCACACCATGAACATGTCTTTGTGGTTATTATTTAATTTCATAGAAGTGAATACAATCATTAAACAACATGACAGCCAAGCAACCATTTCTCTTTTAACCCGGCAATATAGGAGGAACAGATGGTAGAGAAGGTGCTGTAAGCAACTTTCAGCTGCTTTTCTAACTATGATAATAACATACACACATCAATATTTTTTAAATATTCATTGAAACATTAGCTACACATTATTCCATGATAAACGGATACTCACCGTTCACATATCATATTGAAAAGTATAGAGTATTTTTTGCTGGAAATGTATTAGAAGGTTCAGTTGCATGCACTGCATTATGAGATACAGTATTCCATACAATACTATCTGTTGTATAGGTCACTGCTCAGTTTGACTAAGGTAATTTTATGCATACAGAACTACGTTTCTACTATGTACTGCTGTGATAAGAGATGTATGGTAGCATTCTATTGCAAACATAGTTGTGATTTCTTAGGACACCTATTTCAGTGATATCTGTCTGGAAGCTGAGACATTGCGTGTGTAACAATCACTTACAGCACTTGTAAACTTAACAATAGTTGAAATAGCGGCAGAAAAGAAAAAGTATGTTACCATCAGCAGAAACTATTTGACCAGTTAAATTTTTCAAACCTACGAACAGAAAATGTATTTTTAAGCATAAAATATTAACTTATTTGTGGAAGTTTAAATATGCACTTCCTACAAACTATGGGTCCTTGGCTTCCACAGAAAACAGTTGTAGACCTCCACAAACTTCAATAACATCGATGTCATCCAGTTGAGCAAAGCGATGCTTGTAAGTGTGTGCTTGATGGCCATTCACTGACACATTGTACTGCTCTGCACTGCAGGTGATTTTGATCTGAATCACACATATAAAACTGACAGTAAGATGCTTGTACTGATGTCACAAACAAATATCTACTCTTAAAGAGATAGTTCACCCAAAAATGAAAATTCTGTCATCATTTACATGCCCTTGTGTCATTCAAAACCCATTAGCAAGCCCAAAATTATTTCTTTTTTCACTTTTTGTCCATTTAGCTGTGCAAAAATCTATTATTACACTGTCCATTTAAATTGAAAAAACCTACCATAAATATGTCAGTATACCTACCTCAAAGAACTCTCCTTTTGTAAAAGGGATGTCTTGACTCATTTCTTCTGCTCCCCATTTCCCATTATTCCAGGTATTGCGGACAACTGCATTATCTTCAAAACGGCATAGGTAATGAAATGCAATCCCATATCTGTGTCGCAGATTAATCTCGATCCTATAATGAAGAATGGAACAGAAGTGTGGATATGTTACCATAAACAAACTATTTATGATCATATTCGTACGTTTACAGAATTTTTTTGCTTGTGATGTGTTTATGTCAGAAAGAAAGGATTTTTCGGACCTTTTACAGTCAGAGTTAGCAATTCCATAAATGACAATGATTTTGCCAGGCTTTAGTCCATCAGTCACTTCTTTTTTGAACGATGCCACCTGATTGCAGGAAAAAATTACGTAAGCATAAAAAGAATATTCATGAAATTGTAAAATCTAGGAAAATATATGAAATATTAATCATGTTGAATTTTATGCTTAATAGTGGTAGTATATTTTTGTTCTAACCACAAGATTCAGGTGGCCAATGAACTCCAGCTTGATGCTTTGGTCCACTAAGATGGTGTTCACGAGAGTAAATTCAATTTGGTGATTATAGTCCTTTAAGTCTTCCCCATTGACACTTATCTATGAGCCATTTTATAGCAAAACAGTGCAAGCAAAAAAGTGGAAATCAATCATTGTTTTCATTCAGTTAGTACAGAAACAGAGCAGTAGTAAAATAGATTTTTGCCTGTACACGGCTAGAAAGTTAATTGTTTTGTTGGCAAATGACTTTTTTAGTTTTAGTTTTTCTCATTTGCTTTATACTGTTTTTTACAATAATTTTTCCACTAATAACAGAACCATCATGTCAATTTTCAAAACTCTAGACATATAATAGACACATTTTTCAAAACACTTAACACTTTTTCCAAATGCTTGGATACAATACACATGAACCAAAGATCTTTTGTTCATTGAATTAAAATCACTGGTTCAAAATGACACAACTTAACATCAAAGTATTGCTATTTCAAAATACAACTGACGCATTACATCTGAATTGAGTGTTTATTCATTTCATTACAATGATCTAACTATCATTACAATGATCTAACTATCAGTGACAAGTACAACTCACACAATAACTAGGTTTTAAAGCATGAATTAAATGTTTTGTGTGAGTTACGACATTTTGCAAATATTAACCTGATTTGTGATGTCCCACAGTTGAGCAATTATACTGACAATTTAGGGAATTAAAAAAAGATCCAAAGCAAGAAACTGTAAAACTAGGCATAACCAAGTGGTGTATACATAAAATGTTGTAGCCTATGATGATATACTAGACTTATACATATATCTTTCATTGTGTATATTATTTATCCTGTCTATCCCTATGTTAAATTGTCTGAAAAATCTTTACTAATTTATCTATATTTTAAAACAGATTTTAGTCCCATGAAAATAGCTTTATGTTGACATGGCATAATATAACCAAATAAATGGCCTTTAACTTGGCTTTTAAATGGCTTGTGTGTATAATAAATGTATACCTTATATGCATTCGCGGTGACAAGGATCTTGATGGTGAACAGTTGGCCTTGGAGGAGGGAAGACTTAGAAGCAGGTTGTTCTGAGTTGATCTTGTACTCTATATGTTGGGATTTATTCTCAAAGCTAATGCTAAGAGCAGTTCTAGCTTCGGGATGAGAACCATCCTTAAGGCTGATATTCAATCTGCAGAACATAAAATAAAAACTTTATACAAAACTAGCAATGTCCATTGTAATATTGCTTTAAAAAAAAACAAAGACTCTAATGAGATTAATTTGTCCTTTTAGATTAACAAGAAAAATAATACTCACATGTTAGCATTTGGCAAAATCCGTCCAATTATGATAACAGTCTTCCCTTCCTTCAAGCCCCTCACGATTGGAGTAACCATGGACTGTGTTTGAGATGTGCATACAGTAAGTATATTTATGCACTGTTGTTTTGAATATCAAATTATAATTATGATAAATATCTGGGAAATAAAATAATAAAAGGACTTAATATACAAAATAATCAAAATGTTGCTGCATACCTAAATCTCCGAATCTTTCATTAATATTGCTTATGTGAAGTATTAAGTTAGAGTCTAATATTAAAAATGTTACTTACTGGTTTGTAAAAAGTCTGTTGCTGAGAAACTGCCATTCTTCCAATTCTTTCTTTTCTGCAAATCTTCAGATGGGTATTCAAGACCAAGGTTGGAGTACCAAGGATGGTAAAGCATGATGTTGAGTAGCCTAAATATAGCTGTGATTGTAAGCCCGCCCATATAATATACACATGTTATACATACGACTGTAGGTAGATAAATTTACCTGAAAATTACCTAGAAATATTTTGTACCAGTAAAATGCAAAGGGCAGATAACTATAGTCCAGAGACAGTCATGTAGGCTTCTGTTGGCGTAACAGTGATAATTAAGAACATGGTGCCTTATAATATGACCAAAGAGATGCATGAGGGCCTTAGAGCCATAAACATTGGTGGATATCTCAGATACACAGCGGAATATTTGTGCTTTTTGAATAGATATACCTACCTAGAAATCACCTAGAAATATCTGTCATAAAATGCAAACCTGTATAAGAGCAGATAAAATACACTCTCAGGGAAAAAAAAAGATGCAAAAGCTGTCACCCTTTTAAAAGGAACTAATGTGCACCTTTTAAAAGGGTACAAAATAATGGAACAGTGTCAAAACTAATCATGAAATCCAAAAGAATGACAATAAGTTCACCAGAATCATTAAAATAAAATAAAAAATATTAAAAAAAAAGATAAATAAAAAATATAATCTTTAAGATTATCTATCACTGTACAACAAAAATGAAAACTGCACAAATACTATTTTTCCAAAAGACTAAAACACAGTTTAATTCAGGCCTGTTGCATTTTTCCATTATAATGTTTATCTGATCATTACAATTCCTTCTGTCAGGAAATTGCACACATTGTGATCTTCATTTCGCACATTTCATTGCATGTAGTGCTGCACTGCACTAATGACAGTCAATGTTGTCTAACTAAAACAGAGGATATCAAGTCCTGTTCCCACTTGGTGTAAACGTGCTTCAAATGGGTCTTTTCTGAGGTGTTTGGATTTTATCAAGACTGTTCCTGAATAAAAACTAATTCAGTATGTGGTTTAAGTGACCTTATTACAAAACCTTTGATCAGATCACAAAAAAATGCATCTTACGTGGACTACTACATGACATATTATTTCATAGATTCGATTTTTAGATGCTTTTAAATAATTATAAAAAAAAAAAAACACAATTAGCTGAGAAATAATGCCTAAAGATATTATTTACATTTATCAGACGCTTTTATCCAAAGCGACTTACATTGCGTTCAAGTTACAGTTTTTACATTTTATCACCTCTTGCTTTCCCTGGGAATCGAACCCATGATCTTGGCGTTGCTAGTGCCATGCTCTAGTATTTGAGCTACAGGAAAGCTTCGCCACTAGTACAAATACTGAATATAAAATGTTAATGATTTTTACATTTTAAAATCTTATTTTAAATCTTTAAATAAACAGTATAAGCACCAAACTTTAAAAGCTTTTAAGACCTAAACTGCACATATCTTTAAAAAAGAGCTTGTGTAAATATATCTGAATACATATGGAATACAATTTAAGTAATCACAATTAATGAAAAGTAGTTTACTAAATAAATAAATAAAAACAGCATTTTGGGAGATAAGCAACTGGTTATTAGGGCATGTTGTTGGGAAACACCAAAACTACTGTCACTATAATCATCAATAGCTCCATCCATTTCACTATTTTGAATAAATAAAAACAGGTTAGCTTTTCTTAATTTGACATAATTCATGAAATTTTGGACAGATAATTATGACTCTACAGTGTGTGTGCATTAGGAAAGTATATATTCTGATTTTATTTATTTCTTTTTTTTTCCAAAGCACATTTTACCAAATCCAAATCACATCAATCTTAATACTACTAATTTTGTATAGAATTGTTAATAAGTGATATATAATTGCTAACGAGGGCTGGAAAGTCAAAAATGCCCATGAAAAGGATGCAAAAGAAAGAAAGAAAGAATTAAACCATCAGAAACCCTTTATTCTCTAGTGCCTCCACTCAATGAGAATCACAAGCTGAACTCCCATGAAATGAAAGCCACAAATAATTCTGTTTTAATATATCAGACAGCTACCGTGTTTTAATATAGTAATATTAGATATTACAGTAATAAAAGTAAAACAGACCCGTACTGCCACCTTGAGATCAATCTAAATACAATGCTAATTCTATTTGCTAAATGTCCCTGTTACCTTTAAATTAAATTGGAACTCAGTTCAGTTACTGATTAGAAATGCCCTGTATCGTGTTTTTATCTGTATTTTAAATTACGCTTCGAATGAATTTTTGAATTTTGCAAACCCATGAACAGAAAGTGTATTTTTAAGCATAAGGAATTTATTTGTGGAACCTGGATCCTTGTTAGACGTGCACAAAAATCAGCTGCAGCTGTCCATAAACTTCAAAGACATCAATGTCATCCAGTTGAGTAAAGCGATGCTTGTAAGTGTGTGCTTGCTGGCCATTCACTGACACATCATAATGCTCTCTATTGCAGGAGATTTTGACCTGAATCACGCATACAAAACTCACAGTAAGATCAGGTGTTTGTACTCATGTCACAAACAAACATCTACTCTTAACTCTTAAAGGGCCAGTCCACAAAAAAAAATAAATAAATAAATAAAAATTCTTTCATCATTTACTCGCCTTGTGTTATTCCAAACCCATAAGCCTTTCCTTCATTTTGGTACATAAATGAGATATTTTTAATATTCCTTTAATATAAAAAGTCAGCATGGTCCATTTAACCTTTTTTCTTTTTTTTTCTTTTTTTTTTTTTGCTCCAGAGATGAACTCAATTCTATTGGGTTTGGAGCAACATGAGGGTGAGCAAATGAATTTTCTTTTAACAGTATCAGGTAGACACTTCAGATTTGTATCAAACATTAAACAAAGAAAAATCTATTACTGGCATACACTATCCATTTCAACAGAAAAGTAGGTACCATAAGGATGTGAGTATATGCCTACCTGAAATAGTTGACCTTTTTTAAAAGGCACGCCTCCATTCCTTTCTTCTACCCCCCATTTCCCATTCTCAGAGGTATTGCAGACAACCACATTCTCATCAAAAAGGGATAGGTAGTGAAATGCAATCCCACACCTGTGGCGCAGATTAAACTCTACCCTAATGAAGAATGAAACAGAAGAATGGACATGTTATCACAAACATAACTGGTAGTATTTTAATGTTTTTGAAAGAAGTCTCTTATGCTCACCAAGGCTGCTTTATTTGATCAAAATGCAATGAAAACAGTAATATTGTGAAAATATTATTTCAGTTATACACAAGCATTTTATATTTGGATATATTTTAAAACTTAATATATTCCTGTGATGGCAAAGTTATACATTATACAGTCTTCAGTGTCATGATCTGCTGATCTGATGATTTTCCGCTCGAGAAACATTTCTTATCATTATAAATGTTGAAAAAAAATTGTGCTGCTTAACTTTTTTATGGAAACCATGATACACTACCATTCAAAAATCTGGTGTATTTATGAGAAAGTATATTCAAATAAAAAACAGTTACAAGACTGGAATGGTGAGCATAAGAGACTTCTTTCAAAAGCATTTAAAAAATAATAACTTTTGGCCAAAAATCAAACTTTTGGATGCCAGTGCATGTTTACAAAAAAAAATAGTATGCAAATGTTTTTATGTATGTTTATGTTAAAAGTGTATTCTCTTGTTTGTAAGGTTTTTATCTAACCTTTTAGAGTCAGTATTAGGAACTCCATAAATGAGAATGTTATTGCCAGGCTGTAGTCCACCATTAATCAGGGTTTTGTATGGGGCCACCTGTTTACAGTAAAAGGAGTTTTATAAAACTGTGCAATACAGAAAATATAGTGCTCAACAATACGAATTACAGGCCAATCATGTTGAATTATCATATGCTTAATAGTGGCATGTATTTTTATTTATTTTTTTCTAACCAGAGAATTCTGGTAGCCAATGAACTCCAGCTTGATGTTTTGGTCGACTGAGATGGTGTTCACTTGAGTGACTGGAATACGGTGTTCATAGTCCATTAAGTGTTTCCCATTGACACTTATCTATGGAGAGTCATTGTATAATAAGTAAAACAGTAGAAAACAATCATTGTTCTCATTCTGCTAGTACAGAAACAGTACAGCGGTAAACTATCAATTCTCAGTGAAACTGACATGTTCTCCACAACATTCAATCTACAGTGCAAGTGTGAAAATCTTTTCAAAACTCTTTACACACGACCACAACAACAGTCTATGTGGGTTAAACTGTTGATCATTTTCCATCGCTTTGGTACAAATTGCATACAGTGAATACATCTTTCAAATTACATGAATTCTTTTCTCACTCAGATACAACCACCAACAAAATTCTATGTAGGTGGCCTAGGTGCATCCAGATAAATGGCTAACTTTTATCTACTAAGAGTGCATACCTTGTATGCCTCCTTGGTGACAAGGATCTCGATGGCAAACAGTTTGTCTTTGATGATAAGAGAGTCAGTCGTGGATTGTTTGGAGCCCCAGCTACCATTCTTGCAGGTGTTGTACACTACCTGTGCACTGCCATTCTCATAGCACAGGTTTATATGCAGAGCAATATCAGCCTCAGTATCAGAACCGCACTGAAGGTTCACATGTGATCTGCAGAGCACAGAATGAAAACTGTGCACATAACTAGCAACGCCCATGGTAACATTCCTTTAAATAAGACATTAAGATTGATTTAAAAGCAATGTGAAAAATAATAATAACCTGTTAGCATCTGGCAAAATCCGTCCAATTATGATAACACTCTTCCCTTCCTGCAAGCCTCCCTCAATTGATGTAACTGGGATTGTCTGTGTTGGAGATGTGCATACTGTAACCATATTTATGCATTTCTGTTTTGAATATCACTGATAATAATCATATGTATCTGGCAGATAAAATAATAAGTTATTTTGACCAAATGTTACTGAATACTTGAATCTCTAAAATAAGATGCACCACAAACAGGTCTAAATATATTGTTGCATATGAATAGATATATACATTTATATATATAGGTCATTCTCTATAACTATACATGAAACCTCATTATAGAGGCTGATGTTAAAAATATCACTTACTTGTTTATAAATTGCCATCTGTTGCTGACAATCTGCCATTCTGCCAATTCTTGTTTTTCTGCAGTCAAAAATGCAAATCTTCAGCTGGGTATTCAAGACCAAGTTTGGAGCATCAAGGATGGTAAAGCATGATGTTGAGTAGAATAAATATAGCTGTCATTTTAAGCCCGCCCATATATTATATGTACTTTATACACAATTTTGGGTAGATATCCCTACCTGGAAATGACTGAAATCTACCTTGAAATTGTCTGCCAGACATCTAAAATGAAAACAATGGTAAAGGCAAATAACAATAGTCCAGACAGAGACAGTCATGTAGGGCTACTGTTGGCGTAACAGTGATAATGAACATGATCATATGACCAAAAATGCATGAGGTGTAAGGGACACAAACATTGGTGGATATAGGTATACAGTGGAATTATTTGTGCTTTTTGGGTAGATATACCTACCTGGAAATTACCTGGACATACTGTCTGCCAGATAACTAAAATGCAAACCTAGATAAGAGCTGACAACATACATGCACTCTCAGAGAAAAATGTACAAAAACTGTCACTGGGGAGGGACCCCTTCAAAAGTACCATTTAGGTTAAATAAGGTACAAAGAAATAGCCTACCCTTTAAGAAAGGCACCAAATAAAGGAACTGTGTCAAAACCATTGAAATAAAACAAATATAACCATACTACAAGGTTGTCCAAAAAAAGAAAAAAAAAAAAAAAAAAAAAAAAAAACTCCCTACAATGTTCTGGTAACGTTTATGGTTAAGATGTGAAAATCTGGAATCTGAGATGTTAAAGTTGCCCAAATGAAGTTCTTAGCAATGCATATTACTAATCAATAATTAAGTTTTGATATATTATGGTAGGAAATTTACAAAATATCTTCATGGAACATGATCTTTAGTTTTGACATAAAAGAAAAATCGCTAATTTTGACCAATACAATGAATTTTTGGCTATTGCTACAAATATACCTGTGCTACTTATGACTGGTTTTGTGGTCCAGGGTCACATATGTAATTAGAAAGAGCCTAAATGTAAGTCTACCTGGATACATGTCGAATACAGATTAAATTTACTAAAATAAAAAACAACTTTATACATTTTTTGGAAATGAGCAACTACTTATTCGGGCTTATTAGGAAACACCAAAAATGTTTTCATTGCAATCATGTTGTTATTGCAATCATCAATAACACAATTTATTTCATGATTAATACATAAATATTTGAATATTTTAATTAATAAAAAAGTTGTTTGTTTGTTTTAACTTGGTATATTTCTTTTTTTTTATTAGTATTTTTTTTTTTTTTTTTTTTTACAATAACAAAACAGTGGTATAGGTGTCTTATGGCAGCATATACAATCATCCATCATACAATAATCCATCAGTTTGTAATTCAAGAGATCAGTGAAGGGCAATAGCACCAAGGAAAAAACAAAAACATAAAAAAACATTCAATATACATTCTCAAGAAAATCCCAGAGCGGGGACCAGATATGCCAGAAATCATCAGATCTCTGACTCAAGTCACAAGTCAGTTTTTCCAAAGGTAGAAAAGTAGCGATTTGATTCAGCCACATATTAGTGGAAGGAACGTGAGAAGTAGACCACAACAAAAGTATACATTTCCTCTGTACTCCAGATAAGTACAGAGATGTAACACAAGGTCTAGACTATGACTGAGGCGTAATTCAGCTTCACAGTTCAAGAGATAGATACTTGGGGATAGATCAAAAGGTTTACCAATGATCTTCTGAACCATTTTATGTATTTCTTTCCAGTACGCCTTAATCGTTTCACAGTCCCAGAATATGTGCATCACAGTACCAATATTAGACTTACATTTGAAACAACATTGGGAAACGTTAGGAAAAATCTTGTGAAGACGGACTGGTGTTAAATAAGTCCTATAAATGAACTTAAAATTTTGCTCATGGTTTGATATCGAGGTCGCTTCTAAAGAAGACGCCGGAGCAGATCGACAGCCATTCTTCATCACTGAAATTAGTTTCAAAGTCTTTCTCCCATATCGCTTTCAGGGAATCAAAGGAGAAGGTCCCACCATTAGATAACATACTGTAAAAAACAGAAATCATACTTTTGAGAGAAAATGAAGAAAACAATCGTTTCTCTATGTCAAAAAGGTCAAAACGTATTCTGTCATCCTTTAGAGCTGATTCCAGAAAATGTCGCATTTGCAAAAATTTGTAGAAATCCTTATTAGGTAAATTAAATTCCTGTTTTAACAACTGAAATGATTTTAGACTGCCACTGTCAAATAACTGGTCTAACTCCAAGATTCCTCAGTCTCCATGAGCGAAAGCCAGTGTTCTGAATAGCAGAGGGTAGGTCAGGGTTGAATGAAATAGGAGATTTTAAAGATAAAATGTATGGAATCTTCAAATATTTCAAAACATCTTTCCATGTTAGGAGCGTGTTTGATACTGTAAAAATATTAAACACTGATTCAAGTTTGTGTACACTGTAAATAAATGGTAAAGTACATAACAAATTTGGGAAACATCTTGTAGACTCAATCCCTACCCACCATGAGTCCATTCTATTAAGAAACCAGTTTATCATATTTTTAATCTGGGCAGACCAGAAATATAACTGGAAATTAGGGAGCGAAGCCCCTCCTAGTTCTCTGGGTTTCAGTAAAATAGAAAATTTAAGTCTAGTTTTTTTTTTTGTTCCAAATGAATTTTGATTTAACTTTTTAAAGAAAACTGTATTCAAATAGCAGGGCAGACTTTGAAATAAAAAATTCAACCTAGGTAGGATGTTCATCCTTATTACATTAATCTTGCCAATAAATGAGATGGGGTCGATTTGACCAGTCAGACAACTCCTGACTAATTTTAGAAGTTAATGGGATATAATTAGCTTTAAATAAATCACACAATTTAGGTGTAATATTTATTCCCAAATATTGGAAACCAGAGGGAGCTAAACGAAATGGAGAGTCAAAAGTGGCTTCGGGGGGCGCATACAAGTACAAGGCCTGAGATTTATTTAAATGAATCTTATACCCTGAAAAAGTGCTATATTCTCCAAAAATAGAAAGAACTGCATCAACAGAAGTCTCGGGGTATTTGTAATATAATAATACGTCATCGGCATAAAGGGAGATACGATGCTCCTCAGAGCCGATTCTGATGCCCCGTATATTCGTACTGGCCCTCACTGCTGCAGCCAAGACTCAATGACCAAAGAAAATAAGAGAGATGAGAGCGGACAGTCTTGGCGGCAGCCTCTACCAACAGGAAATTTACTAGAAATTAGTCGGTTTGTATTAACCGCCGTCTTAGGCTGGGAATATAAGAGTTTAATTAAATTAATAAAATTTAAACCTAAATCTATCTTTTCTAATACGGCAAAAAGAAAGGGCCACTCCACCCTATCGAACGCCTTTTCAGCGTCAAGTGAAACAATTAAAGTGGGATCTTTAGTCACATGTATATAATCTAAAATATTCAGCAATCTATGGATATTATCAGAGCCATATCTAAACTTTACAAATCCGGTCTGGTCCGGTGAAACGACAGAAGGAAGGACGGATTCAAGGCGTCGAGCCATTGCTTTAGCCACAATTTTGTAGTCTACATTCAATAAGCTAATTGGGCGGTAAGAGGAGCAGTCCAGAGGGTCTTTGTCTTTTTCCAAAATAAGGCTGATAATGGCAGAGGACCAAGAATCAGGCATTGAATTTAAATCTAAAAGATTATTAATTGCAGGCATTAAGATTAGGCTAATATCCTGCCAAAATTGCTTGTAAAATTCAAGAGGGAACCCATCCGGGCCTGGAACTGTGTTTGAGGGCATGGATTGGATAGCTAGCCAAATTTCCTCCTTGGTGAAGGGAGCATTTAAAAAAGTTCTGTCTGTCACAGAGACAGTAGGAAGGAAAATCCTACTCAAATAGTTTGATAAGTCCTCTTGCAAACCACAACCCTCAGCTTTATATAAAGTTCTATAAAAGTTGGAAAAAGTATCGTTAATTATCTGGGAATCAAAGGATACATTGCCTTCTGGGGTCTTAATTGCTTTTATAATACTATCTTGTTGTGCCTTTTTTAACTGATATGCAAGCAAATGGCTAGGTTTATTTCCGAATTTGTAATATTTTTGCTTACTAAAAAACAGTAATTTCTTAATATGCTCAGTATGGTCTAAGTTTAATTTAGCTCTTGCTCTGTTTAGCTGAATCCAGTTGGTCTGATTTGGCATTTGTTTGTGTTGATTCTCTAGATAAGTTACTTTAGCCTCTAATTTTCTCCTATTTTGTGTCTTAGCTTTACTCACTAAAGAAGCATAGGAGATAATATGACCCCGTAACACCGCTTTAGCAGCATCCCATTTTGTCGCAGAAGAAACAGGGGAGTTCTGGTTATCCTGCCAATAATGAGCTATTTTCTGATTTAGGAAGGTACGAAAATCATCATTATTCAAATGTGAAACATTAAACTTCCAGTAATTGGATTTAGGAATAAACACATTAACATCAAAGTCTAAATAAACAGGACTATGGTCAGATAAAACAATACGGCAAGATTTCACTTTGTAAATACAATCAGATGGTGCGAAAAAATAATCCAACCTGGAATAAGATTTATGAGGGTGAGAATAGAACGTGTAATTTCTGACTTTCGGATGCAATTCCCTCCAAATATCTACTAGGCCTAAATCTTTACAAAAATTCCACAAAATGTGGGAGGATTTGTGTCCTGTCAGGATCTGTGGGGTGGATTTGTCCCAATTGTTATCCATAGTACAGTTAAAATCACCACCCAGGAACCCCAGGTTTCTACAAAGTTGGTTAAACTGCAAGACTGTTCGGGATATAAAACTGGGACAGTCAGTGTTTGGGGCGTATACATTTCCGATAGTAAGATGCACTCCAAAAATGTAGCCCGAGACTAGTACAAATCTCCCTTCAGAGTCGGACTCTACTCCAAACTGAATGGAATGTCCTTGTGAATTAAAGTTGCTACACCCCTGCTATTCGATGTAAAAGAAGAGTAATATATCTGACCCACCCAGTCTCTTAACTTGGTATATTTCATGACATTTTGGACAGATATATAAGGAATATTCATTGGAATATTTTTATATAATATGCTGTTTATTTTTTGTTAGTAGTTTATTAGTTTAAACATGCAGCAAGAGTGATGAGAGTTTCAATATGGTAATATAGAAATAGGCAACTATATACTGTAATACCATATACATAACATGCATACTGCATAATAGAGAATTGTACAGAAAGCCAAACATAGTAAAAAGGGTTTTATGTTATTTCAAAATAGCAAAATCACAGTGCTCTTCATGTTTACAGTTAGACATTTTTCTGTATTTCAAAGCAATACTACTTTTTAACAATTTGTAATGCTTTCCCTTATCTTTCTTTTAAAAGTGACTTACAAATTAAATATCACAGATCCCTGTTAAACCTGCACTAAAGTCAGCTGCAGATCTCCGCAAATCTCCAAAATCTCCGAAAATTGATGAATTTCCCCATTGACAAACACATTGTAATGATGGGGACTGCAGGAGATGGTGACCTGCAACATACACGAGTAATAGTCTATTATTTTCAACTCACAATGACAGCAACAATAAAGCAATACGTGTTCATGGATGTACGTCTGACTACCTGAAAATTTTCTCTTTGAAATGGCAAGAATGAATTAAAATCTTATTAGAAATGCAAACAGAGTTAACAGAGAAATACTGCAGAAATGATTGCAAAATGAGAAGGACAGAAAGGTGAATCGCCAACGAAGGTTGTCAACACATGCATTCATGCAAAATACAATTTTTACTTTTTACCAAATTCAAACCACATCAATATTAATAACTACTATTAATTTTGTATGTAATCCTTTCTAAGTGATATAGGAATTGTCATGCAATACTAATACTATGCAATACTCAATAGGACAGCAGGATCACAGAAAAACAGGTTGAGAAGACAAGATATGAACTGCAAAAAATTAAAGTGAAGAATTAGGTGGTAAATCAAGAATTAAACCATCAGAAACCCTTTACTCTCCAGAGCCACCTTTTTTCAGAACTGCAAACTACTTGGAGTTTCCAGAAGTAAAAGGTGTTAGGTTCTCAGAGACTTTGCTAAGGTGAATCCTGAAACATGTCCTCCACTTAATAAGAATCAAATCTGAACTCTCATGAAATGAAAGCCACAAATAATTCTAAGTTTTAATATATCAACTATTGTGTTTTACAGTTTTTTCAATTGCTAACATCCTTTTGTCCAATCTCTAGTCACATTTTCAAAACTCTAAACACAATTAGCACAACATCCGTCTGTTGTGACCATACCATTAACAATACTTGTGTTGTACTTTTTCTAAACTCTTAACACAGCAACGCACCTACATCACACAATTAACCAAATAGTTAATTTTCTGGCCAAAACCACATTTTGTTAAATAAATGCAAAATCTACATTTCAAAATGCTGAATCTATCAAAACACAGCAAACCTGATTCAAAATTGAGTCATTCGGTCAAAACATTAGCACTAGTTTCTATTCAACAGAAACATAGAGTCAATCATAGCACAGTGACTGTCAAAATACTAACAGTTGATGGCTTTACAAAAACTGCATTACTTGTCATGTTCCAGTTCTACCTGCATATAATAGACAATATAAAAAATCCGTAGTTTTTTGTAATTTAGCCTTCAGTTTGCCTTCAACTGAAACCCATTTTACATTTTTAAGTGATGAATATTAGACAGCTGTTACAGTAATGAACGTTAAGCAGACCTCTACTGCCACCATGAGATCAATCTAAATACAACGTCAACAGAAAACAGTATTATTATAGTTCACTTACTTATGATCACTAGAGGGCGTCATAACCGTTTGAAATATTCAAACTGTTGAAAAATATATTGTTAAGACTCGGGCCACACCAAATTAATTCATTAAAACCATTTCTTTTTAAGCAATAATACCATTTTAATATAATTTACTGGCTGAATTTTTAAAGAATTTTTTAAATTGTAACTCTGTTCAGTTTCTGATTAGAAATCCCTTACATATTCCCTTACTTTGAAGTGAATTCTTAGATTGTTCACTTGCTCTTAAAAAAGTAAATAAATAAATAAATCACACCATGAAATTGTCTTTGTGATTAGTTTAATTATTATTTTAATTGCAGATAAGAAAATATAATCATTGTACATGACAGCCAAGCAATGTTTTGTTTTCTCTTAACACAATAATATTAGAGAAACAAATGTCATAGTGCTGTAAGAGATATTTTCACAAATGTTTTAACTGTATTTTGAATTACTGCGTTTGGTCTGTAAAAATCACTTACAGCACCTTACATTTCACAATAATTAAAGGTCACATTGATCCTCTGATGAAAATGCTGTTGAGTAGTTAAACCACCACCTTGATTTAAATGTAGATCCATATTCAACAAAGTGTAAAACACTCCTAAAAGGATTAGATATGTATAGTTAGAAAGTTATATATGTATATATGTTCTCACCAGCAGAAGATATTTTACCAGTTGAATTTATCATACCCATGAACAGAACATGTATTTTTAAGCACAAGATATGAACTTAGTGAAAGTTTTACATATGCACTTCTTATGAACATAGATCCTTGTTAGGCTTCCACAGAAAACAACTGTAGATCTCCACAAACTTCAACAACATCGATGTCCTCCAGTTTAGTGAAGCGATGCTTGTAAGTGTGTGCTTGCTGGCCATTCACTGACACATCGTACTGCTCTGCTTTGCAGGAGATTTTGGCCTGAATCACACATACAAAACTGAAAGTAAGATCAGGTGTTTGTTCCCTAAAAAAAATCTAGTTCAGTCAAAAATTAACACGAGGGAGAATAAGTGAATTTTCATATTTGGGTGAACTATCCCTTTAACGGTATAGAGTAGTCACTTCAGATTTGTATCAAAAATGAATAAATGCAAATGTCTATAACTGTCATACACTGTCCATGTGAACAGAAAAAGTAGGTCAAGATGTTAGTATGCCTACCTGAAAAAATTGGCCTTGTATAAAAGGTATGCCTTCACTCCTTTCTTCTGGCCCCCAATTCCCATTTTCATAGGTATTGCGGACAACCGCATTCTCCTCAAAATGGCATATGTAGTGAAATGCAATCCCATATCTGTGGCGCAGATTAATCGCTATGCTAATAAAGAATGGAACAGAAGAATTGTCGGAAAAATGTTTAGTTTAATACATTTATGTATGTTTATGATGTGTCTATGTCAGAAAGAAAGGATTTTTTCTAACCTTTTACAGTCAGGGTTAGGAATTCCATAGATGATAATGTTTTTGTCAGGCTTTAGTCCATTGATCAGTTCTTTTTTGTATGGTGGCACCTGATTGCAGAAAAAATGGCCAAAGTGTAAAAGGATTTATAAAACTGTAATATACAAAAATTGAATTATCATATGCTTAACAGTGGTAGTGTATATTTTTCCTAACAGAATTCTGGAAGCCAATGAACTCCAGCTTGATGTTTTGGTCGACTGAGATGGTGTTCACTTGAGTGATTGGAATATTGTGTTTATAGTCCTTTAAGTGTTTCCCATTGGCACTTATCTATGGAGAGTCATTGGATGCAAAATAGCAGAAATCAATCATTGTTCTCATTCTGCTAATACAGAAACAATAAATGTAGCCATGAAAATAGCCTTATGGTTAACTTTTAACTTCTGCAAAGAGTGTATACCTTGTATGCCTCCTTGGTGACAAGGATCTCAATAGTGAACAGTTTGTCTTTGACGATAGGAGAGTCAGGCGTGGATTGTTCAGAGCCCCAGCTACCATTCTTGCAGGTGTTGTACACTATCTGTGCACTGTTGTTCTCATAGCGTGGGTTTATATGCAGAGCAATATCAGCCTTAGAATCAGAACCGCACTGAAGGTCCACATGTGATCTGCAGAACACAGAATGAAAACTGTGCACAAAACTAGCCAGGGCAATGGTAACATTCCTTTAAATAAGACATTAAGAATAATTTGTCCTTTAAGAGCAACATGAAAAATTATTCTCACCTGTTAGCATCTGGCAAAATCCGTCCAATTATGATAACACGCTTCCCTTCCTGCAAGCCTCCCTTGATTGATGTAATTCCGGATGTCTGTGTTTAAGATGTGGATACAGTAAGCATATTTATGCATTTATGTTTTAAAATATCAGTGATGATAATGACGGCAGATAAAATAATAAAAGAACTTATTTTGACAAGATACACCAAATGTTGCTGAATATCTAAATGTCTAAAATACAGTGCACCCCAAACAGGTCTAAATACGCCATAAACATTGCTGCATAACTTGAAACCTCATTCTAGAGTCTATTATTAAAAATGTTACTTACTGGTTTATAAATTGCCAGTTGTTCCTCACTATCTGCCATTCTGCCAGTTCTTGTTTCTGCAGTCAAAAATGCAAATCTTCAGCTGGGTATTCAAGACCAAGGCTGGAGCACCACAGATGTGAAAGCATGAAGCTGAGTAGCTTAAATATAGCTTTGATTTTAAGACCACCCATATGTTACATAAGTTATTTTGGGTAGATATACCTACCTAGAAATGATTGGAATCTACCTTGAAATATTTTCTCCAGCTAAAATGCAAACAAGTGTAAAAGGCAGATAACAATAATCCAGAGACATTCATGTAGGGCTACAGTTGGCGTAACAGTGATAATGAAGAGCATGATGCCAGATAAAGTGACCAAAACGGCACACAAACATTATCTAAAGGTATACAGTTTGATTTGTTTTTTTGAATAGGTATACACATAGATATACATATCTATGGATATAACCTGGAAATTACCTAGAAATGTTGTCTGCCAGACAGCTAAAATGCAAACATGGATAAGAGCAGATATCATACACTCTCAGACAAAAAGGTGATTAAAGGGTTAAATAAAGGTAGTAAGGTATGCCTTTTGAGGAGCCATAAAAATAGCATTCAAAAAAAAAAAAAAAAAAAAAAAAAAAAACCCACCACAACAAAATAAATATAGGCTATATAATTTAAGTGACTTAAGAGAGAACTTAACTGAAAAATTTTGTTTTTAAACATGAACAGTGTTATGAACAGCAGACTCAGACGGAGACTCGGGAAAATAACAGATGTTTATTAATAGTTCAGCAGAGCAAATGGTGAGCAGAATATCAAATGACGGTAGATGAGAGAATGATTATAGATCCTTGTCTTGACAGGAATATTAGCAGTGGAGATCGAGGGCACACACCTCACACTGGCAGAGTAGCAGACTTCTGGAGGAAAGCGTTGGAGCAGGCAGACGGGGAACACAGGAGACACGACGTTGGAGAGCACACTGGAGGTAAGTACACAAGGAGGTAAGTAGCAGGTAGGTCGCTGTGATAGCATCATTCACTATGCGTAAACGAGACCGGACGTTAGACTGTGGTGAGGTGCGTGCTTATATGGTTTGAGGTAATGAGGTGTTGAGTGCGTGCAGGTGTGCTCCATTAGTATTCAGGTGAGGGTGTGCGATGTGATTGGCTGGCGTGGGAGCCTGGTCGATCTGTGACATTACCCCCCCTCTCCACGGCCCGCTCCAGAGGGCCGAGGACCCCGACGGCGTGGTGGTCTACCTCTTCCCCTGGGAGCTGGTCGATCTGGTTAGGTTGAGTGGAATTCCTCGAGTAGGGTTGGATCTAGAACGTCATTCCTGGGAACCCAAGATCTCTCCTCCGGTCCATAGCCCTCCCAGTCAACAAGGTATTCCAGCTGACCACCACGGCGCCGGGAATCCAGGATCTGCTTAACCTCGTATACGGCGCCATCTTCCAGAATCAGTGGAAGAGGGGGTTCCTCACTTGGACCAGGCTCTGTGGAGGGAGAGACAGGAGGGTGGTAAGGTTTTAACAGTGATACATGAAATGTGGGATGGATCTTATATTGTGGAGGAAGTTGTAGCTGGAAGGTGACCGGGTTGATTTGCTTCAAGATCGTGAAGGGACCAACATATCTGGGACTTAATTTTTTTACAGGGCAGGCGCAGTCTGATGTCCCTTGTTGACAGCCAGACCTTCTGTCCTGGTTGGTACTGGGGGGCTTCGGACCTACGAAGGTCTGCTGTCATCTTGCGCCTGCGCACTGCTCGCTGAAGATGATGGTGAGCATTGTCCCAGACCCTCTCGCTCTCTCGGAACCAGTAATCCACTGCTGGTATCTCAGATGGCTCCCCAGACCAGGGGAACAAGGGTGGCTGGTAACCGAGTACACACTGGAAGGGAGTGAGTCCAGTAGAAGGTTGACGTAGGGAATTCTGGGCGTACTCGGCCCAGCCAATAAACTGGTTCCAAGAGTCCTGGTGGTCATGGCAGAAGGTTCGTAGGAAGCGGCCGATTTCTTGGATCTTCCTCTCCGTTTGCCCGTTCGTTTGGGGATGGTATCCTGATGACAGACTCACGGTCACACCTAGGAGTTTGAAGAATCCCCTCCAGAACCGGGAGATAAATTGTGGGCCCCGGTCCGACACCATGTCTTCCGGTAGGCCGAAATATCTGAAGACGAAGTTGAACAATAATTCGGCTGTTTCCAGGGCTGTGGGCAGGCCCCTGAGAGGAAGGAGTCGACAAGACTTTGAAAATCGGTCCACAATCACCAGAATGCATGTTTTACCGTCAGAATCTGGCAGGTCGGTGATGAAATCTACTCCCAGGTGTCACCATGGACGATTTGGAACGGGTAACGGGAGGAGCTTGCCTGCTGGTAAGTGGCGAGGACTTTTGGAAATGGCACACTCTGCACAACCCTGGACGAACCTTCTCACGTCCCTTGCCATGTTGGGCCACCAGTAGCGGTTCTTCAATAGCGAGAGGGTGCTGTTGGTCCCAGGGTGGCCAGTGTCCAGTGAAGTGTGTACAGAGTGGATAAGGTGATTGCGTTGTAATCGAGGGACATACTGCATTCCTGGTGGGCAGCCCGGCGGAATGGCCGTGGAAGCATTGGAGGAGGTGGCAGAGTCGTTACTCCATTGGATGGGACAGACAATGAGTTTATCGGGAATGATGGATTCTGGTTCTTCGTTGGTTTCCTGTGGAGTATGTAGACGTGATAAGGCATCGGCTTTAGTGTTCTTGGATCCTGGACGGTAAGAGATGGTGAAGTTAAACCAGGTGAAGAAGAGTGCCCAACGGGCCTGGCGAGGGTTTAGTCGTTTGGCTTCGCGTAAGTATTGTAAGTTCTTGTGGTCAGTTAGGACGGTAAATGGATGTTGTGAACCCTCCAACCAATGCCTCCACTCTTCGAGGGCTAGCTTGATGGCCAGAAGTTCCCTGTTGCCGATGTCATAGTTTCTTTCCGCCGGGCTGAGCTTACGGGAAAAGCCACATGGGTGAAGTTTGGCTGGGGTCCCCTGCTGCTGGGATAAAACAGCTCCAACCCCCGTAGTCGAGGCATCTACCTCTACAATGAAGGGTTTCGTGGGATCAGGATGGACGAGGATTGGAGCACGGGTAAAGGCGTCCTTCAGGTGTTCGAATGCTTCCGTGGCGGCAGATGTCCAGGACAGAGACTTGGGCTTGTTCCGTAGGAGGTTGGTTAGATGACTGGTAATGGTACTGTAGCTCTGAATGAATCGTCTGTAGAAGTTGGAGAAGCCAAGGAATCTTTGAAGTTCTTTAATAGTGGTAGGGACTGGCCAGGACCTGATGGCTTCCACCTTCCCCTCGTCCATACGGATGCCACCACTATCAATGTTGTATCCTAGGAAATGTACTGACGGTTGATGGAATGAACACTTCTCAGCCTTGAGGAACAGATGAAACTTGCGTAGGCGTTGTAGGACCTCCGCAACGTGGAGACTATGTTCGGTCAAGCTCCGAGAGTAGATGAGGATGTCATCGATGTAAACCAAGACGAACCGGTGTAAATACTCCCGGAGCACCTCATGCATGAAGTCTTGGAATACGGAGGGGGCGTTGACAAGACCATACGGCATGACAAGATATTCATAGTGGCCAGTAGGTGTTACGAAAGCCATCTTCCACTCGTCCCCCTCGCGTATCCGGATGAGGTTATACGCGCTGCGGAGGTCCAGCTTGGTGAAGATGGTGGCTCCGTGGAGATGTTCCAGGGCTGCTGGGACGAGAGGAAGGGGGTATCGGAACTTGATGGTGATTGTTAAGTGCCCGGTAGTCAATGCAAGGCCGCAAGCCTCCGTCCTTCTTTGCCACGAAGAAGAAGCTTGAAGCAGCAGGGGATGTCGAAGGGCAAATGTAGCCTTGCTGAAGAGCCTCTTCGATGTACTCCATGGCCTTCTGTTCCGGTAGAGACAGCGGGTAGATTTTCCCTTTGGGCACTGGCTCACCTGGTACCAGTTCAATAGCGCAGTCCCATGGCCGGTGAGGAGGTAATTGGGAGGCCCTCTTCGGGCAGAAGACATCTCTGAAGGGGGCATAACAGGAAGGTATAGAGACAGACTGTTTCTCAAGAGGGCTTTCTATGGAGGTGGAGTTTACCGATAGAGATTGGATCTGACGAGGAGCTGGGTGAGGTAGACGAGGGAAACACTGGTTGCCCCACTTCAGGATTTCTCCCGAGCGCCAGGAAATCTGGGGATCATGTTGTGCAAACCATGGAAGTCCGAGGATTATATCCGTTGTAGATCCCTCCAGAACCAGCAGATGGAGTTGTTCCTCATGTAGTTCACCCACTCGTAGCTGAACGGGACCCGCACTGAGTCTTACATGGCGGCGGCTGATGGGTTTTCCAGTTATCGATTGGGCCTGATAGATGGTTTGATTGGTAACGGTTGAGCTGGCGGCAGAGGCTCCCTGAAATGAAGTTTCCGGCGGACCCTGTGTCGAGTAGGGCGTGAACTGGAATGGATACAGTGGAGGCAGTAAGTATTACAACAGTAGATAGGGGATTCATTCTGGATATAGAGGGTCGAATTGCACTCACCGGGAGTCGAGGAGGTCGAATGGGGCATGATGATCTTAGGTGTCCACTATTTCCACAATATAAACATAAGCCCTGGGTAATTCGCCTCTGCCGCTCTGTGTACGACAAACGGGTACTATCTGTTTGCATGGGTTCGTGAACTGGTTCTGGAGGGCGGTTTGCTTCTTGGGGGCGCTGTTGAGGAGTGCAACGGGTAAGTTGGGCTGATTCCTCAAAACATGATTGCATGCGGGTTGAACAACGAATGGATAGTTGGATTAAATGCTCCAGTCCACTGGAATCATCATATCCTGCGAGTTGCAACCGCAACTTAGGTTCGAGTCCTTGACGATAAGTGGTGAGTAATGATCGTTCGTTCCATCCGCTAGCCGCAGCGAGGGTGCGGAACTGGAGGGCGTAGTCCTGGATGGATTTGTTTCCCTGTCGGAGATGGTAGAGTTGATCACTGATGGATGGATCGGCTGTTGAGTGGCCAAACACTTCACGGAAGTGAGTGATGAAATTATGGAAAGACTGAGTGACTGGACCTGATTGTGACCAGATAGTTTCAGCCCACTGCAGAGGTTTACCTGTCAGGAGGGATATGATGAAGGCGATCTTTGATCTTTCAGTGGGGTACAGCTGCGGTTGCATCTCTAGGGCTAAGGAGCATTGTAAGAGAAACCAGTTGCACTCCCCCGCCACACCAGAGAAGGGCGCTGGTCGGGCCATGGGACTGGCGATCAGGGGTGCAGAAGAAGTGATGGTGTTTGTCGTGGAGGTGATCGGTGGTGATGGCGGTGGAGGCGGTGAAGGAAGTAGAACTCGTCGGAGATTGTCCACGAGCTCCTGGAAGGGGTCGGTATTGCTCATGCTGTCCTTAGTGTCAGGTCCGGTCTTCTGTTATGAACAGCAGACTCAGACGGAGACTCGGGAAAATAACAGATGTTTATTAATAGTTCAGCAGAGCAAATGGTGAGCAGAATATCAAATGACGGTAGATGAGAGAATGATTATAGATCCTTGTCTTGACAGGAGTATTAGCAGTGGAGATCGAGGGCACACACCTCACACTGGCAGAGTAGCAGACTTCTGGAAGAGAGCGCTGGAGCAGACAGACGGGGAACACAGGAGACACGACGTTGGAGAGCACACTGGAGGTAAGTACACAAGGAGGTAAGTAGCAGGTAGGTCGCTGTGATAGCATCATTCACTATGCGTAAACGAGACCGGACGTTAGACTGTGGTGAGGTGCGTGCTTATATGGTTTGAGGTAATGAGGTGTTGAGTGCGTGCAGGTGTGCTCCATTAGTATTCAGGTGAGGGTGTGCGATGTGATTGGCTGGCGTGGGAGCCTGGTCGATCTGTGACACATAGAGGTTAATAGTTATTAATAAAAGACAACAGTTGGATCTCTACTGTCACCTTGACTTATATGTAATATCAACAGAGACAGTAAGGATATTTATACACTGTAAAAAATGATATGATCAGCAACTCATGGTAACTTATGTTCTTACGTTAATTTACTCATCAAAATAAGTTGAGTAATTTCAAAGTTATTCTGCTTGTTTTTATTAGTCTGTTTAATGTCATTTAAGTTGAAATGACTTGTACAATCCAATTGATTATACTTAAAATGTTGAAATAGGTGAATTTTGTTTTGTTTTTTGTTTTTTTGTACAGTGTAGTTACTATATGACATTTATTGAGTTTATATTAAGACTTTATTTGCATTTTGTCATTACAAAATAAGGCCCCACAATCCAGTTGTCTGCACAAGGCATGTATAAGCTATAGCAAGCTGCATATATCTTTAAAAAAGAGCCTGTGGAACACAATTTTATAATAAATCACAGTCAATGAAAGGAAGTTTGCTAAAAACAAAACACAACTTTATTGCATTTTTTGGAGATAAGCAGTTACTTGGGCTTGTTGTTGGGTAACACAAAAAAATGGTATCATTGTAATCATCAACAGCACCATCCATTTCACTATTTTGAATAAATAAAAACAGGCTAGCTTTTCTTAACCTTTGGAGAGAGATATAAGGTATACTAATTAGAACATTTTGATATATTATAATATGCTGTTTATTTGTGTTGGTAGTTTATTAGTTTAAACATGCAGCAAGAGTGATGAGAGTTTCAAGATGGCTATATAGAAATAAGAAACTAAATACTGCAATACCATATACATAACATAAAACATAATACTACAGAAAGCCAAACATAACAAAAAAGGATTTTATGTTAATTCAAAATAGCAAAATCAAAGTGTTGTTCATGTTTACGGTCAGCCATTTTTCTGTATTTGAAAGCAATTCTACTTTTTAACAATTAGCAATGCTTTCCCTTATCTTTCCTTAAAAGTGATTTAAAAATGAAACATCACAGATCCCTGTTAAGCCTGCACTAAAGTCAGCTGCAGATCTCCAGAAATCTCCAAAATATCAATGTCGTTCAGCTTTGTGTAGCGATGTTTGTAAGTGTGTGCTTGTTTGCCATTGACAAACACGTTGTAATGATGGGGATTGCAGGAGATGGTGACCTGCAAGACACACGAGAAATATTATTTTCAACTCACAATGGCAGCTTTTAACAGCATCAGTAAAGCAATACATGTTCATAGATTTAAGTCTGCCTACCTGAAAAGGTTGTCCTTTTTGAAACGGCAAGCCTCCGGACCGTTCCTCTGTACCCCACTTCTCCATCTGATTGGTGTTGCGCACAACCACTCTCTCATCGAAACGAGGATTATAGTGAAGTGCAATCCCACTTCTGTAGCGCAGGTTAAATGTTATTCTAATGAAGGAAACAGAAGAACAGAAGACTTACATCTTGCAATGAACAGATTTACAATTTTTGTTTTTTTAATTTGTAACATTAATTACAATTAAAATAACAGTGTGTGTCATCTGATGTCTAACCTGTTAGCACTGGGGTTGATAACTCCATGGATGACAATATTTTTGCCAGGGTGAAGCCCACCATTGATGACAGTTTTGTATGGGATAGTCTAAATGTGAGTCAGAATAAAGAGATATTTATAATTAATATTAAAGTCGTGTAATACTTATTCAAATGTTCGATTACAATGAAAATCAAAAATTCCTGAAATTTAAAGTGACACTGGTTTTATGAACAACATCTAGAAAATTTTAATCTGGTTTACTGATGCAAACCTAAATAAGCTTATAGCAAAAGAATCTAAAATGAAATAATAAATGAATGAATTAAAATCTTATTAGAATTGCAAAGGGAGTTAATGGAGAAAAACAGAGGAATTATTGCAAAAAAGAAGGACAGAAAGGTGAAGAGTGGCCATGCAAAATAAAATAAAATAAAAGTTTCAAGAAGCTTGGCAGATACCAACAAACACAAAAATCAAATTATGTCTATAAAAAAATAGGTTCAAAATTTATGAAGAGTCACACTGAAAGCACAGATTTTCATATGCATCTGAATCTCTTCATGCATTACTTTTAGCTGTGTATGGTAATTTGATTTCTTGTGGTGAGAGTTGCTCTTACATAGTTGGGTGCAGATGGGTGTGCAGGGAACTGTGGGTAGAGTCAAATGTTCGATTAAATTGAAAATCAAAAATGTCTTATTTAAAGTGTCACTGGTTTTATGAACAACACCTAGAACTTTTAAATATGGTCTACTGATGCAAACCTAAATAAGCTTATAGCAAAATAATCTAAAATGAAATAATGAATGAATTAATTAAAATCTTATTAAAAGTGCAAAAGAAGTTAACGGGGGAAAAAAAAACTGCAGGAATTATTGCAAAAAGAGAAGGACAGAGACACGAATGTCCTAGAGTGGCCATCAAAGGTCATGAACACATGTATTTATGCAAAACAAAACAACACAAAACAAAATAAAAGTTTCAAGAAGCTTGGCAGATACTCATAAAAACAAAAATAAAATTATGTCTATAAAAAAAAATTGGTTCAGAACTTATGAAGTGTCACACTGAAATCACAAAAACTCTTCATGCATGACTTTTAGCTGCGTATGGTAATGTGATTTCTTATGGTGAGAGTTGCTCTTACATAGTTGGGTGCAGATGGGTATGCCGGGAACTGTGGGTAGATAAACACCGTATTTTTATCACTTCCTCATACAGGACAAACACAATGAGATCTCATGACTGTTACTGAAAGATATGGGAGACTGGAAATGTTGTGCTTGATCAAATAACACAGCACCTTAGTGAGCACTTTCAACACAGAACATCAGAACGATATAAAATAAATTATTCATTATTAATTATTCTCAACAACATCACAAATAAGAGCACTGTTAAACACAGATAACATTGAACAATGCAGTTTTCTAAATGCTGACATGGTCAACTAACTAAAACAGGAAGTTGGGTTAGGCTGTAGAATCCAATAAGGTATTGTGTGGGTTTTGTAGAGCACCAATTAAATCATAAAAGACACAGATATAACCTTCATAGGTAAGAACCTTTGATCTCTCTTGATGTCCATAAAGGTGTCAACTGACATATCTCATGATGTAATAACCACTTACCCCACATCCTGGAGGGACAGCATACTGAGGCTGTTGATGAAAGGAACAGCAGTTGTTTATGACAGGAAAACTGCAATAATGTCCTTACTTAATGTTGTTCAAACATATTTTCCTCTCACCTGAAACCCTGCTTGAGGTGCTATATAACCCTGGAAAAATAATATACAAAATGCATTCAAAAGACATTGCAAAGGTATACTTGCCAGTACACAGAGCTGTATCTGAGTTTTATCTCAAAAGTTAGATGCAGTTATTAGCTGATATTCATCTGTTTTACAGGTAAAGGGTGATAGTACTCACTGGAAAGGCTGGTTGTGGTGGTAAAAAGGGCTGCAAAGAAAAAAAATGTTTATGTGTCACATTACATTAAAAAATGCTATTTTTTAGGAAGGTATTCAGCCACACTGAATATATTGCTTTAATGTAATGAACTGCACTTGTGATTACTTCATACATCCATTACAAAAGACACTGGCACATGATTTCAAAACTAGCTCAAAAGCGAAGTCAGTTCTGAGAAATGTCCTGCAGTGGCAATGCATGTATTTTTGTTCTCACCGCAGGATTCTGGAAGACAATAGAGTTCAACTCCACCATTCCCTCCACTGAGATGGTGTTCACCTGTGTGTATGGAATGCGGTGTCTATAGTCCATGAAGTGTCTCCCATTAGTAGATATCTAGAGAGAACCATCAAAAAAAAAAGTCATAAATGAAAAGAGATGAACTGAATTTCTGATAATTAACTATTTATCGTTCTGCTGATTAGAAAGAAAGATGCCAAATGGATTAATGCAACTCTATAGAAATTGCAAATCTGAGAGTGAATGATCTTGTACCTTGTATTTGTCCTGCTCGACAAGGATCTGGAGGGTGAATGTTTGGCCTTGGGGGAAGGGAGATTCATATTTGCGTTCCTCTGAGCCCCAGGACTTGTTCTGGAAGGTGTTGTGCACTACATACCCAGAGCTCTCATAGCGCGGGTTAAAGTGCAGAGCAATATCAGCCCCGGAATGAGAACCACACCGAAGGTTCACTTGAAATCTGCAGGAAATGAGAGGAATGGGTAACAATGAAGCTGTAACAAGGAAAGAGTGATCAGATCATCTCATCTCTGATCTAATATGTTCTAAAATATTTGCAAGGCTCATGTAATGACAAAATTGGTAAATGATTATTTAAAAATTAGCATTTTAACACTAAAAAAACATCAAGAGGTCTTTTGCAGTGTGAGCTAAAGGAAACCCACATATTGTGGTTGCACACACTTCACATCATTTTCACACATCTTGTGACATTTCTCAGGTTGTCTCTGATCATTATAAATGAGTACTAGAGACTATGATATACTACTACACTACAAAACAGTAAAGACAAACACAAAAGAATTATGTAATATCCATAATAAAACATTGTACAGTTATTTAATCCATTTTATTACCCTAAATGAGAATAAAATGTTCTCGAAAACTACCATTAAAGATTATTCCTCACCTGTTAGCCCCTGGTAAAACCCGTCCACTAATGATAATGCTCTTCCCGTTCTGCAGGCCTCCCTGGATTTGTCCACTGAATGGGATTCTCTGTGTTGATGTAAATAGTAATATGCCACATAAGTACTCTCTAGCGTGCAGTCAACTAATACCCAATAATGTTAATAAATTATTAAAATGGCTTGTTTAATAGACGAAATTAGGGCATGGATGTCATATGGAGAGTAGGGCTAGTTTTCACACGCCAGTTGAGAGAGATGGTCCTCCCTGCAGAACACAAGATCCAGGGGGCCAGGCTGGATCCAGATCCAACTCCTCTCACCTTACATATACCTAACCCCACCCATCTCCACCCCTAAACCTACCCTCTCCACCCCCTAGATGTGGATCCAACCCCTCCCCTGGATCTTTGTTCTGCAGTGAGAGGCTACTGAGTACAAAGTCCCTTTTAAGGAAAGTCCGTTCACTCGGCCGCCATATTTGCAACGCCTCCGGGCAGCTCAAACAAGACCAAGTCCTATCTAAATGAATGGGGGAATCCTGAGATCTCAAAAACTGCTCGCAGAACTCGCGATTAAATTGCATATTTCAAATCAGCAACAAAATCTGAAACGGACTGCCCCATGAATGTTGTTTCTTATGCTCAAATAGCGTTTAAAAAGCTTATTTTTCAGGCTAGACCAGCCAATGCGCATGCGTAGTTCCAACGCGCTTATGACTGCGCAATGTGCGCATGCGCATCGGCTGCTCTAGCCTCCGGTTTCTATGGGAACCGAAGCTTCTAAGGGCCGCTGTAGTGACGCAATGAATTTACCAATCAGCGATTGGCTCTTTCATTTAGAAGGCGGGACTATCCCGCCATATTACGCGTCGCAGTTTCTACCATTCATAAGTACAGGAGTGAACCGTCTTTGTATTTTGGGGGCAGGAAAAAATAAACCCACCCAAGAAATACATTACTTGTTGCAAAACAGTTTTAATTGTGCATGCAAAACCGCACAGTAATTTTAAACAGTGTAGTAACTCAAAAAAGAGGAAGTAAGACTTATAAAATAGCAAATAAAAGAGATATATTGATAAACCATTGCTTATTATGACGAAATGTGATCATTTTTTGCAAAACAAAACTAAAAATAAATAAAAAATCAGTCACTTACCGGGTTGTAAAACGGCTGTTGTAGATTGAAAGCCATTCTATCAGTTCTTACTTTCCTGCACCTTAAGTGTGCAGTCAAACACCTCAAGTGTGTAATCAAGAGAGATGAATAAAGGGAAAGCAAACAGTTCGACAAACAGCAAAGATTTAAGAACCACCTACAGACTTTAGGTTTCGATTTCTCTTAGGAACTTGGCCAGTGTCCATTGGCTGGCTGTACATTCTCATTTTTACATTTTCTAATGTTGGTCGACGTAAACGTTTATTCACAGCCTCTCACTGTTTTGTGAAGATGAATGCTGTAGCCTATAACAGCAAAACATAAAATAGATGTATCCTATAGATGCGCATTTTTAGGGGGAGAGTTAAAACAGATAGCTAACCTACGAGGTCACGTCACACGACGTGCTAAATTCTTTTAGGAATATTGTATTTCATGTTATTCCATCCTTCCCATTTCCAAAACGTTATTTGTAGCGCAACACCGTATAGCCTTCGGAATAATCGAAACTCCAGAAGCGTTCCCCCATCAGAAGTGCAAAATATGGCCTGTTGTAGGGAGACAACGAGACTATTATTAAGTCTTAAATAATATGCCTTTCATTGAGGGACAAACTGTAATAGCCTACAAGTCATTATTCACGGATAATCATCCTCTCATTCATAATAAATAGGCTATATTATATTACATGATTCCAGAATGACTTGTAACCTTGCGCTGCATGCCAAATTTGAATATGCATTTGAACTGCATAGAGCTACAGCCTAGGAAAATCATGTAGATTATTTTACTCTATTTTATTTTAGTGGTATATTTTCAGGAAACACCAATTTACAGGCCCGGATTGGCTAATCCCCTGCTGAAAAAAACAGCATCAAAATTTAATGGCTTTACTGGAATGGGACTTGGTTTCAATGGAAACTGTGTGGGTTTCTACTGGAAATCGGTCGCCTTCTACTGGTGTTTTTTTTTTTTATATATATAAAAAAGTATCTTTTTCATGTTAATCGGAGTATTTATCCTAACCAGCCGCCAACAACTTATAAACTATGACAGTGATAATCTGGTGACTGGTTATGTGCTTTATTCAATGTTAAAAGTGTCTAATGTGAGTTTGAATATCAAAATGCGTGACATTTATACCCATACTGAAAGCAGCAACAGATAGTTTACCTCAGATCTTGGAAATTAAAGCAAACGCATGTAAGCCTACGTTAAAACTGTGAACTCAATGCGAACCAAGTGTTTTCCATAAAAAGATGGTATCAGTCACTCACTTTTAATAATGTCAAAAAGGTTTAATATTCATTAATTAAATTATAAACTTATCCATTTTGTTGGGAGTGCAGTGAGCTTCGCGCTTCTGAGTGGCTGTGATATTAAGTGAATCTGTCGCATTTATTATTTTACCGGAGCGCCACACGCCGAGTGCATCCTGCAGGTTAATGATAAGGTAATTATATTTTCACTCCTCTGACAGTGGCACCTTTCCTTGCTTAAAAAGACAAAAAAAAAAAAAAAAAAAACAAACAAAAAATAGCTGTTGGAGATATACGAGCAAAAAAATTAAAAATAAATAATGCATAATAAAGCGCAAATGCGGCGCTGAAAGGGCCAGACTAAAAAAATAAATAAAAATACAATGAATTACAAGGCTGCAGAGAAGAATGCAATATTGCAGCCTTATATACTGGGGTTTTAATTACATTATTTTAATATAGTCAGTCGTGATCTAAAGTGGGCCGGTCTAAGGCATGAAACTCCAGGGCTGCAATGAGTCCCCACTACCGCCCTGCCAGCTGTTCTGTACCACTTTTGTACAACCAGAGCCATAAGATAACGCTGTGTCAGAGGAAATGTTCAAAGTTATACAGTAAAGGAGCGGCCAGTATGTTCCAAAAACTATTTTGGAATTTAACTGTAGACAGATGTAAATGAATACAGATAGTCTCAGTCCACAGACAGTAGCAGATGTCTTCTTTCTGATACATAAATCTCCTGCAAGTATGTTAAACTAAAAACATAAATGAAATGGGGGAAAAAATAAATAAATGTTTGATTTGTTTATTATTTCTGACAGGATAAAATTACATTGTGTTTACAGACAAGTGGGTATAAGCTTTACAAAAATATTAATTCAGAATTACATAACATTAAAACCACAGTCTCATTCTAGAAATGTACAATTTGTGTTCTACACACTTTGTATATAAAGAGCTGTACAACAGGAGTAAAGTACCTTTTCAAAAATTTTCGATGGATACATATAAAATTTTGTACAAATAATATAAGAAATCTTAGCTGTACAATAAATAAAACAATAGTTCTCTATTCAAATTCCTTTAAGTTGTCATGGGAACAGTCACTGCCATCATTAACATCCTCTTATTGTTCATAACACCACAAATAAATCACCCAAAACTCTGCATGCACACTCTTACACACGTTCTCTCTCACACACACACACACGCACAAATTAAAACGAGAGGTATTCGATATTAAAAGTTCCTGAACATCATCCCGCTGGGTCAAAATATCTTTCATTCTTTATGATATTACAAATACCTCATCAGGATCCTTATTTTTGAGGCTCTTTATCCATCCTGGAACGGCTCAGTAGGTCAGATTAGCATCCAGTAAATGATTATTCATTTAAATCTTAGTTTTGAGCAAATACATGGAAAATGGAAGTCACTTTTTTATGAGTACAGGAGAAAGTTTGTGGACTAAGCTTGTCCTACCAAAAGAGCAATGGGAATCACATTCCATTCATCTGATGATAGGAATTTGAAACAGCCAAATGTTGAAAAGCTCAATAAATCTGCTGAAATCCTATCAGCATATTTTCCATTTACAAAGTTTAGCTGAAATGGCTTTGTTCAGTGTTAGAACAGGCAAAAGTTTAAAAGCCTAACAGTTGCCAAAGATGGGACTACTTTAAGAAAAAGCAACACAAAGGTTAACATTTTAAAAATTTGTAAGACACTCTGTTGAATCAATTGCTCAGTTGTTTTCTTTGAATGCAGTAGCCATGCTAATGTTAACAGCAGCTGTGGACAAACCATCGTATTTGTAGACGTAGGGACAGCGAGAGCGGAGGCCCGGACTGCAGTGCTCACGCAGACAGTGGTGATGCCATGCACTGAACATTCAGCCAATCAGAGAACAGAAGGAAGGAAAATACAGAAGAGAAAATAAAGTGACATGTGAAATATGAAGATTTGGAAGAAGTTGGTGGTAAGAAGAAAGGTTGAGACGTCAAGATGGAGACAGGAACAGCAGATGACAGAGAGGGGATCACAAGTTTGGCCCATTCCCAGTGCGGAGAGAAACCCACAAGAAAAACAGCAGAGACAACATACACAAATATTTTAAAAAATTACAAAAGGTTTTTCAGGGATTTCAACTGCTTGTACTGATAAATAATAATAATAATAATAAACCATTGTATATTATATAATGTATTATATAATATAATCATATCTAATTAGTCAGTAATATTATTTTAATTATTATAAATTCAGATAACACCCTTTTTACCACAGTGTAACCATTGTTTTTAAATGTTAGAGGTGAATTGCTGACCACAGGTCAGATATTTGGGCATATAAACATATTCAAAGTGTAACAGGCTAAATCAATAAGCACCTTCCCTCTGAACATTTTCTGCTTCTATATGGTAAATAATAAATGATAAACCACACAAATCTTCACACATATTTGCAAACCAGACCAATCATTCATAAAACAGGCAAGTAGCAGAAAAACACATACACTTTTTTCATCATGATCACTTATTGTTATTTTCTGCACCATATTATATCAGGTTTAACCAAATATATAATGGCTGATTCCATGCACAGCATCCTTCTGACACTCGATACACTAAAAATCTAATGGTGTAAAAATAAGAAGGCTCAGAATAGAGAAAAAAAAACAAAAAAACAATGCACAGGTTGGCTCCAAACAATCAGTTAGTTTTCATGCTCCCTAAACTACTGGGGGATCTGCAGCATGCTAGCGTTCCAGACTAGGATACATACTCCTCAGACTTCCAGAAGTGTCCGGGGTGTGAGAGTCTGCGATTGAGCTTCGGCAGCTTCTCTAGTAAGTCTGACAGCTGAGTGAATGTGGGTCTGTCCTCAACCTTAAAGGACCAGCAGGCTGACAGGATCTCCTGCAGTGCATATATATATGTTGTTATATTTACTTAAATTTAAGCAAATCAAACTTAAATCCTATATATATATATATATATATATAAAAATAAAAAATACCAGGACTGGACTCACCGTAACCTCCTTGCCCAAGCTTGTACCCTTCTGGGTCAGTAACGTTCTGATGCCTTCTCCACTTCCCAGCTGATAGATCAAAACTTCAGTCGGTTGGTTAACGATGGGCCATTCTTTGGCCTGAAGTTCATACCAGATAGTGCTGAGATGGACACATTCAAAGTCAACTGATCAACTTCAGTGTTGGCTTGCAAAATATTGTAATTTGAATTCGATAAAGCCTTTAAAATGAAGGACCAATCAGATAAAGTCTTTGCTTTGTCTTTCTGAGATTTTTTTTAAAACAGAAATGAAACATTAACACCAAAACCAAATGTTTGCATTAGAGGCCCTCTATATGTGATGCAGATGTGGGAAAAGAGACGTGGTTTTTACCCAAAAGCGTAAACATCAGCAGCTTTTGAAAAAGGCAAACAGTCTTCTTGGTTTCCTGGTCCCATTTTTTGCACGATCTCTGGAGCCAGGTAACAGATCCACCCTCGTGGCAGCTTCAGTTCATTTTCCCGCCTACAAACAAACACAGACGTGTTAATGAAGCTCTTAACAAAGCATAGTGTATGAGAAGACTATTTTAATTTATCATAACACTGGAATAATGACATGATATGACCTGTCCTCTTGGACCACTCCAGACATCCCAAACAGACCAAAATCTGTGATGACCACTTTGTTTGAATCGTAAAAAACGTTCTTGGACTTTAAATCTTTGTGCACAATTCCCTTTGCATGGAGGTAACCCATTCCCTGTAAAAGGTAAAAACACAAAACAAAACTGTTAAAACATAGACAGTGTTTTAATGTGATTTGAGTTAAAGAATCAAAATGTATGATATAAATGCCAGATTTCTTTGTTGAGTTATTACATTTTGATGAAAGACTACAAAGACACTTTTTGGATAATAACATGCACTAATAAATCATTCAAAATAAAGCCAAGAACATGTATTACATGTGATGCTTCATACCTTTACGATTTCCTGAGCGATTTGTCTTATCTTGTTGATGTCAAGTTTAGAGTCCCTGACAACTGAGTAGAGCGTCCGTCCTTTACAAAAGCTGTGGCAGGACAACATAAATAGATTACAATCAAAACACAAATGCTCTTAAATAATATCAAATATTGCACATTGAAAGCATATACACTACCATTTTTTTTTTTTTTTTAGATTTTTTTAATGTCTCAAAGTCTCTGCTGTCTAAATGTCTAAAGATAAAGTCTCTAATGCTGACCAAGTCTGCATTTATTTGATAAAAAAAAATACAGTAAAAACTCTAATATTATGAAATATTACAATTTAAAATAACTGTTTTCTATTTTTAATATACTTTAAAATGTAATTCATTTCTGTCATTGGAAGGCTGAATTTTCAGCATTGTTAGTCCAGTCTTCAGTGTCATAAGATCCTTCAGAAACATTCTAATATGTTGATTTGGTACTCAAGAAACAATTCTTATTGTTATCAGCTGTATTGCTTAATACTTTTATTCAGAATGATAAACAGAAAGTACAGCATTTATTTGAATTCGAAATCTTTTGTAACATTATAAATGTCTTCACTGTCACTTTTGATGAATTAAACGCATGCTTACTGAATAAAGATATTTCTTTATTTAAAAAAGGGCAGTGTACATGAATGACACAACACAGAGAGCTGAGAGAGGTGAACCTGGTGATAATGGCCAGATGGGGTGGGTTCATGCAGGCCCCCATAAACAGCACGACGTTCTCATGTCGCGTTTGTCGGTAGTTCATCACCTCCTTCTTGAACAGTTTCAGGTGCTCCTGGTTGTTACCGTCAATCTCTAACAAGCGAACGGCCACCTCTCCGTGCCAGCGGCCCCTACACACCTTCCCCCAGCGGCCTTTACCGATCAGCTCTCCAAGCTCCAGCTGCTCAAAAGGCACATCCCACTCCTGCAGGTAAACGCTGGTCTGGCTGGCCTTACGGCTTATGTGGTCCTTCCAGTAACCCCTGCAGTTGGGCAGATCATCCACTTCATCACCTTCACTTTCATCGTCCGAACCTTCCTGATCCTGACCGTCATCCCCTTGCTGCTCCTCATCCTGAATGAGATGAATATAACAACCATTTTAGTCAATTCTAGGGCCAAGTTTTGATTTTACACAATTCAAAATGTAGATGTAAGATAAAAAGCTTCAGTATTGTCTTTCAGAGGTTAGGGTAACTACCTAACACCACTGACAGCAAAAAAAAAAAACTGTCCAAAAAAACTGGAAATTTTGCCCACAGATACTTACAATACAGTTCCTAGTAGCTCTGTGGTTGGACATGTTTCTTACAGCACTCACCACAGCTTCCCTTTGGCCTGTTGACAACTGGTTGATGTTACCATCCAACTGATCTGTTTCTCTGCATGGAAGAGAGGACATACTAAATTTAGTGGTCTATTACTAATCACTTTTAAATATTTAGCAGTATCAGTCATATGTATGATGTACAGTATGATGTAAATCATTTACAAAAGGATAGTTTATCCAAAAATCTAAATTCTGTCATTTACTCAGCATTATGTTGCTCTGAAGCCATGTGACTTTTAATGTGGATCACAAATAAAGGATATATTGCAGAATGTGTCATGGTTTGATGTTAAATGTAATTTGTCTAGTCATTCACAAAAACGGCACAATTTTTTTTTTTTTGCAAAAATCTTACTATTATTATATATTTATTTTAATTTTATTAACTTTGTTATGTGCCTTTGTCTTTTTTTATTATTATTTTTTTAACTTTAGACTTTTTCAGTTAATTAGTAATTTTAGTACTTAAACATATTTTATTTCAGTTAGCTACAATGGCAACGTTTATATATATATATATATATATATATATATATATATATATATATATATATATATATATATATATATATATATATATATATATATATACATACACATACATACACAGTCTTGTGAAAAAGTTAGGACACCCTATTGAATTCCATGGTTTTCTGCATCAGAACATAATAAAAAAATTATCTGGTCATTGGCAGGTCTTAAAATTTGGGAAATAAAACCTCAGATGAACAACATCACATGACATATCACATGGTGTTGTTATTTATTTAACGAAAATAAAGCCAAGATGGAAAAGCCACGTGTGACAAAGTTAGGACACCCTATGATTCAGTTGCCTGTAAATCCAATATTAGCAGCAAAAACTTGAAGTATTCATTTTCTGTATGACTTTAACAGTCTCTCACATCGTTCTGGAGGAATTTTGGCCCACTGCTCATTACAACATTGCTCCAGTTTATTGAGATTTGTGGGCATTTGTTTATGCACAGCTCTCTCCACAGCATTTGAGTCAAGATGAGCTCTGGACTTTGACTGGACTATTGTAACCCCTTGATTCTTTTCTTTTCAGACGTTCTGTTGTAGATTTGCTGGTTTGCTTGGGATCATTGTCCTGTTGCATGACCCAATCTTGGCCAAGCTTTAGCTGTCGGATGGATAGCCTCACATTTGACTCTACAATACTTTGGTATACAGAGGAGTTCACTGTCGACTCAATGACTGTGAGGTGCTCAGGCCCTGTGGCAATAAAACAAGCCCAAAATCATCAGCTCACCACCAGCATGTGTGACTTTTGATATGAGGTGTTTGTGCTGACATGCTCTTTTGGCTTTCACCAAATGTGCTGCTGTGCATTATGGCCAAACATCTCCACTTTGGTCTCGTCTGTTCAAAGGACATTGTTCTAGAAGTCTTATGGTTTGTTCAGATGCAACTTTGCAAACCTAAACCGTCCTGCCATGTTTTTTTTTTAGGGAGAAGAAGCTTTCTTCTGGCAAGTCTTCCATACGTTCCATTCTTGTCCCATATTTTTCTAACTGTACTGTCATGAACATTATCATTTAACATGTTAACTGAGGCCTGTAGAGTCTGCGGTGAAGTTCTTGGGTTGTCTGTCATTTCTCTGAACATTACACAGTCTGATCTTGGGGTGAATTTGCTGGGACGTCCACTCCTGGGAGGATTGGTGTCTGTTTTGAATGTCTTGTACTTGTGAATAACCTTCCTCACTGCAGAATGATGGACTTCATATTGTTTGGAAATGGCCATATTACTATTCTCAGATTGATGGCAGCAACAATTGCTTCTCTAAGATCATTGCTTATGTCTTACCTCCTTGGCATTGTGTTAACACACACCTGAAGGCTCCAGACCAGCAAAGTGCCAAGACTTCTGCTTCTATAGAGGTGCTCACACTTGCTTGATCAGTGAAACAAAGGCATTTGATTAGCAGTGCCTGACTGTTACTTACCCTCTTAATTTCTATGTTAACAGTAAGGGTGTCCTAACTTTGTCACCCATGGCTTTTCCATTTTGGCTTTATTTTTACTAAATAAATAATGACACGGTGTGATATGTCCTGTGTTTTTGTTCATCTGAGGTTTTATTTTCCTAATTTTAAGACCTGCCAAGGACCAGATAATTTTTTATTATGTCCTGATATGGAATTAAATAGGGTATCCTAACTTTTTCACATGACTGTATGTGTATATATATATATATATATATATATATATATATATATATATATATATGTATATATGTGTATATTCATGTCAGCTTTATTTCAACTAATGAAAATTTGTAAAAGTTTTAGTTTGTTATTATATTTCGGTTAGCTACAAAGCCAACATACATGTGTGTATATATATATATATATATATATATATATATATATATATATATATATATATATATATATATATATATATATATATATATATATATATATATATATATATATATATATATATATATATATATATATATATATATGTGTGTATGTGTACGTGTATGTGTGTATGTATGTATGTATGTATGTATGTATTTATTTATTTATTTATTTATGTCAGCTTTATTTTAAAAAGGTTTTCATTTTTGTTTTCAGTTAACAATAATAACTTTGATTTGGGAAGTTTTTCAGCATATAATGACTTCAGTTTTGGCCTTTCCTCAAAAAAAAAAAAAAAAAAGGTATCAAATGGCTTCAAGCTCCTTTTACAGTGCTTTTTTGTCAAGTTTTGGTGCTTGACATCCTCTTTTGTGTTCCACGGAAGAAACTCAAACAAACAGGTTGGGATCAACAAAAAGCTGAACAAATAATGGAAAGTATTTGGGTGAACCATTCCTTTAGAGCATCTTTGAAGCAGGCATAATGAGTTTGAACTTGCAGGAAAAATTCTCCAGAAATCAGTGCTGCCACCATGTGAACTTAGCGCAACTGATTCATTCAAGATGAGGCAATAATCGAAAATGTATGCCGTTCTGCTACAGTTAAGAAACATGCAGAGTAACTATAATGTACCATGAGACCATGAGGAACCAAAACCGATTTCAAATGCCCGGGGTTAAAACATTTCTACAAATACTGAAGAAACACAGCAATCGAGAAGTTTTGTCTTACCCGGTGTTGTTACCTCCATCTGAATTCGTAGAACTGGATACGTCTGTGAGGAAAAAAAAAAAAGGATTCTTGAGTCATACATCAATGTCGATATTAAACGTTCAGATTCCATGTAAAGGTGCGCCAAGTAATTCTACTCTACTTAAAGCTTCCAAGGCGAAAGCAGTTGCTGTTCAGAGCTGCTTCTTGATATTTTTGTGTGCATTTTTTTAGGATTCTATAATGAATAGAACGTTCAAAAGAACACCATTTATTTAAAATATTGATTTGTTTTGAAAACATTATAATTTATAAATGTCTTTACTGTCATTTCATCAATTCAGCCATTAAATAAAAGTATTAATTTCATTATACATACATATACATATATATATATATATATATATATATATATATATATATATATATATATATACATACACATACACATACATACATACACATATATACACACACATTTCATATAAATTATTATTTTTTTTTTTTGGAACCACAAATTTTTGAATGGTAGTGTATATGCCAAAGTTCAGCGATCTGAGTAATATTAATAGTGATGTATGCTAAAAACTTGGTGCACCTTTAATATAACTAACTAAATCACTGAATAATATGTCTTTCAGGTTCTCTATACACAGCACAAGAGGCACACAAAGAGCTGAAAGCACAAAATACTGCAAAAAATATAGCAATTCCCATAGTTGACCACTAGAAGGCGACACACCACAGTATAAGCACTAGGGGTGAGAATCAGAGTACCTCACGATATGATATAATCACCATACATGGCTCACGATAACGATAATATCACGATACAGCGATTCTGCGATAATCAATATATTTCTAGAAAATCCTATAATCATACATCACAATATCGGTCTAAACAAAATGCCTGTGAACAGGTTAAATGCAAGTTTTCTTTCTTTATTCAAGTCCAAACTGTTAGAAAACAGCAAAAAAGGTCTGTGAATCAATTTTAACATGCTGAGTAGGCTAAATGAATCATTTTTATTCTTGGACTTATTAAAAGCTTACACTTTTCTTTTTCTCTGTGTGTAAACAAACACATTTAACTGCTTATTAACTATATAAAAATATAAACCTGGTACATTTCAAAATTTACCTGGAGTGCATTCTCAACCTTTCTACTCCTCTCATCATAAAAACGGAGCCCCACACGAAAAAAATAGCTGTTCACATTGCGTCTTTTGCACGCTCAGGTTCGTTATTTCAAATGTAGACGCGCGGCAAGCATACACACTGCACACTTCTGCACCGCATTGTGGCTCTGACAAGGTTTTGTTTTGTCTTCCATGCCATAGGTGCAGATTTATGTTTCTGCTGGTCGGTGCTCACACACTGCATAACGTGCACTTGTAATATCTGAAATAGCTTTTGGAAATAATAGCTTTTGGAAAGAAGGTGGAAATGGCGCGGCCACGATTTCCACAAATTTTTAGAGGCTGGGAGCAGGGAAATCTATTTAGCCTAGAGCACCTTATTGTATTAATTAAAATATCGATATTGGGCACCAGATATCGATTCTCGTATCGCATGGAGAAGGATCACGGTATATCGCCATATCGATTTATTGTCCCACCCCTAATAAGCACTACTAGCAACTTTATCTCAATTTGAGTTTACTACAGCTGAAGCGCTCAGGATTGGGAAGTTGTCTCAAAATGTCAGTGATAACTCAACAATGAACTCAGACACCACATCTGAAGAGTAAATAACTGAGGTTTGTGGTGTGGAGGATTGTTAACTCACCAGGGAAGACAAAATGTTGTCTATGCTGAAAGTAGCAGGCAGCTATTGAGTTGGACAAAAAGACAAATGTCCACAAGGAAAAGAGAAAGACCCGGTTAAACAACTTGCTTGTTATGTGCCAGCGAGAATTACTTAAGCAGATATTAGTAGGTTAGTGTGCATTCATTAAAGAGGTTATTTCTGAGCATTGGAATCAAGAAAGGAGTGGTTAATAATGCTGTGCTATAAAAAGAGTGACCTTTTGTAGTGCAGAGGTTTAAATGGGTTTACATGCGGGCGGCAGATAAGATCCCGTGGTATCAGTGTAAACAAGACTAACCTGGGAAGTGAAACCGACTGTCAACGGGACCCTTAGGGGAGGGGTTGGGTGGTGGGGTGGCACTTGGGGGGTTGCTCTGACCGAAGGGGGCAGGTGAGGAAGGGGTGGAGGAGGTGGTGGAGGAGGGGTTACTACTGGAGTCCAGGTGACTCAGTGATGGAGGGTGGTCCTGAAGGGAGGGACACATATCTTAAAAACCTTTTCCAAAAAACCAACCAAATAAGGTGTAAAACGGATATTTGAAAAAATTAAGACATTTTATAAAATAGCATTTCTATGACAAATCTTATGGGTTGTCATTAGCATCACCACATGGAACTGTAAAAATAAATATAAAGATATAAAAATAATGCATTTTTAAAATAAAATAATAAAATTAATTAATTAATTTATTAATTAATTAATTAAAAAAAAAACATCTTCAAAAATAAGAATACAGGACATAAAAATGGGTGTTTGAAACAAGTATACCATATTATAAAATAGCGTTTCAATAAATCTCACAAGCATCACTAAATGAAATTGCAAAAATATCTAAATTACAATTAATGAAATAATATTTATTTTTAAATTATCATTTTATTTGTATAATATGATTTATTATTTATTTACTTCATATAATATTAATAATACTAATTATTTTTCTTACTATTATTTAACATAAAAATCTTACAGTAAGATCTTGCATAAAAAAATTACATGTAATTGCTAATCACTAGCATCACTAAATGGAATTGCAAAAATAACTACCTGAAAATAAATGTAAAATATTTTTACATAATTTATTTTCCTAAATTATTATATTAATAATAATAATAATAATAATAATAATAATAATAATAATAATAATAATTTCCCAAAAGAAGTATATAGGGTGTAAAAATGATATTTTAAACAATTATGACATTATAAAACAGCATTTAAAATCTTATGTCACTAGCATTACCAAATGGAATTGCAAAAGTAAATAAATAATTTAAATATAATTAAAAATAAAATAATTAATTAAAATAATATTATATCATAATTTATCACTTATTCACTTAAAATAATAATAATAAGTTAATATATATAAATTACACATATTATATATATAAATAGTTTATAAATAGTATATATAAATAATAATAATATTTAAAAAATAATATAAATAATATAAAATAATATAAAAAATAATAATAATACTAAGTTCCTATGGCATTACTCTCAACTTCCTGGTTTGTGTGGTTTGCTACATACCTTTTTGTTTATTGCCTTTGGTAATGTTCCATACTGCTGAGACTCTGCCAGTCGCTCCACCTGGTTATTGATACCTGACGGTACTGACTCTGTTCTTCTGATCTTGTTTGGAACTGAAAGAACAGAACAGTACTTTAGATCCTTTGCACAGCTGTCTGAATATACAGTATACTACAGCTTGTACAAAATCTTACATTGTGCAAATGAAATCCTGCACTTAGGGGCCTCTTTGGTACATTTATTGTGGCACTTCACCCTAAAAGAAATGGAAGCAAACATCAGCAGGAAGATACTGGGAAATCAGATGTGGTTTTCCTAAATGATTCCTGTTTTCGCTTACTTGCAATGTTTGCATTTAACACCAAACATCATGTTCTTCTTGCACACCTGACACGTCTGTGACAACCAGGACTTGGTGGAAAACCTTTGAGGAGGCGCAATAAAAAAGCAATTTTCAGTTGTGTTGGAAGTTTAAAGACAAACATAGATGTAAGAATGAAAACAGACAAAAGTTCAACGGTCAGTACCTGTGTGTGACATCCAGACCAATATCCTTCCTCATGATTAGCGGAGAGCTTCCATGGGATGCTACATTATCTATATGATATACAAGAAATTGAATTATACTCAAAATGTATTAAAATTGAGTTTGGTGTTAGGATCTCTAAGCTTTAGAGTTGAATTTTTCACTGCAGTGCATTCTGGGAATGCTGTACACATAAACAATATGTGTTAAGCTGCCTTAAGCCAAATCAATTTCATAAGCAAACATAATACTGATGTCTAACAGTGGCCTTTTCATTTGGAGTGCACCTACATTATGATGAATGCAAATGTTATCTAGTTAGGAAGCTCACTAGGTTTTGGAAGTTGTCCTTTACTTCCGACTAAATAAAAAGCACTTACTTCTTACACCCGCAGTATCTCCCTGGTGACTGGGGGTATTTGGTAGGATGCAGGGGGAACGGGCAGACAACAGCGGTGACCGTGAGGGCGAGTCTTCCCAGCCGTTTCCTCCACCGTTTACCTGCATGTTCAGAAGCGGCTTATTTTTCTTCCCGCTCCTGCAGGCAAAAGGCAACATTTGGTATCTTGGTAGCTGATATCAGTGTGACATGATATACTCCATTTAAATAGCATTTTGGTGTTTTTGTAAATTAAAAATTACTTTGGCATTCAGCTTTTATGACCTTACATTACCTGATACTACACGAATGGAACATTTGAACATAAAACAATAATTTTTTACACTGCAAAATCATTTAAAATGAACTCGTGTAAAACAAAAAGCATATACAATTTAACTTAAAATCATTAAGACTCATCACCTGCAATCTTTCACTGGAATTATTACAATACACCCAATTATAATTCTCAGAAAGCTCTCATAATGACTCGCTCTCCACTTCCCAGCAAATAATCTTTCTATAGTACTTTAAATAAACACACATCTGCAGCTTGTCCACCACAAATATTTAAAAAATGTGGTGCAAATGCAGGCGTGCAGTTTCACAGGCAGGGAGTTTTTGTGGTGGACTTCAGTTCACACACATATTATGAGGAGGAGCTCCAATCCTGCAGACGTTTATTGGCTCAGAAGAGCGGGAATGATCAAGCACTGGACGCCAGCGAGTCTGAGAAGGGGTCTGACCTCGGCCTTGTGCTAACGGGAAACACTGGGGCTACGTGAAGGGGCGGAAGGACGGGAAGTGTTGAACTACTCTCTAAAACCTGCCTGGAGCTGGGCCATCAGTGATCTCAGATGTCACAGGACTTCACTCCCACAGACCGAACTCACACTGAGCAGGGCAACACAGTATGGTACACATATGACCAGTGTGAACTTAAAAGAATATGTAGAACATTTTGTCTAAGAAGGATTTCTTTATTCATGCTGCAGGGCCAAAAATCGTTCCAAATTTTTGCTGAGTTAGGCAACATGTTGTTACGAGTAGCAAATCTTGTGCAATGTATAACTAAAATCCTCTGGATTTATAAAGAGTCAGCATCCTGCTCATTTTACATGCAATGGAGCAAAGATACAACATGTTATCATTATTCATTTCCTGTTTCAAACCTGTACATCTTACTTTCTTCTGTGGAACTGTTCTTATTTTAAAATATCCTGGACAATTTTCTTAGTATAGTTAAAGTGAATGAGGAATGGGGCTGTCAAAAGGCCAAAATGACCAAAAAAAAAAAAAAAAACACCATGAAAGTATCATAAAAGTACTCCATATAACTTTATTGCTATATTAAAAAATTCTGAAATGATTCAGTAGCTTTATGCACTTATTATTCTTTGAAAATTATGATAAATTCATTAAATCACAATGGTTAGCAGCCCACTAAAGGAAGATTATAAATCTCAGTTTGTTCCTCACACAAATTTATCACATAGCATTAAAAGACTTCGAATAAAATGCACAAATCATATGGACCCCATTTATGATATTTAATATTACTTTTGCTTAATTTTTGAAACTCAGAAGCTCAGGTGCAATTCATTGCAACTGCATGGAAAAGTCCAACCAGCATTGAGGAATCAAAGTCAGGTTTGAAGCAACATGAGGTTGACTAATATTAATACTAAATACAATGACAGAATATTCATTTCAAACCATGAAATTGTGATTATGTGTGTAATAAGTCTGGAAATTCTTAGTCAAGTTTAAAATGAAATGTCAGCATATATGTCTGTATGCTGCTGTTAATGCTGGCACTAATCTTATGGTTTCAAGAGGCTTTGCTTATGCTTCAGATTTTATCTACACTCTTCAGATGAATATGTTCCATTCCCATCACCTCAGTGCATTACTGCATGACTTTATCATGCGGTAAGTGTTTCTGAGAATCTGACATCATGTTTATAATATTGTATCAGGAAGGAAAAAAGTCAATGCATAACGCATGCTAATAGACTTACTATATTATTATTTACTATTACTCCACTAGGTCTGAAATATATATTGTACGTTTTAATCCCCTGAACACACTACAAACATGATGATCTAGAACATGATGCATTGCTGTGTCTGTCATAAATAATTAAACAATTTTGGAGAAAGTGTCTGTACATGTTTTTGTTTTGTTTTTTAAATAAAAACTTCTTTTTTTTTTTTTTTACAGTCTTCCTTTAACGGACATTAATATAAGACAATAATGCAAAAACAGTTTACTGTCAAGCTGTTATATTCCTGTTATATATATATTGTCCAACATTCCTAATTTTTCTGTCATTAATTTAATTAATTTCATATGTTGGTATTAATGTTGGACAATAAATATATAACAGGAATATAACAGCTTGACAGTAAACTGTTTTTGCATTATTGTCTTATATTAATGTCCGTTAAAGGAAGACTGTAAAAAAAAAAAAAAAGTTTTTATTTAAAAAACAAAACAAAAACACATGTACAGACACTTTCTCCAAAATTGTTTATTTATGACAGACACAGCAATGCATCATGTTCTAGATCATCATGTTTGTAATGTGTTCAGGGGATTAAAACGTACAATATATATTTCAGACCTAGTGGAGTAATAGTAAATAATAATATAGTAAGTAATTGTAAATGTGTGAAGTTGCATAAGCTCATTATAACTTAGTGTCATCCATATAAATCATTATTATGGTTTCTATGGCTAGAACCTGCAGTTCCCAAAAAGGATTTAAGTTTACTAGACTAAAAACAGTTAAAGTTGGCAGGTGCATCAGACAGCACTGCGTCCCACTTCAAAACACACAATATTTTTTACACTTTTGTGAATATTCACCTTTCAGGGTCTTTGAAAAAATGATGAAAGGCAAGATTTTTACTGTCACACTGATAGTTTTTGCAGTGGATTGCCCAACATTGCATTCTTTTATTCCACTTTGACCTCTCTTTCCTTGTTATTTGGTCTATTTCTGTGTATCTGTGCTGTTGTCCAGCTGGAATGTTCAGTCCAAAATGACGGCCCCGCTCCCGAAGCGCTACCTAGTGGCTGTTACCCAAAACGCATCAGAGATTCGCCTCTTGGTCTTCTATACTCTTTGACAGAGTTTCGCCTCATGGTCTGCGTCCCAATGTGCATACTGCTTCATTATATTTATATACTGAATTGTAATTGGTTTTCTTTCTTGCATATACACTACATCTTAAAAGTTTGGTGTCAGTACTTTATTTTTTAAAGAAATTATTACTTATATTGAGCACGGACACATTCACTTCATGACAGTAAGGACATTTATAATGATACAAAAGATTTCTATATATTTAAAAAAAAAAAAAAAAAAAAAAATGTCATTCTTCTGAACTTTCTGTTAATCAAAGAATGCTGAACAGAAATTTATCACAGTTTCCACAAAAATATTATACAGTAAAAACTGTTTTCAACATTGAAAAGAATCAGAAATGTTACTTGAGCACCAAATCAGCTTATTAGAATGATTTCTGAGGGATCATGTGACACTGAAGACTGGAGTAATGGCTGCTGAAAATTCAGCTTTGCATCACAGGAATAAATTAAAATTTTTAAATATATTAAAATAGAAAATGGTCATCTTGAATTGTAATAATATTTCACAATATTACAGATTTATTATATTTTTGATCAAATAAATGCAGCCTTGGTGAACATAAGAGACTTTTTTTCTAAAAAATAAATAAATAAATAAGTAAATAAATAAATAAAACATTTTACAGGACCTAAACATTTGAACAGTAGTGTATCTGCATGCTGAATTGTGATTCAATTTTCTTTGCATCTATTTATAGCAACATTATATTCTGTGGATTTCTGTTTGTAGTTGACTTACGACTAGACACTTTTATTGTTATTATAAAAACAAAAGCAGGTCTGATATGGCATTTCATTGACACAAAACCAGTGCCTACACTAGGATTTCTTTCAGCAATTTCTGAAATGCATATCTAGTTTGCAGACTCACATAAATCAATACTGTCATACTTGATCACTTGTTATCATTCATCTGTCAAAATAAACATTCTCGAAGCAATCTCCGAGAAGAGATCATCATGCCATGAAGTAATACATTCATAAATAAAATGTTCAGTGCTGAACTTACTTGTTAGGTGTAGGGTCATCGATCCGGTTGGCCAGTTGGCTCTGGCTCTTGCTGCGTGTGAGGGTGATGTTGGGCAGGAGGTTTAGCAGCTTACGGGATGGAGGTGGTGGAGTTCGTGGGGGCTTTAGTTTGCCATTCCTTCTCGTTGGCGGTGTGGCTGGAGGGGTGGACAGTAGCCCGGAAGTGCAGCGGTTCAGCTGCGGGGAGGATGAAAAAGGGTCCGTCAGCCCATCACAGTGAGGATGGACAATTGTAGGGAAGTCGGTTGAGGGTAGGGCAGAAACGGAGACACAGGAACGAGGGACAGGCAAAGCAGAAGGAGGGGGCCAGCTGGTTGGGCTGGGACTGTAAGACTGATGTGCACGCATAGAACAAGACAGCGGGTCAGCAGAGGTACTGTCACGGTGAGTGGGTTCTGCTATCCATGGGATTCCCTCTTTCTTAAGTGCTCCACCTAAAACAGAAAGAGTGAGAGACAATTCAGAAGAAGGTGGATGTTCAATGCAGATCTCCAGACCTTAATTAAAATGATTGCTCACCAGTGTTATTTTAGTGTTATTTATATAATATTATAGTATTTTTTAATATTTTGAATGAGATTAGATTTTTTGATTTGTTTTAAATTTATTTTAAGTTATAGTAATTTTGTGCATGTCATTTTTATTCGCTTTTTATATTTCTATTTAGTTTTAATTTACTTTTAAGTTTTAGTTTTAGTATTTACTTTTAGTATTTTTAGTGTGCAATTTTTGAATGTACGTGGGTGTGTGCACTGTTTTAGAATGAGAGACAAAAATTTTCATTTGGACTGTTGACAATAATGGTATTCGTTCGTTCGTATACACATATACATATACATATATACACATACATATACATATACATATATACACATATACATATATATACACATATACATATATATACACACATATATATATATATATATATTTTGTAGTTTATGTTTTTTTAGGTTTATGTTTTATTATATTAAATTAAATTAATTTGTGTGGCATCATTATAATATGCTGATTTGGTGCTCAAGAAAGATTAAATTTTTTATTTATTTTTTTAAAACTTTTTAAAAACAGTTTTACCGCTTAATATTTTTGTGGAAACAGTGACACATTTTTTTCAGGATTCTCTGAATATTTGAAGTAGAAATATTTTGTAAAATAATAAAAGTCATTATAAAATGCATCCTTGCTGTATAAAAGTGTTCATTTATTTCTTTCAATTTTTTTCTTAATAATTCTCATTTAGGTAACTTACATTATCGTAGACTTCTTAGTCTATACACTAAAATACTAAAATGGCCAACAGCTAAAATCTGAGCCTAGAGCAGGAAGTGCTTGAAGAGTGTAAGGAGGAAGGAGTCAGCAGTCACCTGTGTTAGTAGTGCTCTTGAGACAGGAGAGGGCAGCGGTGATGCGGGAACACTCCTCACTGCTAGAGCCCAGTCTTTTCATGGTGTCTTCCACCTGCACACTGGACATTTGCAGCAGAGCATCCAGAGACAGCTTCACAGGGACTGCCTGGAAGAAAGAAGAAAACATTAATCATAGTATATAGGCAGAAAGGGACACTGGTGATTAATTGTGCATTATTCAACATCATACATCTAAACTGATAGCACTAGATATTTACTTCATGACTCAGTATTATCTTACTTGACCAGAGTCTATGGCATTTCTATGGCTGTAAACAGACAGAATGGAGTCTATATACTAATTAGAGAAAGATTAGGTGATAAAGCCCCCTGGAATCCCCCTGTCGCCACTAAGACTGCTGGCATCTCATGGCACCAGACTGAGTCAATGTCCAGATACCAGTTTTCTTTCTCTGACCGCCCGTCTCTGTTCCATTCCTCCACCCTACAACATTCCTGCACTCTTTGGCATCTCCCTGCCATATTTCAATTCTCACCCAAAAACACACACACACACACACACACTTGCTCAAATGCATGACTGAGAAGCTGCCCAGCAACAGTTGTGGTTGTGGTCAGTGTAGTCTCCATGGTAAATGAATAGATAACAGGACACAAGAGGCACTTTGGTCTAAATAGAATCAAGGGAGGTACATAAAGTCTAGCAACAGAGAAAATGAGGTGAATCAGATTCATCAATACAGGAACAACGAGGTAAAGCGGTTTCAGATGGTTGAGTCAAACTTTGCTAAACATTAACAAAATGGACCAATGAGGTGAATAGCAATGTCTGTGTGTCTGGTCCAGGGGATCATGAAACTACTGCTGTGTTTACTGATAGCAGGGATGTGTGTGTGTGTTTTTCTCACACACAGCTATAAGATACACTTCAAGGACAAAGCTGATAATTAAAGGTTGTGGAAGGTTTTCCATTTCCCATAGTGACCCTCCTTGAGTGACCCAGGATTGGAAGAAAACTAAGACGCTCTGAATTTCTTTTTTTTTTTTTTTTTTTTTTTTTTTTTTTTTTTTTTATCTCCAACACTCTTCACTCCATGCAAAAAAAAAAAAAAAAAGAAAGAAAGAAAAAAAAAAGAAACACACACACACACACACACACACACACACACACTTTCATTTCACACCATTCACACTGTCATCAATCAAATGATAGAACCAGAACTGGTTGTAATATATAATACATAAGTGCTGTTATTGTTAACTAAAACTAATTTAAAAAAAATCATTAATACAAAAAAGTTGAAATAAAATAAAATATAAAGATTGGATGGAAATGTTGAACTTAAAAAATGAACTAAAGTTCAAAGTACTAAATTTACAAAAAACAGAAGTAGTAATATTAAAGCTAAACAGAAATATTAAAAAAAAAAACTAATAAAAATGGCAAAAGCACTTAAAATTACTGAAACTAAAATGAAAAAACAAAATATAAAAATGCTACTCTATAAAAATCTAATTATTAATAAATATTATAACAGTATATAAACAATACTAAAAATAACATTGGAATAGATAAATATTAATATAAATATTCAGCTATTCCTCTTTAAAAGAAAAAAGTATCAGCTGTAAGCAAAGTGACTGACATTTATTTATTTTATTTTTTTTACTTATGGAGCTGGATGAGATTGGATGAGATTCCAATATCTCTGGAAATGAAAATTACATTGCCTTTAAAATAAGATTACCAAAAGAAAAGTTAAAAACCAAAATCTAAAAGTATACAAATCTTTAATACTTCTTGATTTACAGCCATGCAAACTTGGTTGGTTGGTTGGCTGAACTGCCACCATTGGCATTCAGAAAAAAAAAAACCCATTAGCAAAATAAAAGCAGAGGATGTGTTTGATTTGAAATTTGGTTGATTTGAAATACATTTAAAATGTATTTAGTCAGTAATATTTATTGATTTGTTTTAAAAAAAAAATAATTAAAACAAATTAAAAAATATTAAATAAAAGTGATATTTAGAAGAAAAAAAGGAAAAGAAGGGATATTCCCATTTACACACATAATTGTTTTTGTATGAGGTGGGTGTGTATAATACAGCACATCATAAACAAGTTAAACAGCCTTCTAAATGACATGCATGACACTTCGGGGAATGAAAATCTCCCAGCATCCTCATGGAGACTTCCTTTTTGAACAAGAGCCAGAGATCAGAATTAAGAGCACAGATCTCTTCTCAACAAATACCAGACAATATCATCCACTCATTTAGCTTACAGCTGGGATAAAACACAAAACTAATATCAATTGAACCCAAGTCTGAATCAAACCAATATGCATAATCGCTACACAAACATACAGTAACATATATAAATATTTATCTAATGGACATATTAATGTTTATTCTCTCTTCTGTCATTCAGAAAACAGATCATAATGCATAATGAAGGCGTAAAATGCACCTCTTGGTTGCTCTATACGGCATGTGTATGTCCAAGTTAGTAAGTATGTGAATTACTGTGTTAAAACAGACAAGCTGGGGCAGAGAGCAGGTGAAATGACACATACCGATACCGAGGTGATGTCTGAACATGCCTTCTACCTGAGTTTATGAGCTGATGTAACACAGGGAGTGATGCTCTGAACATAAAAGCAAGACGCAGCATTACGCTAGCTTCCATCCAAACAAACACGCACAAACTCCCACCTACCACAATTAAAATCACCCAGGTGAGCTCCCCTAACAAATAAATCCTTATCAGTGACAGTTACTGCTGGCTCTGTCAATAAAGCTTCACATGAAACTACAATCAAAAAGAAAAAGTGTGACAGTGGGTGCTTACAAATGAAATAAACAGATAAAAATCACCAAGCCGCCCTCAACAAAGCTCTTCAGTGGAATTTCAAGTTGATAAGTTTCTCAAACAAATGGCAAACGAGGAATTTCCTCACAAGCTTGTGGGTCTAGAAGCCTCTTGACACGAGCCTGATGTGTTCAAACATAGCGTTAGTGGATACCTGCAGTTGGTAATTCCGTTTGCAGACTTTCTATGACCACAGAGGCTTGCATGCAGGCAGGAAACCGACAAACATCAAAAACAAAACACAGTCGATAAAGTCTTAAAATGAGACTCTAAAACATTAAGCAGTCAAGCTTACTATACCATGAGAGATCCTCCACTGAAGTTGTCCTTTACTAAATCTCATATCCCAGAAACAACAAACTAAAGTCTCTCCTCAAGTCTCAAGTCAGTCACGCTGTGAGAGCTGCTCCCTTCCAACCCAAACTCCCCCTCCTACTCGTCCTGTCCCTCCTCCCTTTCCCCACTGTCCCTCCCCTCTATCCCTCTTTCCTTCCTGTTAAAATGCCTGGGAAGTCTCTCCACAGCTCTAGACACTCCTCCTGAAAGCACATGGTCACCAATAGAGGCATTTGGTTTCCTGTGTGCAGATTAACATCCCTTCTCTCAACTGAGGATGGGTCATGATGGTCAACTTGTCCACTCAGAGGCATCATGCAACTTTTTATATACAACCAAAGGCATGAATAACAACTTATTTGTTAATGTCAAATTAGTATAGCTTTTTTTATTTAACTAAACTTGCACCTAAACAACATACATTTTCAAATAGGACTTTTTTTTTCTTTTTTTTTTTTTTTTTTTACAGGAAAAAGTGGTTATTTCAGCCACAGTGGCACAACTTAATTATTAAAATGTCAATTAATAATTTAATAATATTTTAATAATATTTAATTAATAATAATTTAATAATTATCTCCCAGATAAATAAAAAAATTGCAACTAAACTTGATAGCCAGCGATCACTATGTATTTTCAGCAGCATCATTTTGTTTTTGACTAGGAAAAAGTGTTATTTTCTGGCACAGTGACAATTTCAATTTTTTTCAAATCAAATCAAATCAAATCAAATATTCTTACTTTTATTTGCACTCCTACAAAATGCTAAATTTAAGTAAAATAGATCAAGCGTCTCTCAAGACCCTGCATTCTGATCCAATCTGTTGCCCTTGTGTAAAAGTCCCCTAAGAAACGCTTCTTATTGTGGTCAGTTGAATTGCAACCAACTTTATTATACAGGGTTTCCTTAAGACAGACTATCCAACTAGTCTTTCTAGACGACTTTAAAAATATGCAATTTTGCACATCTTTAATGTCCGCTCCACAACCGCTAACTGAGCAGACATCACTGATACCACACAAATTCCACTGTTCTACAAAAAGACTCATTTATGAGGCCATTAACTGAGCAGGATGTCTTTTGACTGTGTGAAACAGAGATTAATGAGGGTTAGGCTGGCCTAAGTCCTTCTTTGACCTGTCACCATACATTTTTTGCATGAGTGCTCATCCTGGGCGAAAGAGAGGCCACATCAGAGGAACAAAGGAGAGCGAGAGAGGGGGTACAGCACAGGAAACAGAGGTTTGGGTGAGATTGCATTTGTCACAGAATCTTTTTCTTTCTATCTCTTTCTCTTTATCTTTGCCTTAAGGAAGGCCACTAGTAGATCCACAGGATGTGACCCACAAAAAAATATGACTCAGACAACCACTCCTGCCTCTGCCCTTTAGACTTACTCAATAACACAAGTTGGCATGTTGTGGACTGCCTAAACTCAAACGCTCCAAACACTGGTTGATTTAAATTAAGCATTATATTCCATAAGCGACTCATTGTCCAAAATACTACAAAATACAGCAACAGGAACAAACTGAAAAAACACAAATTTGAATGCTGGGTCATGGTTGTTGCTCCACTCTCTCATTCTTATTGAGCAATGGGAAACCCCATCACTGTGGCAGCTGGGAACATCAAGGAATGAGTCATAATCAAAAAAAAAAAAAAAAAATTAAAGTGTAAAGACGTCAGCTTGTGACGTCAGTTAACACTTACTGACTCTCACAGACAACAGATATGCATATTATAGTTCAGTGTTCTTTTAGTATTATTTATACACTAGTATGGTTTTTATTCATATTTTGAATTAACTTTTATTTTATATTTTCAGTCATTTTAATTCTAGTTTAATTTAATTTAAACTTAAAGCCAAGGCAACATTTGCTTTTTTGTTGTTGTTGTTGTTGCTTTTTTTTTTTAAATTTAGTTTAAAATTTTAATTTAATATTTGGATTTTAATTCATTTCAGCTTTATTAAAGTTAAAATGTTTAGCTTTAGTTAAAGATAACAACTATATGATCAGATGGTCAAAAATAGGACATGATCCCTCCAAAAGAATTTGGACACCAGACTTAAAAATAATAATAAAAATAAAAAAATTAAAAATCTTAATGTTACTGCTTTACATAATTTTCAAACCAAAGTAATAAAGAAATATAGCATAAGCACTCTTTCAAGCAAAATTGACTTCGTACAGTAAAAAGCACATTGAGACTAGTTGGTTAAAAAAAAGAGTGAAGTTCTAAAACAAGTGATAGCATCATTAGCTTACAGATGCTACTTGTGTTTGGTATCTAGTTATGTAATGCAATGACGTTCAGACATTTTAGGTGTGACCTAAATGCCATGAAATCAGAATGATTAAACATGATCAGATATGTAGCATAAGATAACAGATGTTTTTTTGTAACAGATATGGATATCATCAGTCACAGTATGAAGATGACACCCTAGATAGTTCTCCATTTCTAGTAACTAATGTAAACAAATACACACAAAGCAGTAGCAATAACTGAGAAGACATCAGAGGTGTTTTCTGGTAGTTATATGTGACATGTATGTACATCTCCAATGAAACACACTTCCCTAAACTGTCCAATCATGCAAATACAACCACACTGGCCCCAGACCCACCTTTCCTGCCCACAGGAGAAATAGCATTCCTCTGTTTTTCCTGAGAAAGCACTATCCCATTATACTGTGATACACTGGGGCAACTGGATTCCCTGCTGTCCTCTCCGAGAGGGGCAGGCTGCCCACGTGTGTGTCCTGCCACATGCATGCATTCCTGCCCCGTGAATCACACTATAGCAGCCTGGTGTGACACGTTAGGGAACTAACTTATTGAGTTACGGCAGGGATTGTCAAGTGGTGGGTCACAACTCAAAACTGGATCTCAAAATTGGATCACAAATAAAAATAGAATAGTAAATTAAATTAAATTAAAAATAAAATAAAACAATCCAGACTACATTAAAAATGTTTTCTCTCACAATAAACAGTTTATGATGACCACAATATGTTTTGTATGGTTAGTTATTTTATTTTTCTTTAATTATTAAAATTATTCATTTAATAATTAATACTAACACCTTTTAAATACACTTTTGTTTACTTTTGTACAATTTTAGTACTGTATTGGGTCATCACTTATGTCAAATGTAAAAATCTGGGTCCTGAAGCAAAACCTGGCCACATGCTGATGCAGACAGACATAAATGGACTGTTGCAAATATACAACAACAAGGCAAGTATTTTGGGACATCGAAGAGAGAGGAAAACTGGAGGAGACATAATAAAAAACATACAAAAAACATGCTGTCCTACCGCAGTGACTGAAGTGAAGCAGTCAGCTAATCAAAGGCATGCTGCAAAGTGACCCCTCCTGCCTCCACTGGGATAAACTGTTCCTATTTTTAAAGTGTTGTTCCTCAGTCTTGCATATGTTGTTTATTTCCCTGTGTTGTCTGTTTCCGTGCCTAATGAGGACAAACAAGTCTGCGCATTTGCCAGGCAGTCGTGAATGCGGTGCTGTTCTGGTCAGCTTTGTGTATATGACAGTATGGGGAGGTGGGCAGAGAGAGAGAGAAAGAGAGACCCCTTTTGGAGTCTAAAAATAGACTGACGGGAGAGTTTTTGACACAGTGGCTGACGCTGCACATTCTGAGCTTTGGAGTGGGATCAGGTGTGTGAATCCACAGAGGAGTGAAACGCCACAGAGACTCTCAGCAGTAAGCAAGCAAAACATCTTCCCTCTCCTGTCCGAATCCTCCAATAACATTCATTTTTTAAAACAGATATTAAGTAGAGGCTACAGTTTAAGCCTATTTTAAAAAGAAATTATCCAATTGTAATTAAATTGTGTTAAATATTTCTGAATAATGAAAAAAATGCTAGCTTTCCTTATTTAAGCAATAAGGTACAAGAGGCCATGCTATACAGGAGTGCCTTATTGCGTTTAATAAAATGGTTAGTAAAGTAAGGTAAAAACTTAACATAATATTTCAAATGTAAATTTAATTTATGTATGTATGTATTTATTTATAGTTATTCTACATTATTAATGTGTGAAAAAACACTGTCATTTATATATGTAAAATAAAACCCTTAAAATGAACAAAACAAAACAAAACATTATAAATGAAATAACACAAAATAAAAGGAAATTAACAAAAAAAAACAAAAAAACAAATACAATAACTAAAATAAAATAAAATAAAATACAATTAAAAATAAAATAAAATAATGAACAAAACAAATCTAATAACCAAAATGACCCATTAGCTGAATAAAGGTCATGAAGCAGGGAAATATGGACAATACAGAAACTAAGAAGCAAATACATTGAGTACAAACACACATACTGGTACCTCTATGAGCTCTGGCCGGAGGTTGATGGTGTAGAGCCAGTCTGAGAGCTGTGGGTAAGAGTCCAGCGCCAGCGGTCTGTCACTCTCTGGAACGATCTGCTTCCACTCTAACTGTTTACTGATGTACTTCACCAGCTTCACCTGTAGATGGCGATCACACACACCCACACCCACACCCACACACACACACACCCACACACACACACACACACACTTAGACTGGCATAACAACTGCTGTGAGAGACAACTCATTGAGCCATCTGTTTGCTTTTTAAATTGACACCATTTATCCTTTAATTAGTTTTTATACCTTTAAAAGAAGAGAAATTAACCTCTCTTAATAACTTAACATGAAGATCTTTGTAGATTAAAATCCTTTGAGAAAAAAAAAAAAAAACAGGATGACGTCAGTCACCAAAAGGCAAAAAAAAAAAAACACTTCAGAGAAAAAGAGCTGTTTCAAAGTGCCTATTCAAATACCACAGAAGTTTGAAATGTGTACACCAATGAAGGACAAGCATCTTGATAATCCAGCGCAAGCATTTTTCTCTAAACCTTCATGTCCGCAAGCGAGCGTTGCATGCAGAATGCAAAGTGAGAACAGAGCAAAGGAAATCCCCATGTGTGACTTCATTGTAAATGGTGGGCGATGAAAGTGTGTACTGTGTCTGTGTGTAGTGTCAGTAAAACAGCCGAATACAGTGCAAACAAACACTGTACACAAACACACCACACTCTCTTTTTCAGTTCCAATGCCAGCCAGTGCATCCACCCGTCATTATCTTACCATCACTAGACTGATATTGGGTTAAAAATAACAAGCCCATAATGTTCAACGCTCACAGGACAAAGATGTTTCAGACGAGCCCTCCCTTTGTTGCCGTAACACTCCCTCTGCAATAAACAGTGCTGTCTATAAATAGACGCTGGTTATCATGGCAAGGGAGAGTCTGGACTCTTTCTCACGGGGGCGTCTGTTCCGTCACTATGGCAACCCTGACTGGAACACACTTGGAGGCTGCAGCCAGAGTCCCATGTGACATCACGGAGCAGCGAGACACTGCGGTCAGCAGGTTAACAGAAACCACCGCACACCTGCCTCTATAGGTACAAGTCCAAACACCTCAGAGACAACCACAGCTGCAACTGTGCTCATAAAGAAGAGGCCGTTTTCACTGACTGAAAACTATAACGATTGCTCAGAAATAAAAAGGTAAAGGCCTGGGTCCATAGGACGTTTGGTGTTTAAGTTAACTCATTTCATTTACTACTGCATGAAGTGGAAACAATAGTGATAATCACCTTGTTTGAATATATATATATATATATATATATATATATATATAGCTGTAGATATAGATTTAGCTAGATATAGCTGTAGATATAGATTTAGCTAAAGTTGTAGATATACAGTAGATATTCCTTATAGATATATCTGTAGATATAGACTTAGCTAAAGCTGTAGATAGATAGACATTAGTTATAGATATAGCTGTAGATATAGATTTAGCTAAAGCTGTAGATATAGATATTAGTTATAGATATATAGATATAGACTTAGCTAAAGCTGTAGATAGATATAGATAAAGCTGTAGATATAGATTTAGCTAAAGCTGTAGATAGATATAGATATTAGTTATAGATATAGCTGTAGATATAGATTTAGCTAAAACTGTAGATATAGATTTTAGTTATAGATATAGCTGTAAATACAGATTTAACTAAAGTTGTAGTTAAAAATCCTTCATACAGTGAACTACCAGTAAAACTGATAAAAAATTTGGGACCAAAAATTTGATTTGACACTTTGACCTGACCATGTTTTGTTACATACCTTTCTATCAAAGTTATCTGACATTATCAAGATGAATTTGTTCTGATACAGTTTAACTCTGAGTTCTTGTCATATTTTATTAACATTTTCTAAACTATAGCAAATAAACAGGTGAAAATGTGAGAAATGTTGAAGGTGTCTGAATAAATTTTGGTTTGACCGTAGATTTAGCTAAAGCTGTAGATATAGATACTAGTTATAGATATAGCTGTAGTTAAACACTACTGTGCAAAGTTTGTCAGTAAGTTTTTTTTTTTGTTTGTTTGTTTTTTTTAAATAAAGAAGCTAAACTTATTTAGGATTCATTAAATTGTTTTAAAGTGGCAGTAAAGATATTTATAATGTTACAAAATATTTCTATTTCAAATTAATTTATTTTGTTCTCTCGAACTTTCTATTCATCAAAAAATCCTGAAAAAAGTATCAGTTTCCACAAAAACATTAAGAACAAGTATATATATAGTAGATATAAATGGATAGCTTATAAAAACACACTCAGCATTTATGATAAGTTTAAATGTAATTACACAATGTGCTAATTAACCAAATTAATACATAATTAAGACATTACACTATAGCAAATGAAAACACTATATATACACACTTCAAAAATGGGCAGTCATGCATTAAAAATCCCAAAGATATTTGCATCCTGTTCAATTCTGCTGCTTCTGAATGCAAAAACACATCCTGGATGCGTAATTGCTTTTTTTTAAATTTATTTATTTTTTTATAATTTTGTCAAATTCTTTATAACCGTTTGCATTTAAAAAATTGAACACACTATTTATTTATCAACTAATTAAATACATATTTTGGCCAAAATTTCACACATTTCAGATGTTTTCCGATTTACCTGACCTTTCAAATCATATAAATAGTCAAGACAGTCAAAGTGTGACAGGGGAGACTGCGTTGTTGAGCAGGAACAGAAGTAGCACCCGTCGTTTATGCAAACCACCAGCGTGCAAGAAAAAAATCTAACTATTTCTAGATTTCACACATTGTTACACATCATCATTTTTATCAAAACTTGTGCTCTAGAGATCACCAACGAGAAAGACACAGTTGTCTACATGAGCTTTGGTAGGCCACAGTGGCAAATTCGCCTGAACCTGTAGCCCAGCAACCAGCCACCTGTGCAGTTGATTAGCTCTCTCCATTCGTATCTCTATATAAGGTCACGGCTCTCGGAAAGAACGCAGCTGCAGTATCGGAGCACCTTACTAGCCGTTAATTCCACTGAGAGACAAGACAGCAGTGGATGGCTTTATGTATGAGTGTATTATCACCTCACCCAGGCAAAACCGCCAACATAGAATGTAGCACAGTATTCAAAAGAGAACGAGAGCAGCGTATCATTAAAGTTTCAGGAGGTCTATAGCAGTCTGAGAAGGTGTGCTGGATCTTTTCTCTAGGTACTATCTGAGAATGCCCCCATTTGATGCTGATTTGATGCATCGGTTGGCCACGAGCGAACCTCAAACACAACAGGGTGTTAGCTTGCACCAGACACAGCCTGGCACAATGTGCAGGAGTGCGCCTGTATTCAATGACTATCTCTCGTCTCATCTGCCGTCTCCGTTACACCTCTCAAGGGGCGGCTGGAGTATTGGGCAGGGGGGATCTGCTTAACTAAATTGTCCGCGAGAGGATCTTTTGTGACATTCGAAAGCACCCGGCCTCTTAGATGCAAAATGAGCTTCATTAGACAGGTAGAGACACAATCAACAAGGGGGTGATGGTGTCTGTTACTACAGACCTCTGTGAAAGTTCTAAAAGAGAGTACGTTGGCAATCAAGAATGTAGCACGTGTGATGCGGATTTCATCAATACGGTTCCTGGTAAAACGGTGCTACAATCATTTCAGGAAGAAGAGTGTTCCTGGTATGAGTGTGCATGGAGAAAGACGTGATTAGATGATGTAATTTCCACATCTACTTTCTTTTGTGTAGGCATACACTCAACATCTACAAATTCACTTGATTTCATTAAATACGACATGTATAAAAGGTTTGCAAAAAGAAGTGTCACAGTTGTACCAGATGATAAGGTAACTGTAGACTGTAGTGGAGTGGCATGGATCCTGTTACACACTGTGTCACCAATACAAGCAAACCTGCTCCTATTGTTTCTGACAATAACATAAAAGCATATGGAATAATGCATGCTAGGTTTAAACAATCAGACTACTTTCAAAAATCATGATAGGGCTATTATTTCAGTTGAGTGGGGCACATGGCAGTAGATCCAATTAAATGGTTTGTCTCAATGATGACAGAATTGAAAATCAAAAACAGAATGTTAAATAGAAAAGAATGTGGATGAAAAGTTGCTAAAAGGCAAGCACAAATAAATAAATAACTGCAGCATTAGACAATAAATTGCCAGGGTTTGTGGAATATAAGACACAAGAAAAGAAAAAGGGGGGAAAAAGAATGATAAAGCTGTTGAAAAACCACATGGGGATTTCCTGATACAAACAAACATTAGCCGGTTCAGAGGCCTATGCTCCACCGCACCTTATGGGCCTCGCAGTGATGTGTTAACTTTCCATCCATAGAAACAAAGTGCAAATGAACCTTAAAAAGGCTTTGATGAGCACTCGTGCTGTACCGAGCAAAGACTGGCATTTCCCAGAAACCAAAACTGAGACGTTAAGGAGTCGTGATTCTTCAGAATGTGTTTTTCCCAGATCTCTTCAGTCAATTAGGGTCAATTACATGAAAGAGCATTAACCGGGAATATCACTCAAGTGCTTATGATTGCCACTGCCCTGGCGCTGAAGACAAGATTGTGTCATGAGCAGGTTTTATCACATCCAAAAATGTGGCAATCCCTCTTCCCATCCAATGCAAATTTAATCATTTTGCAATAAGCTACAGGTCTGTACTCAAGACAATTGAGCCAAAAAGGTTGTTGCAGGTAGTAATTTAAAAAGAAATCTGGTTGCTGAAATATATTTGTGTCATGAGTCAGCGTACTTTCCAGGTTAAACAATTTTGGATCTTTAAAATGGAACACAAGCTACAATAGGTTAATGCTAGATTCTAGCCAAGAGCGCTTGAAGTTACATTGTTCCAAACCTGTATGACTTTCTTCTTTGTAACACAGATGAAGATATTTGAAAAGTCACAGAAAGTCAGTGGGATTTAAATGTTGTTGCAATCCCATTGACCTTGATTACAAGGAAAAAAAATACAGGTGAAACATTCTTAGAAATAATGTCATACAGGTTTGGAACAATGTAACAGTAAGTTGAGTTAATGATGACAGGATTTTCATTATGGGGTGAACTATCGCTTTTAATGTGTTCTGAAAGTGGATTTCAGTTCACGGAAAGATGGAGATGATAATGTTGTTGGAATTGTTCTCCTAATTTGACACTTTATACATTCCTACGCCACCCATTTACCACTTTGCCTTCAGACGGGGGAGACCCTTTCATCAAGAGTGACGTCACCGCAGCATGCAGGGACAGCACCAAATACCCAGCAACGTCTAGTGCACATCGGTAAAACTTGTAGACCACAAATTAAAAGGTTTTTAACCATCATACTACTCAAATCCTGGTAACTAATTTAACAAAGATTACCCTAGTGACAAAATTACCAGGCCAACAGTTTTCTTGAAGGTAATTTAGAATTTGTGTACGAACCTCCCAAAACTTGCATGCAATTATTAATCAAACTGGTGGATTTTTGGTGAGCTGTCAGTAGATACTACGTTTTTGTATATTCTCTGTTAGACTAGCTATGCCCATCCACAGGAAATCCCAAAATAGGGCTGCACGTGATGGAAATTACCGCTGATTACAGGGCCGGCTTTACTGACAAGATGCGCATTAAATATCGCATGCGATATATCGTGCAGCCCTCACACAGTTTTTCCACCAGCACAAAACAAGTAGGAAATGTGACTTCAATGCACAGCACTTCCTGAGCAATAAAAAAACTTGCATCTACACATTTTAAACAGATGCATGATTTGCTTCTGAGAATACACAGTCTTGCAAACCGACAAACTCAGGCCACAGAGTGGTTGTGGCCAGATCTGTACTGAGCCTGTGGAGAACATTCAGTGATAGCCAGATGGCGGCACTGAAAGACAAAGATGTGACTCCAACACAAATTTCATTGAAGGGACTTACACTTATCACAAGAAGAAGAAATAATGTGCAAGGTTAAGCAGTACAGTTTCACACTTGAGTGCAGACTGGCCGACATTTCGTTCTGAAAATAAACTTCATGAAACAGATGACACACTTCTGTGCTAAAATAGTTTTAAACAGTCCCACAACTCACCAAATGAGGGCACATATAATACAATGAAAAAGATTCGCATTTTTGTGGCGAAAAATACAATTTAAATACATGAAATAACCAAAAAGAACTAAAGCTGAGTATGTTTCACATGAATCATACATGATACTGAACTATTAATGCCACTGCAGTTTTTTAATAAATTTTAAGTGTCCTTCACAATTTGCACCCACAAAGTTGTGCGTTTTCAATGAAAAGTTGGCAACTACCACCTGGGGTGATCCACTTCCTAAAACAATTGATTAGAGCAATCAAGCAGCACCACCTACTAGTACAATGACTTGGTGACCTCCAGACTAAATCGCTGTCAATATGAATGCCAGACATCTTTACAAGGAGAGAGTATGGGTCTGCTCTCAGGCAGAAACGTAACACCCATTGGTTAAGTAATTAAGTAACACATGGATGTTGGACATCTGCTAGTGTCCATTTCTGCATCTGTTCCCCTCACCAGATCAAACAAAAACCGATGGATTTCCCTTTGTTCCCCCATTGAGACAGATAAAAGAGATGTCATTTTGCAAACTGCTTGTCTTCTCCAATATCCATAAACACACACAGTCTACACAGTTTATTCTGAGTGCTTGATGTAACCCTACTCCTAATGCAATTCGGCCTGCCTCTCACATGCAGGCTTATTGTTCAAGCAGAGAGAGGGAGGAACGCATTGCCTGGACTTTCCACCACTTTTGTTCTTCAGCCCTTTGATGGATGCCCTCTGTCTACACAAAAGTGTTTAGTGGAGTTGCGGCATTACGGGATTGTAGCATGCAGAGTCAGATTCACTTTCGCAAACCCTCCCTCAGATTGAGGAATCTTGCTCACTAATCACATGCATGTGAAGGGAACACGCTTGCTAAATATAGGAACAGCCACAATAGCACAAACACACAGCGATCTTTCCAATGGCCAGAGAAGACAAGCCACTAACCAGAGATTCTCAGCTGCCAACCGCAGTCATTCCTTCGATGTCTGAATTGTCTCCACTTCTTGAGAACAAGCACAGAGAGACAGCCAGTTCATCCACAGGAATTTTGTGAGATTTACTGACAGGAATCTAAACGATAATTGCCATTTAGCACCATCTCCCTGTACTTTGCTTTGAGTGCCGGGAAAAACAGCCATATCCCTCACTCTGAGTCGGCCCTTGGGACGTCAAGCCACTTTCTGAGGCCTGACACCATATTCACTGTATCTGTCTTCTCTCTTCCTGCCACAGCAGGCTTTTGATGGTCACAGCTCTTCAACTGAACCTACCTCTCCACAGGTATCAAAAGAGCCAAGGCCACCTGCTGTTCCTTGACTTCAAAGGCAACCTTTCTTAACACCGGTGTCACCGGGGTTGTGTACCAAGTCCACAGCAATACCCACCTTGCTGACCCGAGACTGTCGTCGAACATCAAAGCAATTACATAAGTTGATGATATCAACAAGGCAGCCTACAGGGAAAAGGTACGACAGCTCAAAGTCTGGTCAAAAGAAAACAATCACAAAATGACACGATTAGACAGTTCAGACAAACCACCTGCACCTCATCCTCAACCTGACAGTACCTTTCTTCCAGAAGAGACTTAGGCCATCTAGTGAAAATGTAACAGCCTCTTCGGGTGCGTCATACCTGTACCTGTACAGTACCTGTGCTACCTGCTGGATCACTGTCTGGTATGTTAACTGCTCTGCTTTAGACAAAAGAGCTCTGCTGTGGGTAGTGAAAATAGCTCAGTTCATCATTGGTACCAGAATTCCAGCTAACAAGGATTGAACAGAAAGGCTAACAGCAACATTATCAGTCCATCTCTTGTTAGTTTCATCTGGAGGAAGCTTGAAGAGTCCATAACCACTAGACTTCCCACAAGTTGTTAGACTATCCAATAGCTCTGACAATCAACAAATGGACTGTCCTCCCGCACCCAACGCAGAAATGCAACCCATACTCCTGACTCTGCTTGTTATTGTTCTACCTCAGCACAATCCTTGCCGCATTACAGTCTTTTTATGAGCACTAGACTCTACATCTTGCAATTCAAGTTTATCTGACACTGTCTGCACTTTGTTTGACAATTTTTGTTAGCTTTTAATATAGTACACTGGGACACATATTGCTTAATATTTATTGCATATTTCTTGTAAATACAGTTCACTATTTGGCCTTGGGCCATCACACATAATCGTACTCTGTTATATAAATATTGCTGTGTTTCAAAGGACATGTATTTTATTTTTTTTCTTGCACTTGTCTCATAATAAGGAAAGTGATCAAACACTTAACATGACCTGACTTGAATGAGTGTTATTTTTTTAATTTTATCACCAAAGCAAGCACCAGGACATACCACAATGTCACAATTACCTTTGTCTGTGAGAACTAGCATCATTAAAATTTAAAAGTATAACGGTTTATTTAACAAAGCCTCAAGCCCATCTTGATTATTTTAAAGTGAGAGTTTGTGAGCTGCGAACATGAAAGCCATGTTTTGATTCAGAGAAGAAGGTGCTTAACCTTACTAAGTAGATAATTTCTTCTTCACAGAAAAGCCCTCATTCATGGTGATTTATTAAATACAACCATTATAATATATCTGTTCCACAGATTTGACCAACTTGGGATTTCAGTTCACTTTTGTGGGAGGGGTTAACCACTGTTACAAAATACCTGCGTATGGTTAAAAATAGCACTAACACTCCTCTGACATATGCTCCTCTTGTTTGCAGAGCTAAACTGAGATAACAGACTGTTTGACATGGAACATATATAAAAACAGCTACAGGACTTTGATTAGTTTACTCATCAACAACACACAAAAGCATTCCGTTGCAGTGATTATCATAAGGTCGAGTATGAAAACTACTCAATATGAAAGCATTTACACCTTTGTTTAAAAAAAGGAAATACAAGTTGCACTACTGCAATAACTGCCTGTAAAATAATTACAAAAAGTGTTTGTTGTATGGCTTAAATGTCTGTTTATGGCTGAAAGCACCATATAAAGTAAACATATTATTATTTTCATGACACAGCTGCTTGTGTGATCTCAACACGATGGTGCCTATAAAGGAGCAACCTGCTCCATGATATTTCTTAAAATGCTGTTCACTTCTTCAATTGCAAAACTTTTCTGCTTAGCAATGCACAAGATTACACAAGTAAAACTTTACGTCAGGAGGGGTAGGCAGATGCACCCTAAACATCTACTTTAAGATCCAGGAAGTAATGTCAGCTAAGAGGGGGTTTCCCTGACCCTATCATTTATGAATTTGGTTTCAATATATTAATAGACAATAAAATGAATATTGACTTGAAGTTGCACCTACAAAGCAAACATCATTACTTAGGCATGTCAAGAACTATCATTCACCGTCTGGATCGCACTAATGTCATGATACTTATTTGATTTAACAACCTGCAACCTGGCATGCACTGTAGCTCGTTATTTAAATAGACATAGGCTACTTTAGGCAAAAATTACCTCCAAAGCGCGTATCTCGTGTTGGGTCAGGTCGTTAGATGCGGCGCACTTGGTCCGGAGCCCTTTCAGACTAGAGATGGAGATCTCGATCAGGTTCTGGATGAGCTCGCACTGGTGAAGCGCGTCCATCCCTGCGTTCCTGCCATCGCTCGCGTCCAAATGCTTCTCATCACTTGCGACCATGTTTCCAACTTTGCCAGAGACACTAGTATCCATTCCTCGGCATTGGCACGGCTTTAGGGGCATGGGCTCGAACTACAGCAAACACTAGTCCAAAGACATGTTTGTAAACGCATGTAGATTAAACGGAGGTGCCAGTCCTACTCCAAGAGAGTTATGTACTAGTTCAGAGCGCAAGCATACTCCTCAAACATACTCGTGGACTGGTTTGACAGCCAGACAGGACGCGTTGTCAGCTTGTTCCGCCTCAATCGTTGTATGTATATCCACTGAAGCCCTCTGAGAAGCGCTCGCATAGGTCTCGCCCTCAGTCAGCTGTTTGAAGAAGCGCTTGATGCTTTGCAGTGTGGGAAATGAAGTTTTGTTTACACGCGCATCGGACGGTTTGAGGAACACTTACGTAATTTATTTATTTTTTTGTTCAATTTTTCACTTAAAAGAAAAGTTGTTGATATGTTTCTATGTTTTTTTTTTTTGCTGTTCTGTATAGGGACCTTGAACCTGTTAAAAGCGCTTTATAAATATTACATTATTATTATTATTATTATTAGTTGGATAGAATAAATGAAATAAAATTTAATGCACTTCATTGTCCCTAAGGGGAAATTTGTCTTTAACTCAAGGTGCGTTTACGCTAACAATACATTGAATGCACAACAAACAAACAAACAATAAATAATAATAATAATAATAATAATAATAATAAAACCAAATTAAGAACAGTAAACCATAAAAATGTGGAAAAAGTTACACAGTAAAGACCAAAAAAAATATTTTTGATTTGTTTATTTCTTCTATTATTTTTTCTCAGACAATTTATGCTTATATGTTAATTAGTATAAGTATAATTCATATTGTACAGTACTGAATGTGGTTAACTAGTGCTCTCACAGGTTTGAGATAAATGTTTAATGAAACAAGGTGGAAAAGAGTGAATAACTTAAGAGTCCATAAATTAATATCCAGTACTGCTATATAACATCAACTGATCCTGATAAATACAAAATCACTAAAATGATCCCATATGACCCCTGTAAACGAAAAGTTGTAATTAGCATGTTAGGGCATCCAAACCATATAAAATTTTGATTTGCCCCGCCCACCACCAAATTCGGACCAATCAAATGAAATGTTACATTTCGAGTACTATTGTACAATTTGCATTGAGTAGAATCTTGAGAACTATGATACTTAATTTTAACTGACATCACCTTAAATTTGATGCAGCATTAGATAAAATATTTTATTTTTCCGAAAAACAAAATTTATGATCAATATCAATATTTTACCATTTTTACAACCCTTTGGCGGAACTTGTCTTGTCATATAACTGCTCTTGTTGGTTCAGTAATACAATTCCCATTATGTCATCAGAGGCACACTTTGTGTAAGGGCTGGAAAAACACGCTGAGTGTGTATGTGTGTGCACAAGCATACTGCTCTCTGCCCACTCAAATGAGAAAAGACTTTTTTTAGAATTTCCACTGAGTTATGACTTGCTGGGTACCCTTGATGTTTAAGTAATGTTATGCTAATTCAGTTATTATACAGGTGCATCTCAATAAATTAGAATGTCGTGGAAATGTTCATTTATTTCAGTAATTCATCTCAAATTGTGAAACTTGTGTATTAAATAAATTCAATACACAGACTGAAGTAGTTTAAGTCTTTGGTTCTTTTAATTGTGATGATTTTGGCTCACATTTAACAAAAACCCACCAATTCACTATCTCAACAAATTAGAATATGGTGACATGCCAATCAGCTAATCAACTCAAAACACCTGCAAAGGTTTCCTGAGCCTTCAAAATGGTCTCTCAGTTTGGTTCACTAGGCTACACAATCATGGGGAAGACTGCTGATCTGACAGTTGTCCAGAAGACAATTATTGACACCCTTCACAAGGAGGGTAAGCCACAAACATTCATTGCCAAAGAAGCTGGCTGTTCACAGAGTGCTGTATCCAAGCATGTTAACAGAAAGTTGAGTGGAAGGAAAACGTGTGGAAGAAAAAGATGCACAACCAACCGAGAGAACCGCAGCCTTATGAGGATTGTCAACCAAAATTGATTCAAGAATTTGGGTGAACTTCACAAGGAATGGACTGAGGCTGGGGTCAAGGCATCAAGAGCCACCACACACAGACGTGTCAAGGAATTTGGCTACAGTTGTCGTATTCCTCTTGTTAAGCCACTCCTGAACCACAGACAACGTCAGAGGCGTCTTACCTGGGCTAAGGAGAAGAAGAACTGGACTGTTGCCCAGTGGTCCAAAGTCCTCTTTTCAGATGAGAGCAAGTTTTGTATTTCATTTGGAAACCAAGGTCCTAGAGTCTGGAGGAAGGGTGGAGAAGCTCATAGCCCAAGTTGCTTGAAGTCCAGTGTTAAGTTTCCACAGTCTGTGATGATTTGGGGTGCAATGTCATCTGCTGGTATTGGTCCATTGTGTTTTTTGAAAACCAAAGTCACTGCACCCGTTTACCAAGAAATTTTGGAGCACTTCATGCTTCCTTCTGCTGACCAGCTTTTTAAAGATGCTGATTTCATTTTCCAGCAGGATTTGGCACCTGCCCACACTGCCAAAAGCACCAAAAGTTGGTTAAATGACCATGGTGTTGGTGTGCTTGACTGGCCAGCAAACTCACCAGACCTGAACCCCATAGAGAATCTATGGGGTATTGTCAAGAGGAAAATGAGAAACAAGAGACCAAAAAATGCAGATGAGCTGAAGGCCACTGTCAAAGAAACCTGGGCTTCCATACCACCTCAGCAGTGCCACAAACTGATCACCTCCATGCCACGCCGAATTGAGGCAGTAATTAAAGCAAAAGGAGCCCCTACCAAGTATTGAGTACATATACAGTAAATGAACATACTTTCCAGAAGGCCAACAATTCACTAAAAATGTTTGTTTATTTATTGGTCTTATGAAGTATTCTAATTTGTTGAGATAGTGAATTGGTGGGTTTTTGTTAAATGTGAGCCAAAATCATCACAATTAAAAGAACCAAAGACTTAAACTACTTCAGTCTGTGTGCATTGAATTTATTTAATACACGAGTTTCACAATGAGTTGAATTACTGAAATAAATGAACTTTTCCATGACATTCTAATTTATTTAAATGCACCTGTATATGATTGTGTCGCCTAAATAAACAACACTTTGGCTGTTCAGAGTTCATGAAAGTGTTCATGGCAAAGCTTTATGCACTACTATAATGCATGTGCTACGACTGCAGATTACGAAATGTAACAAAAAGACATGGAGAAATGTTACAGCACCAACTTGCTGTATCAGACACACACTTTCCCATGGGAAAAATCTCCTCTCCTCCGCAGCTTGCCAAGAAGGAGACATAATTTCAAAATGCACAGTAAAGAGGGCTGACGCCAAAGAGCCACTGCAAATTGTCTTTCCCCATGAGGCAGTCAAGCCGAGCCACTTTTAACCAACTGAATTGAAAGAAAAAACTGTAACCAGTTTTCATTTTGGCTCACAACACAAAGAAAAATGTTTATGTCCACGTCAGCTGTATGACAGCAGCTTGACAGTTCTGCGGCGGTTGAAATGCTGCTTAGTCAGTGTTCTAAACCTATAGCCATCCACACCCGGTATCCTCAGAGTAATGACACTGCAGAACAGGTTAGGCTAAATAGAGAAATAAGAGATGGAAAGATTAAACAGACACTCCCTCCATTCCAGGTAAGCATTGGTTTTTCTCTGTATCAGTCAATACATTCACACAGCTGGCATAAACTGCATAGGTGGAGGCAGGGAGTTGTTCAAATATGGTGCTGCATATTATTAGCAGGTTATATAAACTATAGCAGATTGCAAATTCTGTTATCAGGTTGTGAACTGATAACCATCTGGTTAATAACTTAGCAGTGTGTTTAAGGAAATATGTTCACAAGACGTGAAGTGGGAAATAAACATATGCTTTTAAACAAATAATGGCTTTTAAAGATATTATTTTTTAAATAAACAAAGATAGAAAAGAAAAAAGACAAATGCTGTTGTTTAAAATCACTTTCACTTCCATCTGGATGGTAATCCTGCATATGAGTATGAGTAAATGATGAATATGTGTGAGCATATAGTGCCTTCTGCTGGAAAAAGAAGGTAAGGTAAAAACTCCCTCTCAATCACTTGTTATGTGTTGTAACATTAAACTGGCATATTGTTGATGTCACTGTTGAAGTTTTAGATCTGTGTTCCAGAAAAATCTGGTTTCACCGTTTCGCACGATCTACGCAGAATGTGGTATTGCAGTGATAGATGCAACATCAGGGCAGGAAGTGATTCACAATCAGAAATGTATTTGGTTCACAGGAAGTTGGGACAATTGAAGGAAGGCCAAAAAAAAAAAAAAAAAGAAAAAAAAGTGCACAGAACGTATTTCTCAACTGCAAACAGCATGATTTCTACAGAATCTTGAATGTATTAGGGTTTTTCTGTCCAAGAATTATTTCTAAGAATTTAGAATAATTATTAGTAGTTTGACATTACGTAATGTATATATATCCCTCCTGTAATATATTTATATCCTCCTGAGACCCCCCGAAAAAAGCTTTGTGAATTTTGTATTTTTTCATGTCATTACATTGTTTAGACCATAAGAAAAAAATTGAAATATAACATTTTTGAAAAATTATATTTTATTCATATTTTATTCTATGTCCTCTGTAGAGGACACTGGGACTCAGTTTTTCTAAAAATAAAATGGCATGAATAGACATCAAATAGGCAAAACAATGGGATTTTTGTTTTTAAATCACCAATCAATTTTTAGGTTTCAGGATTTTTTATACTAAACTTTGTTTAAGGATGATTCTCAACTATGTTATAAAATATATAACAAAATGATGTGATATACCATTTTGTTTTATGCAATATGTGTGTAAAAATTTGAAAAGCGGTTTTCCCATTAAACACAGTGTATCTATACACTGTATCTAATTTGCATATTAATGTGTTGCTGTTGGGACAGCATGTTGAAAAAAGAATTGTCATAATGGGAGTAATAAATGGCCAGATTTTCATAATAATATCTAATATTTCATAAGACAATTGATAAATAATTAATTTTCCTACTCAATTGTTATGTCCCAAAATGCATAATAAACATGCTTTTAGTCCTGGTGTCCTCTACAGTGGACATGTATGAAATGATGTCCTGTTTCATAACAGGAAGTCATATTTGAATTTGAAAACCCATAACATTTTCCTGAGATGTTGCTTTATGACAAACAATCTGAAAATTATTCAGATTTAAATGACAATTAAAAAATACAATCATATTTCCATAAGGATGTAAAATTTTTCACTAAATTAAATTTAGCCATCTTTAAAGACCTAGGAGAGAGAGTGGTCATGGTGAAACCTCCAAACATTTAGTATCTCTAAAAAGCCCTGAATGTGACATGTGAGGTCTCAGAGAAATTCACTAAAATAGAATGTCCACTACAGAGGCAAAAACTCCATATATATATATATATATATATATATATATATATATATATATATATATATATATATATATATATATATATATATATATATATATTATATATATAAAATTGTTAATTATTCTTAGAAATAATTCTTGATATATATATATATATATATATATATATATATATATATATATATATATATATATATATATATATATATATATATATATATATATATAGCCTTTATATAGGCCTATACACACACACACACACACACACACACACACACACACACACAAACACACCTCAGGACAATTTATCATGAGAAAATAAAATATAAAAATACTAAATAAATTTGTCATATTTTTATTTTAAATACTTTTTACAGATTTACAGCATAAAATATGTTAGACTTAAAAAACGATCCAGAAAGAATTTGTGTTGCATGTTGTTTTGAATGGATATTCATTTATGCAAGTTCATGCAAGTCGTACATTAGTGACTACAGCAGCTGCAGCTAGATAGCGCGCGTTCTCTGTCATTTCACTCACACTGGTCTGAGACCCACAGGAGCTGCTGAAGCAATCGAGAGTGGAATGACACACAGCCTGGAAATGGATACAGTCACGCAGCGCTGCTCTATCTGACCGTCGTGTCTCAGATACAGTGAACCTTGGCAGCATTTACGGAATGGATTACCCATGGTTGTTTTTAGGCAGAAAGAGCTCACAGAAAAATAATAAAATAAAAATGAACGTGAAAAACAGGTTTTTAAATAATTATGTTGCTTTGGGACTATAATAATATAATATTTTACTTTTATTTTTAATCACATCTTTTAGGCCTATACTGTAATTAAAAACATCTTATAACTCATATAATTGAATTTCTGACACAACCGAACATAATCGACATTACTTTTGTTTCAAAAAATACAAAGCGTAAAAACAACGAGATTATAACACGTCAAAAGCAGAGGTAGAGTAGCTGGAACTGCTACATGATTGATTGCGTGCGCACTGAGAAGAGAATAATCGGATCCAAGACGATAAAGTCAAACCATAATTGTGTTATTTATTTATTTAGATAACGTGTGTCATGACTGAAGTGTATTTTTTTATTTATGGAATTACAATGTATATATATACTTGACGATAAAAGCAATAAAAAATTGACTTGTTCGATAAGCGAAAAATAATTAATGTTAATACTATTAAAATGAATATCTTGATCACAAAAAATAATTAAAAGTAGGCCATCATGTGATTTCCTTAAAAAAAATTTATTTATGTAGCTATCGGATGACTTAACTGAGCAGAGCCTGTATGGCATTGGAATGTTGCTTGTAAACTTCACTTCCATTTCAATGTTACATTAGACAGACTGGGTTTATTTTCTGCTCACATCTGATAGCTACACACAGTGCCCCTTAAAAGATCAGATAGGGTGAGCATATATATATATATATATATATATATATATATATGTAAAAGACATAGTCATGTGAAAATAGTAGGCTATCTAACAACAACAATAATGTACAATAAGGTGTAGATTTATATAGATTTGTCTATACAAGGAAGCACATATTTGTTTAATATATTATACTGGTGTGGTATGTTTTGGCTTGATGATCCACAGGCTGTCTAAATGATTTGCAGCTCTGCAGACCTGTGTTATGGCAGATGTAGTGTCGTAACCCTGAATCCATCTGCTCATTTTACACTTTAAGGTTATAAATAGCAATCCAGACCAGTGCTGCTGACCTTTCCTTAGATTGCTGGATGTAGAAGTCACTGAATCTGTCCACACTGTGCTTCATTGGACTGCGATATTTGAAATTGCATGTACTCAATATCTATGACTCATTCTGTGACATCAATCATTTATTTATTATTCTTGTAAACCTCTGACACACTTTTTTCTTCTCAAGGCCACTGAAAAGACCATTGTGACCTTAATATATCTCACTTAACCGGTATTTGTCTCTTGTATGCTTCAGGCTGTAGAAACATCTGGAAGTTGAGTCACTCTAGAGAGGTTACAACATATACAGAACAAGCTGAGAAACACAAGGGAGTTTTCAGATTGATCCAGCTTCATATTCCAGGTCGTAATGACTCGAGTGTGAAACGTGCACTGGTTTATACCTCCCGCAGTAATGACTTTGTCTCTTTGAAGCTTCAGTTTTATTGGCAGTAGGTCTTAATATTTAACCCGATAGCATTACCGCTGCTAGTCAATAATAAACCCGATAATGACCTTTCATGCCTTTTGGACAGAGTCTAAAACACTCAAGCTGTTCAGTAAGTTTCCACACTCTATGGAATGTAACCTCAAGAAAACATTGTCTTAAATTGTTTACAAAAAAAACAGTTTTGAATGAATATGAAATCAAAGTGATCATTGCGTATCTATCTCTGGCAGTTTTAAGCTGTGATAGGGCTGAAGGTTGGAATGCTGTTTTCTGTAAGGGCTCTTGAGGAGTGACTTGTTTGTTATGGGGAGCCTGGAAAGATTAGCACAGCTGTGAAATCTCACAGTGATTCTTGTTTGTTCAGTCACCAATGGGTCAATGGCCCACTGAACTGAGAGCTACCAAGCCCTTGCTGCTTTTTGTTAAACAGATACAAAAAATGAAATGTTTTTATATTTATGGAGGCCTATTTTTGCACATTTTCATTATAATACCAATAAATAAATTCCAATACAAGTAAATCATTTGTAAAATCTATCTATCTATCTATCTATATTCAGCAAGGATGTATTAAATTGATTGAGAAAGCGACAAAGACATTTATGTCACAAAAGTAAATGTACATTTGAACTTTCAATTTATGAAAGAATCATAAAAAATATATCACAGTTTCAACACACACAAAAAAAATCAAGTAGCACAACTGTTTTCAACATTGATAACAAGAAATGTTTCTTGAGGAGGATAATAGCATATTATAATGATTTCTGAAGGATCATGTGACACTGAAGACTGGAGTAATGGCTGAATAAAATTCAGCTTTGTCATCACACAAATGTTATTTTAAAATAGAAAAATAATTTTATATTGTAATATTTCACAATATTATTGTTTTTACCTTATTTTTGATCAAACACAGCATTGGTGCATTTCCGTGTACATATACACAGTTCTAACTAACTAATATATATATGTATATAATTACATTTCATACATATATATCTAATATATTAATAAAAAAAACTTCAAGACAACAAAATGATTTAAAATACTTTATTTCAACAACAATTATAAAACAAACAAACAAAACCCCCACTGACTGGAGGAGAAAAAAAAAAGTAGTACGTTCTCGTAAAATGACTTTTTTGTTGACAAATTCCCTTGCTCCTGTTGAGCACAGCATTAGGTATTCTGTCTGAAACAGTTGGAATGATTGAAAACTACTACCACCGTATTCTAAAGAACTGCAACTTCTAGAATTTTGGTTTGAACACTGAAGTGCATCTATGTATCCTTTCTAGATCTACTTTATAGGAATCTGTCAAAAGAAAACCCAATCTGTTGAACATCAGCATTCTTCATACACCCAAGCAGAAAAATAGACATACATAAAAAGACTTTCAAGTTTTAGCCATAAATGAGGGTAAGAGAAAACTGACCGTGCCAATCACATCAATAAGAACCCAAGGGGATCTTTGGCATCAGCTTTTTCAACATTTTTTTTTATTGCCAAGACTGTTCGACTGCATGACCAGATGAATATGTCACATTCTTAATTGATACCATTCAATTGCTTTAAATGACAGGAAGGGTCACATGCGTTATACAATCAATAAACAGAATCATGCCTTTTTGTTCCAGGACATCCAATAAACCAGTTCCTCAAAATGAGAGGTAGATGAGACATGCTCAAACAAAACCTCCTCCACAAAACCTCACTTTGGCTGTCTGTTAAAACACACATGGCTGTCTTGAATGTCAAAGTGTTAACAGTTTGATTGTGAGTTAAGTAATGAGACAACATATCAGGTCAGGTTAAAGTGCAGGGCTCTACGCTAACTTTTTTTTTTAGGAGCGCTTGTGCTCCTAGTTTCAAAAATTTAGGAGCACCTTCTAATCAATAATCAAAAATTCTGATCAAAAAATTAACCTTCCTGTTACGAGGTGATATTTGACTCAAAGTGATTTACAGGGAATTTTGTTTTTACCTTTGTAATAGAATTTTTCTAACTTTATTAAAAGTATGTCATCTTTTGTCAAATTCAAAAAAAATATATATTTATAAGCTTTTTAACATTTTTAATTAAAACAACAGAATAAGAAGTAGAATAAGAATGTTACCAATAAAATTAAATCAGTATTTAAGAAATTTGTATACAGAGGTGGCACAGAAGAACACAAAAGTGGCTTGTAGGTGTATTTTCAGACATTTAATGAGGCTCAAAGCTTGCATGAGTGCAATTCATAAATTAATGTTGAGGTTAATGTTTTAATATTTTGAATATAGAAATATTCAAAATATTTCTATAATTGAAAATTGTATTCAATTTTGAATATAGAAATATTAAATGATTTAAATAACAGAAAATATACTTTAAAAAATTAAATTAAATCAAAAATTGTATATTTTAAATTAAATCACTGAATCATTAATTTAATTGATTCGTTCGAACGGCTGATTCATTCAGGAAAGAAGCATCTGACTGTCTTTATGAATGGGTAATTGAATCATTGACTCACTAGATTCATTTAAAAACGCAGTTCATTTAATAAACGAAACACCGCTGTGTTTGAATGGAGATGCGCAGCGGCTCAGATGTGACTGTTTGAAACTATTTTCATTGACGAAATGGAGCAAAATAAGGCAATAGTGTTGTAGTCAGACAATATAAGTCACTTAATACTAACTTCTTGTTTAATGAACTGTTGTATTAAATCAAAATCACATTTGCAAGCTGTCCCTCTCCTTAGTTCATCGCGATCTCACAAAACTCCATTATAATCAACGCAGCTCTCTACACTGCACAGTGAATCTCATTTACTCTCTGTCTACACTTTGTTATAATGAGAGAATACGTCTCATTACTCAACGCTGCAAAAACACGTAAGTACGTTAGAAACCTTTGAAGCTCCCTCAGTGCAAACACAAATATGCTGATCGGGTCAGTCGCACAGGTGCTCCTAATTATTTTTTCATAGTCGCAAATGCGACTGAAATGGTCGCACTGTAGAGCCCTGAAGTGCCATATTTAATAGATACAGCAAGTGGAAATCTGTGGCAATTTATTTGGAACAAGAAATCAAGCATGTGGCAACAGTTTCACTGCTGGTTAGGTAAAATCTCATCAACCTGGCTGGCAGCTTCTCCTCAAAGCAAACTTTTATGTCATTCCCCTACAAAACATCATCATCGCACAAGAGAAAAGACCAGTACAGAACAAACTTTCAATACAAGCATCATAAAGTGATGGATGAGAAGCATGGAAAAACAAATTAAGCTACATATACAAACACGTGCCTTTACAAATCTGTACAGGTAAAAAATATACAATTTGTGGAAGAAACAAATTACCCACGTGTTACTGTCGTTTTAGGTTTGTGATGACGAAGGCTGGTACTGAAGCAGCATAAGCATGTGGATGTTTATTTTCTCAAAAGAGGCACGTCAAGGGAGGCACTGCCTGTGTCCCTGAACTACCCAACTCTATTCCGCCTATCACATGCACACACACATACACACTTTCACGTTGTCGCTTCCCTTCAATCCCTCTCACAGCCAGCACGGAAAACGAAAACACTGCAGAACATTTGGGAGACAATCCCCCGTCACATCGCTTTAAACTTAGTTTAGGAATACCTTAAACTGAGCCAGAGAAAGCACCACTTTCACTCATTTACCAACTCTAAGGTGCTGTACAAGTTGTGCCAGACAAAAAAAAAAAAAAAAATTGCTGAATTGCAAATCAAAAGAACAAAATGTGGTCCGCTGATATATTAAGGCTGTCTGAAGGCCACTACCTGATATGGGCTTAAAAAAAAAAAAAAAAAAAAAAAAAAAAATTTGAACAAAGCATTGAAATACACTTGCAACTAGGAAAACTAAACTTTCAAAAAAGTTAGAAAAATAAATAAATACAAAAAGAACCAACCTCACCTTCATCAGGGGGTCAGTTTGAGCAGAAAAAAAAAACCAAACAAAAAAATACCAACACCATTTTATTGGTTTCACAGAGTGCCGTGTTTTGCGTTGCAAATTAAAGCGTCTTGTATGCCAGGTAATCTTGCATGGAGAAAGGAATGGGCAGCGTATAAACCTGCTGGGTGGGCATGACTCGCCGCAGGGTCAGGCGGCACAGGTGCTGGAGGCTCGCAATGCTGCGTGGAGAAGCCCAGAAATGCACGCTGCCATCACGAGACCTGTGAGAAGATAATCGGATGCCATTTAGTTTATTTAACTTGGCACTGACATGTATTCTTCTGTTTTAATAAACTAGATCATGCTCAGATGTCATCTTGAACAAGGTCTGGCTGTGTTTGTACAATACAACTTGCCAATTTGTCAGACTGCGGTCATGCAGAAAAGAATGAGAGTATGTGGGACAGCCAACTCATCTAAATTATTTCATAAACGAAGGAAGCTGCAGAACCGGTTTGATGCCTTTCTTTTATAATAGATCGTTCAGAATACATTTGAACAAAGTGTAATGAAAGTTATTTTTGGCTTCATCTCAAAACAGAAGAACAGTTAGAAGCCAAGATACAGATTTGATTCTTTATGTAGTAACATTACCCAGCAAACAATAGAGTAACAGATTCGTACCCGGCAGCTAAGACACTTCCGTCAGTAGAAAAGGCACAGCAGAGGCCGTTAGTGAGAGGGGCGATGGCTTGAGGACTCTTCTCATCAATGCTCCAGAAACGCACCAGCCTGAAAAATGAAAAAACAAGTTGATTGTTTTTTTCCCCACCGCTGTGGTTTCATGTAAACAAAAGATGAAACTGGAAGTATAAAATTTGCCTAAAATAACTAGTTTAAATAATGATTTTATACAGTACTGTTCAATATTTGGGGTCAGTAAGATTTTTTTAAAGAAATTAATATTTTTAATAACTGATAAAAAGTGACAGCTTTGCCATCACAGGAATAAATTACACTGTATTAAAATAGAAAAGGTCTTTTAAATTACTGTATTTTTGATCAAGTAAACAGTATTGGTGAACAAGAGAATAATCCTATCGTTTGTACGTTAACAGTAAAATAAATTATATGCACAGTAAATCTAACTTTCTCATCCACCATTTTGTAGAGCACAAATGGTTTCATTCTCTTAGTAAGAGAGAGAGAGAGAGAGAGAGAGAGAGAGAGAGAGAGAGAGAGAGAGAGAGAGAGAGACGCCTCCACCCAGAATCGGCAGGAGGCGCGGCGAATGCAAACTGGGCGCCTCGTAGTGATTAATGGACATCATATGAGAGGCATGTGATCTTTCCCAGAAAGAGGCCCTGCAACAAATCACACACTCCTTCCAGAGCCCCTATCGCCCTAACGCTTAATGCAGGATAATGCAGAACTGCAGCACAAACGATCAGTCGAGTTTTCAAAAGCAAATAACCAAGTGTTTGCATTATCTTACCTGTCATCAGTGACGCTGGCAATGTGCCGACCGTCGTGACAAAAGGCAATGGAACGAACCCATCGATCATTTGCTCCTCCTGCAAATATGGGTGAGGGAGGAGGGAAGAGATGCCTGAAGGGAAGATAAGAGATCAGTTAAACAACATGAGCTTGAAAGAGAAAAAGAAGAGGAAAAACAAGTCACGTACCCCAGCTCGAGCAGAACGGTGGCTGTATGAGGGTCCCACACTATGACACGGGTGTCGTAGGAGGCTGTGGCTAGCAAGGCCCCATCGGGAGAGAACTCGCAGGACACCACGTCGTTATGATGGCCCTCCAGCTTACGGATCAGAGTGTACTTATCCATGTCCCACAGGAAGACCTGCAATGCAAAAGACAGGTGTTATAGCATACTGTGTTTTCCACACAGTTGAGAAACAAAGAATTCAATTAATTCAAATTAAACAACAAGATCAAAATGTGCTCAGTGTCATTTTTTAGGAAAATCTTAAGCGCTACAACCAAACCCAGAAAAAGTAGCACATGCCAATGAAACAGCAAGGCTTAGTTGCACAAAACTGCACAATGTCAAACTCTACAGAGCAGCGAGCAGTTGGAAGTCTTTAAATTACATCAATGCTCACATTTTTAAAATTAAATCTACAGTGGTACAGAAATACTACAGTGTACCTATACAAAATTACATTTACGCATATATAAAATTACATTATTCCAAGAATTACTACAGAATGTGTAAATAAAAAAAAAATACAAACAAGTAGTAACTTAAGGTAACATTATGTTACTCCACTGGTATCCCCTTTCAGTTTTAGTTCACTTGAGATTACAATAGGCTTGCACCGCGCCGGTGGAGGCCTACGAAGAGACAGAGATACTGCAAGAGAAGAGAACATTTGATGGCCAAAAGGTTGACGCCTTTGGCAAACACAGAATACAGACATGTCACAACTGCAAACTCTGCTAATGAATCAACCATGAGACTTTCTAGTGCTTTATTTGCTCCAGCACAATTTTTACATTTAAGAAAGTGTAAAGGTGCGGTCACATTCAACTCCTCTTCGGCAAATTTTTATGGAGGAAATCTAGCAATTTCAGTATGAATCCATGCAATCAGGAATCGCATGATGGCGAACGATTTCCCCACATATATTTTGAAATGTTTTAAAAAGATCTGGAAATGAAAGCCGCTTGGTTTAAAAGTGACTTCATTGTATACATTGCTACAGTGTTAACAATAGACAACGGTGCTTTTTTTAACCGCAAAACTTCACTAATGTGACCACACCTTAGTGTATTTTTGAGTGCCAAGAAATCAAGGTCCCTGCATGGTCTTTATTTATATTAAGGAAACATTCTTGTTTATTTCTTAGAAGCTACAGACATTGCACTTGAGCAAAAGTGTACATATTTATTTATTCAATAACTAATCATCGTTTAAACATTATGCTGCTGGTGGAGAAACTACAACGGTGCGTTTACAAGGCTAATGTACCATTTTCTCTAACTTGGCAATGTGAGATAAAAGGGCTTCAGGGTGCACAACTACTGCCAGCATTCAAGGTTAAGCTAAGCCAGATATCTTGCACAAAGAATAAACATTACAGCCTTTTTTGGAAGTTGAACTAGCGATTTTATCGACTTCAGGAGAAATAAGTGCTACTATTATTTAGTGGTTCCTTACAGATTATTAAAAACAAGTTGGTGTTTGCTGAAGTTCTTGGGCTGGCATCGTTAAAACAGACTCTGCTTTCAGAACATGACAAATTAGGTTATTCACAAATAGAAAACAAAATGAGGTTTCACTTAGTGAATGCAACCAGCATGAAAAGTACCCACAGGTCTTGCTTCTGGTGGCTTCATGTATGATGCAACAAGGAATGATAAACTTGCGTAACCCGTTTTCCCGATCCGAGTAATTCCACATTAGACTGACATTATCGGTCTGCAGGCAGTCTTTTGAGACACAAGGAGCCCTTTCATTTCTCACACATGCCAACAATGCTCCCAATCCCCCCTTAACTACTAACCCCATTACAAAAGAGTCTGATTAGGGCGTTAAGTACAGAAAAATCGACCAGCGGCCGAGTGTTGCGTATCAGAGGTGTCGTGAGTTCAGTTAAGACACTAATGAGTAGTGGGGGCTCTATCGGCTGACTCGTGTACACGTACAGCAGACACAATGTCTAGAGCTCCTGTTTTGGGGTAAATGTGTAGATGACGGGAATGCTACTGAATATAGAGATGGAAAGGAGTTAAGGAAGGGAAGTAGGGGGTAGGAAGGGAAGGGGATCTCACTGTCAACTCTTCTGAGAGATAAGGTAAAAGAAGTGAGAACTGCGACAGCGGGAGGTAGACAGACATGGAGCAGAACCTACGTACAGGAAGCCCTTGTGGGCAGGAGCAAGGAAGCCCCTGGGGCGTGGGCACGGGCACATGAGCGTCCAACGGGGGCCGCGATGGCAGCCGTGCCCCGCGTGGTCCGCACCGGCTGCTCTATATGTCAGCGCGGCGCTTCCCTCAAAATCACTCAAACACAGAGCTCTGCCACCACCTGGGACAGGAAAAGCAAGACACTTATGGACACACACAACCGTACAGTTCAACCACTGCAGCCTGTTCATGGGAGGAGAGTTGGCTAGGAGTCGGAAAGACTCGAGAGCTGATTTCAGGGATGACTTACTGGCTGGAATACTTTCTTCGTTGTGCCTTAAGGGCTTTCACACACAACCAGCATGACAATTACATCCAATAAACTGCTGTTCAAACATTTGAAGTCAGTAAGATTTTTTAAACAAGTCTGTTATCCTCACTAAGACTGATTTGATCAAAATAAAGTAAAAATAATAATATTGGAAAATATGATTACAAAACCATTCTAATATGTTGTTTTGGTACACAAGACATTTATTATGAATGTTGAAATCAACTGTGCTGATTCTTTGATGACTAGAAAACAGCATTTCAAACAAATATTTTGTAATAAAATTGTCTTAACTGTCACTTGTTTTTTTTTTTTTTTAAAGAAAAGTAGACTTTTGTCACATCTCTTACTGTCCCCAAACGTTTGAATTTTTGTTCAAGTTCTTGATAGCAGATTTTAAGACCACTATGTATGTGGGAAAGATCCTAGAGAAATTATATTTTATTCAAATTATATTTATGAAAAGATACTGTCTATTATTGAAGTCTCTTAAAATGTTATTAATAGTAATATCAAGAACAGCTTTATGGGTGGAGAAGATTCATAAGCCATTTGCATTTCTATCTACATGCACATAATAACCAGGCACTATTTTGTATGAACAAAAACAAACCAAAAACCAAAACTACAGGCAGGGTTTATAGAAGCAGGTTATGGCACTGAGCATTATGATGATATAAAGATTCATTTAGCACTCATTGATTGGTCATAGCAGAACTTATTAACAGTGAGAAACACACCAAACAGGTAATATAGAGGAAGAAAGAACTGCAAAACGTACCGCTTTGCCTGCTCCTACGGAACAAAGGACAGATGAATCCGGTGAGAAAGCGCTGCAGTAGACCCAGTTTTGATGGCCACGGAGTACTTTCACCATATTACCTATTAAGACAAAGGATTTTTGGTTTCGTAATGTATACTAATACTTTTAGTTTGTTTTCTGTTATAACATTTATAGTTATTACATTTCCTAAAATTCAAATAAAATTCTGTTGCAGTTAACAATAAACATTATGCAAACAGTTTACAATAATAAAGTCTTTTCCCAATACAATATTAATCCTTTGAAAGCAATGTTGATGGCCTGAGAATAATAAAATAACCACTGTGGCTTAGTGGTAGAGCATTGCGTTAACAGCGCAAAAGGTCGTGGGTTCAATTCCCAGGGAACACACATACTGATTAAAAAAAAAAAAAAAAAAAAAAAAAAAAAAAAAAAGTATAGCCTGAATGCACTGTAAGTCGCTTTGGATAAAAGCGTCTGCTAAATGCATAAATGGAAAATAAACATACTTTAGTCAGTAGCTAAATTCCTTTTCACTTTCCAATGGTGTCCACTTTGAGACTGGGGAAAATTTAGCTGAAATCCGGCCAACATTCCTTCATGATTAGTTAAAAAAAAAACCTGTTTGCAAATACAGTGAGCTCCATTTTATCTTCAAGTCCCTAGCATATAAATAAGATTCATGTGATCTTATTAAAACAGGAAGTCTGTCCTAGGATCTTGCAAGAAAAGGAGAAAATATCAGCAAACATTCTTTCGGATTTGGCATCCAATTATTTTCCAACTATTTCACCCCGCCAAATGCCCAAATCTCTGGGTGTGGTGGGTGTGCATGTGCATGCTTGAGCGAGTGTGTGTGCTGAACTCCATAGAGAAAATTAAAATAAATGGGCTGCAGAAAACAAAGCAGGCTGCTATGCAGGAAACATCTACTCCAGAGACTTTTCAGCTTGGGGTTACACAATATCTAGCTCTAGCATGTTAATATTAATATGTAAGGATTAAAAAAAAGAAAAGAAAAAAAAAGTAGTGGCACCAAATACAAAATCAACATTTGGTCCTCACCATCATCTTTGAGGTCCCAGATGCGTAGAGTCTTGTCTCTTGAGGCAGAAACCAGCACTAAACTCCCATCTGGGGCAAATGTTAGGTCTCGCACAATGTCTGTGTGGTCCATCAGGTTCAGCAAAAGTTTTCCTGTAAACAAGAAAACATAATTGAGCATGAAGTTAAAAAATAGCCTTCAGAAAAATCATTCCAGATGAACCACTGTTTACAGCACAAAGTCCACATCGATTCAAACTGCGTCAGTGTTGCATCAGTATCAACATCTTGTCACTGCATATTGGGAGCTGCATTTCAAACACAATTTACTTTAGAAACTTTTTTGGCTTCTCAGGAATCAAAGAGAGAAAGATTACATTAGTGGCTTTTACGCTTAAGCAGATGCCAAAATAGGCGTTTCAGGAAAACAGAGCAGTTATACATCTAAGCCCTTTCTTTATGAAAGGTGCTGAATTGCCAAGAGGCATATGGAAGCACAATGACTGACACCTGCCAGGCTAATCCACATTAAATCCCTATAATTAGTTGCATCTACAGTGACAAAATAAAAGTCTTTAACATGTGTTTTAAAATATAATTGAGGCTTAGTAACGGCCCATTTGCAACCTGTCAAGCATGAAACATACATTTACTTAGCATATACAGGACTCTAGACTCATTCTTCCCACTGGTCGCTCTTTTGCGACTAACTTTCTCAATTGGCCGCACGAGCACATAATTTGGTCGCAATTTTATTTATTTTCTGCTACAACATTTGATTAATCAATGCATGCTGATGAACTTTTATCATAGTTCATATTTCATACTAGTTCAACACTCAACCCGTTCTTTTTCATCAGTATTTGTGATTTAAATTTTGTGAACAGGAATTTCTCTTTTCGTGCGCTTTCACTTTCAAATTCACGATCTTGGTGTCACATTTTACAAGAAAAGATAATTGTCTGTTTTGCTTATATATCTATACACTTTTCACTTTTTAGGACTAAAACAAAAGATGGATTCATTGTTATTCTTAATTAAAAAGCACAACAAACAATAAAACAGTAGGCTACAATGACAAACTAGCTTACATAACCTTTATTAACATAAATGAATAAGATACGTGGCATAAGATACATCACATGCTGTATTATATACCGACTAATAAATTACAGAATGTTTAGCAAACACTGAGGAATCAAATAAATAATAATAATAATTATAATGAAAAAAAAGGAAAGCGTCCATAATGGTAAAAAGTAAAGATAAGCTTTTCAAAACGAAAACAAAGAAAAGTAAAACTAAACTGGCTGTCGCTGACAACTTTTTTTTCCCACAAGATTACCCACATGTTCACCATCTCTGGTTTAAGAAGCGGTCTTTTACGCCTTTTTTCACTGCATGAAGCAGACGCTTTGGAGCAGCGCAGACCATGCACTTGCACAAATGCGACCACGTCAAATTTTAACTGGCACATTCTCAAAAAATGGTCGCAGTCTAGAGCCCTGATATAGATTGACGGGTGTATGGCACAAACCCTGTCAAGATACTGTACAATACACTGCTATCAGATTTCCAGAATGTTTTCAGAAGAGAGAAAAATAAGGCAGCTGGAGGAGGAGTCTCACCCTGAAAAGAGCAAGACTTCTGGGTAAATTTATGGCGTTGCAGTTTTAATTAGAAGGGAGGTGGAGTCATCCACTGAAGAAAACATCTCTAACCCCACAGTACAGCCAATGGCAGTGTCTGTACAGGACCTGCCCACCTATCAATACATTTTACAGCTGGGAAAAATGAATGATACATCTCGGAAGAGTCACTAGTTTTTCTGCAGTCAACAACCTTTTCTCCGTTTCACAAAAACACCAACAAAGCGATTTGTTTTCCAATAGCAGATTTACACACACTGACTATTAAAATGTGAAACTTGAACGGAGGTACAAAAGCAGAACCTAAGTGGCCAAGAAGCCAATAGCGAACCAGTGCAAAGGTTCATAAAGTATGATTAAGCGATAGAAATGGGTCAAAATGCCAAAAAGGTAGGGCTTAAAAGATCATGTCAACATCTTATATAACCACCACCTCCCCTCTCTCTTACACACACATGCGAGCACACTCACAGCTGTTGGGAAAAAGAAAAACAGGAAGCTGGCATGCAGAAGTGCTGAGAGAAGACGGAATGGGTGGCCTGTGACTTTTAAAACACATTTACTCTAATGCAGAATCATCAGAAAAATAAAATACTGAATGATAAACATATTAACTAAGATACTAGATTAGTCTGTAAAGCTTGATTCAGTGAGCGGACCCTCACCTGTATAGACGTCCCAGATTTTGATGCGGCCATTGTTGAGGCCGGTGGCCAGCAGCAGCTGGTCCTGGCCGAACTTGAACCGATGCCATTCGATATTAACGCAGCGACTCTGCTTTTCAGGAACAGAGGAACCAAAGGCCAGGCCCCAAACGATGTCACCGCAGTCGATGGTGTGCTCTCTGGGCTCGCCTGGCAGCAGACTGCCCTCACTGTTCTGCCGGGACAGTCGTCGAGGACCTGCGCCGCTCGACCGATCTTCCTTTCTTACAGAACTAGGACGAAGGAAAGAGGAAAAAGTTATTGTGTTGTGTTGGTATGAGAATCATGCCTCTGCTTGACAGAAATCAGATAACAATGAATTCTCTTAAAAGTTGATAAACAGTGAACAGCAAGAGGACATTTTAATTTTTAAAAACATTATCTAGCACGTCTGTTGAAATAAGCTGGACATTTTAACGCTTAGGAATATTTGAACACTTAAGTAAACTCCCAGACTTAGAGATTACTTAAGTGTTGCATCAACTTTGACCCATTTAACATCACTTGGCCAGTTCATGAAGCTCATCAAATAAAGTTCTGGAATCATTACAAGAGGTAACTGTGTGAATACAGAGCAAGCGCTGCAGAACTGAAACAGCCTGCCACGTGTCAGCTGAAGCTTTTAATGGCAGTGGCTTCCTTCTGCTTTAGCTTTAAAGGAACAGTTCTCCCAAAAACCTTAAGTCTTTTGTTAGTCTTCAAAACACAAATGAAGTTATTTTTAAGCAAACTTTGATGCTTCAAAAAGTTCATAAAGCGACTGTAAAAGTAACCAATATGAACAGAGCATTTCAATCCAATTTTAAAGATGAACAAAAGTCTCTTGGAACAACATGAGTTTGAGTAAGTGATGATACATGTTTTATTTTTGAATGAACTAACCCTTTAAGGAAAACTCAAGTACATTCTAAAGCCAAATTAATTTTAAAAGAACAATAAAGTCTCAAATAACCTGTGTAATAATGTGATTTTGAAACTGTGCAACTGATATACTATCACAGCTAAGTTCTCTCTCTATATATATATATATATATATATATATATATATATATATATATATATATATATATATATATATATATATATATATATATATGTGTGTGTGTGTGTGTGTGTGTGTGTGTGTGTGTGTGTGTGTTTAGTTAACAATAACAACTCTGGTCAAGGTACTGCTAAAGTATTAGTATTTTTCCAAACTCTTTCTGAATTATTTTAGTTAATTAAATTTAACCGCCAAATGATGTCCTTTGTGTGTACAACTACTAATAAAGTTACTACACTTCAGTGTAGAATGACTGAAAATAGTTTTACAATCCCATGGTTCTCTTTTATGGACATGTAGAAACTGTTTGTTTACTTCCAACTATCATAACTTCTGTTAAAGTTTTACTTTAACTTTTAAAGTTGTCTGCCATTGTTTATGTTGCAATGATATTTCTAGTATTTTTATGAAGACGACTAGCATGAGCATGTCAATAAATCCTGCATCAAAAGCACGAGAGAATTACTTCTCACATTTAATATAGTGACTGCCGAAGTAATTGTTGGGTTGATCATTTTGTACCCAACTCTTGCAGAAAAGTAAGAGACAGTGTATTCAACATGGGCAAAAAGCCCAAAAAAGTTTCTCAGTTCGAAACATGCAGCCAAAGGGCAATGATGTGAACCTCAAAATGAGGACTTTGCATTCAGTACAGGACAATAGCTGGTTGGCAGGGCTGCACGCTCAGCGGCAGTCTCTCTATCCACTGGGTAAGGTAAGATGATGACTGCCGATCTATGCTGTGCCGCTGAATGCTAAACAAGCCCAAACACTGGGCACCACTGTGGTATAGCCACCATGTGAAAGCCCAGAGGGCCAAACCAGACAACCAGCACACGCGCAGACTGCCTTTGTCAGTCCATCAACACACAAGCTGTATTGTAACAATTCACCACAGTGGGAAACAAAGAGATCAGTGTGTATACTCACAAGCTGGCTAAACATTTTTTCCATGGTACAAGTCTCACAATTCGATGCCCTTGAGACCAAGCGAAATAGGAACCATCAGGTGCAAAAGCTACAGTCCAAGTCTCCCGTCCAGACTTCTGGTCAAAGGGGGCAACAGGAGGTATGAGTTCCCCGATGAACTTAGCTTTACCTGTTGCAACAGAAAGCACATTTTTTAAGCCTTTAAAACATTTAAAACCAAACTACTTTTTGTTATTGTTTTACAACAAACGTGCATTTATGCCTTCATAGCTGTCATTGTGTTACATTTCCATCCACTACTTTTGCAAATCAAAAACACATTTAAATAAACAAACAAACAAACAAACAAACAAACATTTAAATCGATAGTTCACCCAAAAATGAAAATTCTGTTATTTACTCACCATCACAGCATTTCAAACTTGTAAGACTTGCTTACCTTGCTGAACACAAAAGATGATGTTTTGAAGAATGTTGGTTACCACACAGTTTTGGTTACCATTGATTTCTATTGTATGGACAAAAAACCTCAGACATTTCCCAAAATGACTTTTTTTTTTAATGTTCCACAGAAGAAACAAAGTCAATGTAAATGACAGAATTTTAATTTTGGGGTGAACCGTTTTTTAAATTAATTTATAATATTTTTAAAGGTGACTTTTTATGCATAATAATTTTGATAATGTTGTGGAGCATCTACTCTTCTGTTACTATAATTTTTTTAGTAAACAACAAGCAATCCAAGAGTTTTAAATGTCACAAGAAGCTATTCATTAGATAGGTACTTATTATTACAATAGTGACTATGTAACAATTTGAAAGCATATAATATTACATACTAGTAAATAGTTGCCTGTAAAATGCCTGTAGAATTCATTGATAAAAACAAGCCATTCGTTACCAGAAACAATGAAATAGTTACTTGTCACTAACAGGTTAATGATTAGTAGCAGCTTGCACATCACTAGTGACAAACTGAATAGATGCTAATCACAATATGAACACGTCCTGGATAACAACACATAATTATAGCACCAGCAATGACTATTAAATATTCAAATAACTATCACGTCATATTTTAACGAACGTAAGTTACGCATTTGTTTGAGTTCAATCTGCGTCTTAGCGATAATAGTGTCCTGATATAAACACGACACAAACACTGAAATTATGAGTAAGCCACATAAATTCATAGCTGCACAAATGTAAACACTCGTTATATAGTATAATACACACTTTAAAAACAAGGAACTAAACAGTAAGACCCCCCCCACGGAAAGCACTGACGAGAAAAGGAGAAACTCACCTATTTCATTTTCGTTGACAAAATCTGGGAAGCTTGCCATCTAAATCGAAGCGAGTCTCTTAAATCTGAATTTAATCTGAATCTTGGTTAACGAAATACAGGCGGCGTTCAAATGAATGCGCTGAACAAACGGAAAAGACTGTGCGCGCGCGTCTCCTGTGAGTCAAATGCCTGGGAATGCGGAGCGTCTCACGTCGACGCAACGCTGACTATATTTACATATACGACTGTTTGAAAAATAGACCGAAGTATCGTCTTTAATGTTTAAATTGAGTTTAATAAAACTGATATTTAAACAAAGAAAATGAGCCAGTAATAGTCTAGTTCCACAAATCGTTGCGATCGGTTTGAATACAGCGCATTGTAATGGCTGCGTGCCTCCTCTATTCGAACACACACACACTGGTGGGCGGGACACTCTAGCGACGTCTTAACAGTTGCCGGGGCGACGGAAGAGCACCGATTTCTGATTCGCGGAAATCCGTTTACGCGTGGACTCTGATTGGTTGTTGGCTCCAGAATATGAATGGAATGGATTCGTGGAATACGTGCTGATAAGGAGTGTGACGATGAAGCGCTAATTCAGTGCTGCAATTTTATTTTATTTTATTTATTTATTTATTTATTTAATCTCTGAAAGCAATGGAATCTCGAATTCAGTGATGGAATTGCTTGAAGTGTGTCAGGAATTTAAAGTAAAATTGATTTCGTTTTATTTTTGGTCTAATGATTCATGTGATAAATTTCATTGAAGCTGTTAGAGAACAAATAAAGTTTAGTTGCAATGTTTAATATCAAAGATAGTAGTTCAGAAATTCCTGTTGAAGTTTCTCTGTAAAGGTACGATGAAAAGTTAGATGTATTCAGGGTTATTTTAAGAATTGTATTGTTATTCAGATGAAAAGGGGTAAATCTGGGGAAAGTTAGAATACTGTGATGACCCTTTCAAACAAAATGGGTGAAAAAAACACTCAAACCGATCAAGCTGTTCTACTGCATTGAGCAACCAAGCAAGAAGGTTGTTTGTCAGAAAAGTGAGTCTCTAAGACAAGTGAGTTTTACAAAGTACCAAAATAGGAGAAAATGGCCAGATATCAGTCTCTTTGGCATTTAACAGCTTAGACCTCTTTAGAAGAGTGGGCTGAAACCAGCTACATCCAAGCAGAGCCAAGTCCAGCCCCGTTCCTGTGGTTTGCAAGAAGCCATATGACAACCTGAAACATTTTGAAATAAAAAGTGGTCTGATAAGACTAAAATGTAGGTATATGGCCTCAAAGAAAATAAACTTACTTTTGTGCAATCCTTAAAGTCAAAATAGTTACATCATGCTTTTTTATCATCAGGAGGACTTGTGTGTTGCTACCAAAGACAAAATAGATGGAGCCAAAAGCAGGTGGTTCCTGTAAAACCTGATGCAAAGAGCAGCAATAATAATAATAATAATAATAATAATAATAATAATAATAATAATAATAATAATAAAATAAATAAATAAAATGAAAAAGACCCAAGGCACAGAGAAAAACTATAGGAATGGTTCAGAAGAATGATTGGTATTCTGTTCAGTATACCAGTTCAGGGGGGAAATCATAATCTGAGTGTCACTGTGTATGAAATATTTACTTGGAGGGAGTGAAATAAATGTTAGACAATTTGTGTGCTGAATTTATCAAGGCTCTCAAGGCCATGCTGTGTTGTGAATATAGTTAAAAGTTGGCATGACACACAATAGACAGACTATATTCACAAACAGCACAGACTTGAGTGGGTTATTGCTTTTATAAAACAGTACATGTTAGCATATTTTCTTCTGCTAGTATGGTATCATGATATGACAAACATGTGCCAGAACATTCTGTTAGCACAGTTCTGATAAAACAGATAATGTGTGATGAATCCAATCTTACTGTTTGTCTATCTGTTCACCTTGTTTATCTTTATATGTGGTTTCAGCTATTTATTCATTTTTTCCCCCTAAAAAAGTTAGAATGAAAAATGATGATTGAAAAAGAGTTCTGGAATAATGTTTCTGGGTTAAGATAAATGCATGTTCATTTATTGCCAGTTTATTAGCCCTATGTATTAAGGAGGAAAACTTCTCAGGGTTAACTTAGTATGTCATACAGATAAGTGTGTTAGGTACAGGAAGGTTTTTTTTTTTTACCATTGTTTTTTTATTTTTTTTTTGGCCATGATCCCTCACTTGATGCTTGATAGTGAAATGTTTTTATTTTGTCTTTGGCTGATAAGCGCTGTGACCGTGGAGCTGTTGAATAGGGCTTTGTGCCCGGTTTCCTAGTAATTCCAGGAATACCAGTTCACAGATAGTTGGTCAAGGGAAGGTCATTCAACTGTGTAATTAAAAAAGGTAAATCGGTTAATAGACAAATGTAACTGTATGAATGTATGTAAAGCATCAATATGGAAAAACACATCCATTATAAAGGCTTGTGCTGCCATCTACTGGTTGCATTTATATAGAACAGTGGTTTTCAAACTTTTTATAGCCAAGAAACCAACCACAAATATGATCCATTTATAATGGTAAAATACATATAATTGTTTTAATATATTTTAAAATACAATTATTCCTTTGATGGCAAAGCTGAATTTTCAGCAGTAATGATCCTTTAGAAAAGATTCTAATTTGCAGATTTGGTGCGCAGTTATTATAAATAATTATTGGTACATATAAGCTATGGTAACACTTTATTTTAGGGTCTCTTAACTAGTTGCTTATTAGCATGTATATTACTAGAACATTAGCCATTTATTAGTACTAATTAAGCACATACTAATGCCTTATTCTACATGACCTTATTCTACATCCCTAATCCTACCCCAATACCTAAACTTAACAACTACCTTACTAACTATTAATAAGCAGCAAATTAGGAATTTATTGAGGGAAAAGTCGTAGTTAATAGTGAATAAGTGTTCCCTAATCTAAAGCTATCTATAATTAATTTCTGTTGAACACTTGATATTTTTGGGGGGAAAAAACAACATGGTCAGACAGAGTACAACAATTTTATTATTTATTCCAATAGCTAATAAACATCTGGATTGTAAGAAAAGTCCAGAACTTGAAATAGTCTTAAGTGAATGATGTGATGTGGAACAATCACATTGATTTTGGACAAGTAGACAAAGAGTCAACTTAATTTGTTTGAGAATCTTATTCAGAAGAAATATTATTCAGAAGAAACTACGGGGAGAGAAATAATGGCTAAAACAAGTATTTCATTTAAAAAATGGCCAATTTGCATGTACAGTTGCTTTCTTCTAATACAGTATAAATAGTACATTCCACTAATTGTTAAGAGCCACTCAAAGTCATGTGGCTCACACACAACACTCTCTGAACACATCTGCCAGTGATTTCGGCTCAATCTGTCCCATACAAAAACCGAAGATGGATAAAGAGATCTTGAAGACACTTCAGGTAAACACACAAGGACATGTGATCAAGAATAGGAACTTGGCTACATACTGAAGCAGATCAGCCACACACTCCTTGAGTTCTTCATTTTAACCTCACAAGGGGTAAACAGACGGTGCTACCCTGCCTATTAAAGAAGCCTCTGCGCTAACAAGTTTTAAGTTTGAGTTGTGCTTTTAGCAGAAAGTGAAATGAGAGCAAGTTCCCTGAGAGGATAAAATATGTTAACAAGCAGGATGGAAGGGAAAACCTCACAGTCGTGTCTGTGGATCACAGACGACAACGGTACACGCTGGAAACGTGGGCCCTGTGCTGTATGCGTTATTTCTCTCAACAATTTTTGGCTCTGACAAAACCTTTGTTCTTTCAATTCACATCATTTTCAAAACAGATTACAGACTTGTTATTTGTGCCATCCATGAAGATCTGGAAAAAAGTAATCATGCAAATATGCATGGCATGAGCACATATTTCGTAACTGTGATTACAATTCACAGAACATGATTATGTGGTCTACATGTCATTCATGATGCCTATGAATACCTATATAATTTGTAATAATGGCAAAAATCAATCACATATCGATGTGACATGAACAAGACTTCATATACATAACAAAGCCCCTTAAATAAAACTAGCAAGCTCCTACAGCCATATTGGTACATTTCAGGAGCACAAAGTGTATCAGTAACATGGTGGAATCCAAAAAGCCTAGACGCATATAATACTGTGACTAGATGGTTTCAAACTGACAGATTTAACTGTTGGACAATCTGATGTACATAAAATACAAACAAACATCAATGTCACAATTAGACCTCTAACTTCATGACAGTCACATGACCTACTGGAAGCACAGCGTAGGGTAAATCATTCAGTGTGATTTGCAAAAAAAAAAGCAAAGCACAGCAGCGTTTGGTTGGTTCAAGGACATCATCATTCAAATTGTTCTGTGCTCGTTCTGAAAAAACACATGTTTAGATGACAACTATACTGGCTCAATCAATCATTCTAATCACTTTTAGAAACAGCTGAAAAAAAGTATTTAAATACTCTTCAGTTGATCAGCAGTTTACTTATCTTTTTTTGTGTAAAAAAAGAATAAAATCGAATTTTGGCATTGAAGATGTATTAAATAGAAAGTGTGCATTGCCTTAGGAGGGCATCTCATCTGAACGAACTAGTGGTTTTGATTTAACTGTATGAAAAATTTGTATGGAAATGGACTATTATAATAATAATGGGTGTTATTTTTTCCTTATTAGAAATGATAAAGAAAGGTGTATGAGTTAGTAATGAACATGTCATCTGGGTACATTCTTTGAGGAAATGCCGTTGATGTTTAATGTGCAGATTAGACTCCGAAAGTCCTTTAAAAATAAAAGTGTTATATACTAATTTGCTGAAATGACTGACCGTTATTTGTGGACAGTAATAAACAAATCAAGTATTTGTGGGGAAATAAAATGACATCAGGTAAATTATATATATTTTTAAACAAACAAAGGGAATTTGGTTTCAGATGATTCAGAATAAAAAAAAGAAAAATCAGTACTATAGCTGTTGAATTTTACAGATGAAACCAAATATTAACAAACAGTTACAATACAATAATTATAATAGTAATCAAATGTAGGTAACAATATCTTAGGCTCGCAAAAGGCTGCTACAAAATAATCACGCAGTCCTGCCTCGGCTGGTCTGGGGGAGGCTGTTCCTCTGGAGTCTGCGATTGCCTGGCACTGAGCTAAGCACTGGAGCCACTGAGATAAGGAGCTATCGGCCATGGGTCATTCGGAGGTCACCATGGAAAACCTAATTTCCCAAGAGCACAGAGGGATCTGGAATGAAATTAGCAAGAGGTTTGTTACTACTAGATATGTCAGTTATAGGACTATGGACCCTTTTCACAGACTCTGATGACACCACCATATTTTCATTTTTAAAAAATAAACTATACTTTATATTTTATTACCGTCGCAGTAAATTTCAGAAAACTGGTTACTACTGCTGGGTGAGTGTTTCTAATAAAGGCACCAATATAGAAGTTTATCAAACAATGACAACTTCTGCTTCTGAGCACCTCAGAAATGTGAAAAGGGTCCATTATACTGGATTAAGTGAGAATGAATATGAATGAGACTAATCCGTAGTATTGATTTTAAAAGCCCCTTTAATGGGTTTAGAAAATACAAAAGGTTACAACAGGAAAAGTGTTTATCTCACTGCATGAGACACTCACCATGATAGTGGTTCCTTATGTGGCTCCTCCTCTTCCTGTGGAGCCAATCGTCTAAGCTGACTTTCTTCATCTATAAAGACACACCGACATCCAAAATTAAACAGGTATTTACTCCAAAGTAGTGCTGCACAATTAACTGAATTTATAATATGGCCTTATTCAATTACTAAAGGCTGCTAAATAAATATTATAATAAAACAAATAAAATAAAAGTCTAATGCAGTAACAGTAGCAAGGTTTATTTTATTTTATTTTTTAATAATAAATAAAAATAAACCAAGTAGAGAGAATAAAAAAGAATAAAGAACACTAAAGCTATATATATATATATATATATATATATATATATATATATATATATATATATATATATATATATATATATATATATATATATATATATATATATATATAAAAATAATTGTATAAAATAAAATATTAATTTATTACATTCATATTAATATTAACATTTCAGCAATCTCAGCAATGAACTCTACTCAAGCAAATATACTTTCAATTACCCAGAGATGTAAAGAAAAAATGGCTTGGAAAATTGGAAAGAAATTCTTACCACATGGGTTTCCTTCCACATCGTCTAGGAGGTTAGCAGTGGAGTTGGCTGTGCCCAATCTGAGAAAGTGCAGTCAAAGTAAACAATCGACACTAAATTTACTCAACTGAACTCAACCGAAGTTACTGTGCCAAGAATCATAAATAACATTTGCTAGGGAATTCACAGCCTTCTGAACACAAAAAAGGAGAGCCACTGAGTTTAACAGTAAAAACACAGCATCATACTAACCCCATATCTCTAAATATTTCACATTTCTTTAGCTTCCTCATCTGAGCCCTAATTTCTATTTCTGATTTGCTCTAAAAATATTCTGATACTTATTATTTACTTATACTGTACTGAATTAGGCTACTGTTTATCTGACACAGTTTGAAAGATATGAATGATGCCGTAGCAGCGTTCTTCTTTTAGACTTCCTCCGCTTCGTCTTCTCTGAGAACCCTCTGGCAATTTCAAACAGCTTCTTCCTGGTTGCTGCAGATGGGAATGCAACAGAAAAATTAACGTCCTGTAAAATCCTAAAGTAAAATCCCGACACAATTATCTTCCAGTGAACTGGAGTATTTTAGGAAAGACCCTTACATTTCCCCATGTGCTTTAGCTTGTCTCTAAACAGAGCGTCATCTGAGACCGCTGTGCAGGCCTCTACAGATCCGGAAGCATAGTGGTCACCTGTGTTTTGGGGAAAAAAGTAAAGCACCTTGATGTCTACAGCACAAATGTTGCGAAATGGGTTACATGATAATTTTATACATTTTAAACAGGTTTTTCAAAACCCTTGAAAAGTCTACTGTATCACAGGTCACTAAAATATTAAAATGATCAAAACTTTGATGAAAAACCTGTTGCACAATGTACAATATGCCTGATTAATATTACATTTTTTTTTTGCAAGTAAAAGGCCCTGAAGTTTCCTTTCAAGTCCTGATACGCAATTCTTTTTGCTGTGAAATAATTGTGAAATTGTAATATTTCAAAATGAATACTTAATGAACTGAAGCAACTTAGGGTTGATTATCCATAGATTGTTTGTTAAAAAATCATGTTAAAATGTGAGGATCTAATATGATACAATAGTCTTATTTTAATCACCATTGTATTGCATTATATGTTTTCCACCCCACAATTAAAACTAGTTTTGATCATAACACTAAGCATTTAAATATCATCTTATTATATTATTAGAAAATATAGAGTGACGACTGATATTTATTTACATTTTATGTAAGCTGTCTGCTATAATGCTATTAAGATCTCATTGATTTACATTACAAGCTATCAGAATTTTCAGGACCTTCTAGCCATATAAATATCAGCATCTGCAGCAAGTTTTATATTTTTGCTCAGTTTGGGCCTCTAAAGACAAGTGATGTTTATCCTCCTTCAGTATGAGCTCTATATTCTCCTATATCATACTATATGAGCCATAAAAGCCTGATGTATCAAATTTTATACTTCACAAAAAACAGCATAGGTCAGGCTTTACAGGGGTAAATACTGAGGATTGGTGGTTTTGAAAAGAGAAAATTATGCATATGCACAAAGACACAATGTGACGTACATGCTCACGTACACACAAACATGCACTGACACCGTTCAGGTGAATGATATCTACCTGTGGAGTTCTCCATGCTAGCTGATGAATGACTGGATTTGGATTTCTTTGACTCATATTTCAATCGATCTACAACATAGAAGGCAGGTGTTATGGAAGGAAAACTAGGCTTTGACATTCAACGAGGATATGAGATCGTCCAATGAGGACGGTTCAAGTGTGAAAGCACAAAATGTGTATGACAAATCATAGCAAAATCTCGCTGTGAGAAATAGACACTGTTAATGGCTTTGGAGAGAAACCGCAACAGTCAGTGTCAACTTTCACAGCCGGGTTGAGTAAATTAGCATAAGAATTGACTCTTCAGGATTTGTGTAGGTGGAACTGTGAAAGGAGGGGAAGTGGAGTATGCCAGAAACTGCTCATTGTCCCATTTAGCGTGTGGGCGAGTGTCTTCCTACCTCTTTCCAGCGCAATGAGGAACTCTCGGTTCCTTTGCAGCTCCTTCATGAACTCCTCGTTCTGCAGGAAGAGTGCAATACGCTCATCCTTCAAATATTGCTTCAGTTTGCGTTCCTGCTCTGAAGTGCCGCCTGTTTCTGTGGCAGCCGCCACAGTGGGAACCTTCTGGGGTGCTGAGGAGGAGGAGGAGGAGGAGGAAGAGGGCTTGGAGATGCTACTCTGAGAGCCCTGCAGAATATTGAAGGGTAGAGGGATATGTAAGAAAATTAGACTTTTCTCGTGAAAAACTCAAAAGCTAGTTTTTAAAGAAAACTTTAAAAACCAGGTTGTTCCCCATAGTCAGAATCTCAAAAATGAACAGTAAATCATAAAAGAAAATTGTCTACTGCAATGAGGTTCATTTTGGGTTTAAAAAAATCCAATTCTCCAACTAACAGTTTCATCCCATCATTCACAAAATATTTTATTATATACACTACCGTTCAAAAGTTTTGGATCAGTAAGACTTGTAATGTTTTTTAAAGAAGTCTCTTATGCTCATCAAGGCTGGATTTATTTGATCAAAAATACAGAAAAAAACAGTAATCTTGCAAAATGTTATTACAATATAAAATAATGGTTTCTATTTTAATATACTTTAAAGAATAATTTATTTCTGTGATGCAAAGCTGAATTTCCATTAGCCATTAATCCAGTCTAAAGTGTCACATGATCCTTCAGAAATCATTCTAATATGCTGATATATTATCAGTGCTGGAAACTGTTGTGCTGCTTAATATTTTTTTAGAACCTGTGATACTTTTTTTCAGGATTCTTTGATGAATAAAAAGTTAAAAAGAAGAGCATTTATTTATAACAGAAATCTTTTCTAACAATATACACTACCGTTCAAAAGTTTGGGGTCAGTAAATTTTTATTCTCTTTTTTTGAAAGAAATTAAACCTTTTATTCAGCAAGGATGTGTTAAATTGATAAGAAGTGATAGCAAAGATTTATATTGTTTATATTGTTTGAATAAATGCTGTTCTTTTTAACTTTTTATTCATCAAAGAATCTTGAAAAAAGTATCGCAGTTTCCAAAAAAATATTTGGCAGCACAACCGTTGCCAACATTGATAATTCTAATAAAAAAATCAGCATATTAGAATGATTTCTGAAGGATCATGTGACACTTTAGACTGGAGTAATGGCTGATGGAAATTCAGCTTTGCATCACAGAAATAAATTATGCTTTAAAGTATATTAAAATAGAAACCATTTTTTATATTGTAATAACATTTTGCAAGATTACTGTTTTTTCTGTATTTTTGATCAAATAAACGCAGCCTTGATGAGCATTAGAGACTTCTTTAAAAAACAGATCCAAAACTTTTGAACGGTAGTGTACATTTAAATGGTTTAATATTAATATGAATGAATGAATATTTAAAGAATATTTCAACTCTAAATCTAAAGAAAAATGATTTTGCATTACCATATTTCTGATTCTCAGTTTTATTACTACCATAAAAGTCATTTTATATAATTTTTGATGATTACTATAAAATACTATATACTACAGAATACTATATAATTGCAGATTTTTCCCCCATTATGGTGATGTAGAAGAGAACTGTTCATACTATGTTAATGAGATGGAAATATGCTTAAAACAGGCTTTGTTTTATTATTTTTACACGTCCATTTAATTTTTAGATGAAATATGATCCATATATATGTTGAAAGGAGATTCATTCTACTAAAAACTCACTGTTAAAGTGAGAACCTTAATAACATGATAAATGTCATGTTGCCTCAAATACCAAATACAATGTTTTATGTATGAACGATCATCATATGCAGGATGGCTGTGTATGTACAGTAGAACAAGGACCCCATTATAGTTCATTTACCCATTCAAAAAGCATGATATGGCATAAGAGCTTAAAAGCAACTGCACACTGGGCTGCCAGCTGCACTTCAGTATTGCATTAGCATGTTTTAATGATCAAACTCCTGGAACTCATTGAACTATTAATGGTTCTTTAATATCATTAAAAAAGAGCTGGAGCAAAATCAAGGCCAAAATTCAAGCATGAACTAGTTTTTGACATCAAGCCCAGAGGCCACGTGGACAGAGTTTGAGATAGACAACTGAGAATACAGACCCTTTTAACCCTTAAACAAGTGTAAATGTGTTAAAGGCAGTGTAACACTCTAGATTAGTCTGAGATACACCACCTTTCAAAAGTTAGTCAGCAAGTAAGATTTGTTTTAAATAACTGTTTTCTATTTTAATGTATTTTTATTCCTGTGAGGACAAAGCTGAATTTTCAGCAAGCATTACTCCAGTCTTCAGTGTTACATGATTCTTCAGAAATAACTTGATATTATGTCGAAAAAAGTTGCCGCTTAATATTTTTTTTTGGAAAGCATGATACATTTTTTTCCAGGATTGAACTCTCTGATAAACAGACAGTTCAAAATAACAGAATTTATTTGAAATAGGTATATTCTATAACACCGTAAGTGTCTTTATGGTCACTTTTGATCAATTTAATGCATCCTTGATTTCTAAATCATTTCTCAAAATATTACTTAATATCTAATAAAAATGAATAAATACATGAAAAATCTTACCGATTTTAACCATTATTGCATCACATGATAAATGCTCACCTGTATGCAGTCCAACTGTTGGGGCAGGATTCGCAGGAAGTCATCAGGCAGATTGCCAAGTAATGGTGGGTTCCAGTTTTTGTAACCTTGCACTTGTCTGTGTCCAGGGGGAGGTTGGGCCTCAAATCTGAAAGATAACACTTGTTTCAATGACAATACTCACATCAGAGTTATAATACAATTACAGAACAGATTTCAAATTACACATAATTCAATTACAGATGTGTCTAACCTTTTCAATGTTTGTGAATTCATGGGTATTACTATCCGTGGATAAATGGAATCACATGCATATTGTCTATTAAACCACACACACAAGGATCAACAAGAATTGCAGTTTGGTTAATGAACACCAGGGGGCACCATTTAGAGAACTGTAACTAAAATGAACAAGAAGCCTGAGACCCATGATGACCCTATTACATGTTTCCAAGACTGATGTTTCAGTAATTCATTTAAAACTGCTCGCAAACCCCTTTTATGTGTAAACTGGAAAGAAAGATAAGTAGAGAACATCAAAACGCTATTTATAACCTGGGTGGAGGAACAGGAGGCGCATCCGGGTATTTCCTGTCATATATGTGCATGTCATATGTTGGTGGTGAGTAGACAGGGGGCGGCTCTTCATCTGAGCTGTCTGGCTCAAGGGTCCGCTCAAGAATCTGATAAAAGCACAAGAGAGAACAAATGCAATTAGCAGCAACATGAAACTTTTATCGCGAAAATAAATACCAAATTACACTGCACAGACCCATTCATTTATTTAGTAGTGGCCAGCTACTAAAACCATTAATGGTAGACGGATGTCAAAAATATTGGTTTCGTGGTAAGTTGATAATTATATAAATCTAGACTAATCTTTGCTTGAAAGCTATGAGACATTGCTTTAATTTAATTTGTTTGTAATTCAATTAAATCTAATTAAATTATTGCTATAAGCATTAGCTAGTGAAATTCTGGTATCATGACAAATCTAAATTATTAATATGGATCTTCTGTATCCATAATTATATGGATTTTTTTCTTTATTTTTATTGTATCTCAGATCAATGATCACAGTGATTTTCATATAAACACAAAAGCATATACAGCACAGCCAACACATCCAAGCTGATATGACAATAAAAATTCTGAATAAAATAAATGAAATGAAAACATTAATGTCTACTTGAAAGCCATTCTTGTAATTGAATTGTTTAATTGTAATTTGTACATTTTTTACCGTTTTTTTTAAATTGGTTAATATTTGCTTTGATTTTCATACAAACTGCATATGCTGTACAGCACGTGTACATACTGTTTTAATATATTCAAGTTTATATTAAAACAAAAAATATAACAATAAAAATGTAAATGTCTTTAATTAAAATCCACTGTTTTAATCAACTGGTTAATATTTGAATTAAATTAAATATTCAATTATATGTAGGCCATATATTAGACTGGTATAAGCATCAGCTATATTTTTTTTTTACATAAAGTCAATATTTGCAGTGATTTTTCATTCTAACAGCATAGTACATACTGTTTCAACATATCTCCATCTAAACATAAGATTTTAAATAATGCAAGAGAAAAAAAATACACCAGTGGGGAATGTCCTTAAAAGCAGAGAATCACAGCAGAACATATAAACAAAATGCACTGCAGTTTATGCTTCACTTAGGATCGCATTGAAATCTAATGGCAGAGCATCTCCACTGGGCCATGAAGCAGATGGTTACAGAGACACAGACAGATAGACCATAATGTGTCTCAGATCCATCTTGGGGCCCAATACTGACACACTTTCTAATCGGAGCAGTCAGGTGTGAGAGGATTGTGGGTAAGAAACCTATTGATTATCACACCCCTCTTAAAATAAGAAGGTGTGACAGAATGCAACAAAACATAGCTTTAATTTCAGCCTGTTTCTGATGCAAAAACTATTGTATGACTTCAGAAGACTTATATAATAAAGAGCTTAAGCCATATGGACCATTTTTTTAATATATATATTAAAATGTCACTTTTTGTGTTCCACTGAATAAATGTGATAATATAGACAATTATGTGTTACAACAGATGCTTTAAAAGACACTGACCTCTGGTGGGATGCTGTCATCCGAATCCGAACTGTCATCTGAGCCTTGTCCATCAATGCTCATCTGCAGGAGTTGGTCGATGGTGGCATCCACAGCCCCATTATTGGAGCGCAGTACGCACTCGATCACCTCATAGTCCATGCTAGGGAACATGGTTTTAAAGTCCTCCATGGCCTGGTTGAACTCCAGGCGTCGAACTTGCCGGTTGGGCCTGGAGTTGTTGAGCTCACCTGTAGCCGAGCCCCCGCCACCCCGAGACCCTCCATTACTGCTGCTGCGTCGAAAAAGGCTGGTCATCCTACAGGGAGACTGGTTTTCTTACCCGACCAACGACGCCACGCGGGAAACGCTGGCGCCTGCTTCCGCCTGAAGTCCCCCACAAAATATATCAGTCCGTCTCACGTGTTTCTTTGGTTTCTGGAACTATTCAAGTTCACTTTTTCATCATTCCAAATACAATCTAGTCCACTGGAGCGAGAGAAATCCTTTCTTTCTCTTCTTCTGCTTGTTAAGCTGCATTCAACACGACAGTACGGAGTCGCCGACACGAGGAAAGTAGACGGTCTGGTCTTGAGCGCTCTAGCTTTGTGTCCGACTGTGCGATCTCCCCATTAGCTCTGCTCAAACTGAAAACAAATACACAGACAAGCTGTTAAAAGGACAAGGTTTGAAACCATACAGTTCATTATAAAAATCTTTGACTGCCAAACATCAATCGTTTAATGGTCTGAACTCATGCTTCTCATTGGCTCGTTCTGAAGACTAACCAGCCTGTATTTAGTCCACACACGTTGCTACAAAGACATTTATCCCTAAGAGACGGATATAATGACATCCGCAGATATAATGACACAGGCAGAAATAAGCAGACGAAAGAGGGGAAGCAAAAAAACAAAGCTAGTGAGAGAGTAGAGTCGAATTCTAGTTTAGGAAATAAATGCAAGGGTGAGAAATCCAGGAGTTGGATGACAGAAAGGGTATCCAAATACTACATATGGAGGGGCATCATTATACTAATTTAAAGATAAAAGAACATTTTTGGGGTAGTCAGGCCAATAGGTAAGATTTGTACTTGCCTGACCACAAAATTATTTTATTTATATGAGTGCAAATGCTTTAGTTTATATAAATGCAAAGCTGAATTTTCAGCAGCCTTTACTCCTGTTTTCATTGTCACATGACCCTTCAAAATCATTCTAATATGGTGATTTGAACCTGAAGAAACATTATTATTCTAATTATTATCAATGTTGAAAACAGTTGTGCTGCCTAACATTTGTAGAAACAGTGATAACTTTAAGAATTTTTTGATTTTTCTTTTGAAAGCTCAAAGGATCAGTATTTATTAAAGTATTAATTTTTTAAAAAACAACAACAACAACAAAAAAAAAAAGAACCCTAAACTTGTTGCAATTTCAACAAAACCCTCATCTATATTAGCCAGCAACATACTGTGACCTTATTTGCTAACATATATATTTAACAAACGTTTACAACTGCAAGGTATAAAAATAATCAATAAAAATGATCAATAAATATAGTATTCAGTGACAATGCAGCCCTGGTCCAGTAGGTCATGTGACAGTTCCATCATCTGGCCCGAACTTTTCCACGCTGGCCCCATAGGGCATATGTTATCACATAACATAAGTTCAGCTTCAGTAACAGCATTAGCTTGGAGGAACTGCAGCGAGGGAAGATTAGCTAAATTATCATCATGCCAGTAAGAGATAGCTTGCACAGACACATGAGCTTAAGAAAAAGTCATGCTGAGCTCACCCCAAAACACAGTAAGTCCAGGCTGGATTAGCACTAGTCAGTGTCTATGAAACCGCAGAGTGAGACGATATAGTGGCTAAAATCAAGGAGCAACCGCAACTACTGGAATGGTCTCCAACTCAATAAATTAGATGGTTAGACAGAAGAAAATGGCTGTAGGATGTCTTTGACCACAAGGCTTTTGATAATATAATATTTTAAGATACTGTATGCAAATGACCTTTAAAACTTACTCTAGTTACAATTTCTTATTTCACACACAGAGATAAGACAGACAGACAGACAGACAGACAGACAGATAGATAGATAGATAGACAGATAGACGTCACATAAAATATACCATATGTACTTTCAACTGTTCCGGGGAAAAAAAGAACACACTTTTAGCGCCACTCAGTGGATATTTCACATCGAATGTGTCACAAAACCTACATGGCGGTACGCATTTCGCGTCTTGCAAAAAAGTTCCCAAAGGTACGTTTTCGTCATGAGATCAGGTTGAGATTTTAATTATATATATATATATATATATAAATTAAAATGTTCTACAAAATACACAAAAATATATAAATTTATTGTATATTATATATTTTATTTTAATAAAAATATCAAATAATTTCAATTATTGTAATATTACACATTTAACATTTTTCGTCATCCAAAAACTTTATTTCCAGGTTTAAATAAAATTATTTTTAAACAGTAAAATCTATTACTGACAAATAGCTAATCTTAATTTAAAATGCAAATGCATTTATTTACCTTTTTTTGGCTACATAATGCAAATCCTGTCCACCTTCAGGCCTCAGTCCTCTCCACATCTAGTGGTCCAAAGTTTTCCATATATCTGCTTTGGGTTATGATGCGAAAGAGGAATGCTAAAAATGTGCGAGTCTGCAGAGCATGGCTGCAACTTCGCTGTGATGTTCTCATATGCCTGCCTCCTTAGTTGCCCCATTTCCACCCTCCCTTTCTCTCTCCTCTCAGTACAGGGCAGAGAAATCCCTGCTTCGGCAAAACAATGCACACAGCTGAGCCCGAGCCAAGCCCACATGGCACTGCCAGGACCCAGCACCCCTCACCAGCCTCTCATTGGCATGGAGACATTTTATGATGTAAACAGGATGCTTCGCCGTGCACTGATACGAAAGCGTATGCACGCCTGCAGGGATTCCGGCAAGAGAGAGGGGAGCACTGTTTAATGCTCGAGGAAAAATTCCTCTCGTGGCCAATTTCAGTGGCTTGAGGATTGCGTTTGGAGTGAAAAGGTATTGTTTTAGTTCCCTACTGAACCAAGTGCCTATTTTGCATCTACTTAGTCATTCGGCTTAGACGCTGCGATGCCTTGACGACGCACAACAAGAAAGGTCACCGAAACAAGAGTGGTTTTCTAAGAGTATGACCTATTTGGCTGGGAGTAATGGCAACTTAGAAAAATAAGCCGAGGAGAACTGTGATTTCTGGAAAATCCTTGGTCTAGGATAAGTTTAACAGTTTATTATAGTGCTTTCAATGTAATGCTGTGTTGATATTCCTTAAAACATGCTAATTCGGGGTTTTCCTAATTAGACTTCTAAAAGTTTTAAGAGTAAAGTCTGAAAATCTCCTACTGACTTTCAATTTTAAAATGTTTACCAAAAGCATTTAAAATGTAACCAACGGTGATGATGTCATCATTTGCTATTAGCATACTGAATTCTGATTGGTATTTTCTTTCTTGCGCATGCTACTGTTCAAAAGTTTGGTGACAGTAAGGTTTTTTTATTTTAAAGAAATTAATACATTAATGGATAAAGGTGGAGTGGTAGGGGGCTGTATTTCTTGATTTACAGAAAGCATTTGATACTGTAAATTATAATAACCTTTTGCACAAATTATTCAATTTTAATTTTTCGACAAAGTTTGTAAATTTAATTGAATCTTACATTCTCAATTAGTAAAAATTGATCATTATAAATCTAATTCACTATGTCTTTCAATTGGTGTTCCACAAGGATCCATATTGGGCCCAATTCTCTTTAGCATGTATATTAATGATTTACCCATGGTGTGTCAACAATGTAATATCATAATGTATGCTGACAATACAGTAATTTTCACACATGGTAAAAATGCAGAAGAGGTTGCAAATAAGTTGACAGATGTTATGGCAAAAATCATATCCTGGCTCAATCAGTGTTATCTGAAATTAAATGTATCAAAAACAGTTTGTATGTTCTCTTCTAAAGGACAAAGTGTTGATATAAAGCAGGATATTTTCATTTCGGTAGAGAGATTGCAAGTTGTTTCACAATATAAATACCTAGAGGTTCATTTGAACTCATGTCTTGGTTTTAAAACACATATAAACAAGATATGTAAAAGGTAAAATTGAACAAAAATTCTATTTTAAATAAATGCTGTTCTTTTGAACTTTCTATTCATCAAAGAATTCTGGGGGGAAAAAGTATCACTGTTTTCACAAAATGAAAAAATATTTCTTAAGGATCAAATCAGCACATTAGAATGATTTCTAAAGGATCATGTGACACTGAAGACTGGCTGAATATTCAGCACAGCATCACAGGAATAAATTACATTTTAAAATATAAATAGAAAACAGTTTTTAAATTACAATAATATTTCACAATATTACTGTTTTTTAATCATATTCATGATCAAATAAATGCAGCCTTGGTGAGCATAGAAGACTTATTTTCAAAATCATTAAATTCCAACTCCATCTCCAAACTTTTGAACTGTAGTGTATTTAACTATAAAAACAGTTTACACGGCAATTATCATCATCATTAAATAGTGGGTTATAATAATAATAATAATAATAATAATAATAATAATAATACAAAAACATTCTCTTTTAGATGAATTTCATGGTCTTTTAAACACTCAGCCTGTAACTAGTTCCTCCTCAAAAGCAATACTATATTTAGTGCAAAGCTGCTCGTTGTCTGGTGGAGTATTTCAGTATGGAATTCTTTCTATATTATTTCAATTCCCATCAGGGATCCCTTGGAGACAGAAAATGGGGAACAGGATGCTCCATAACAAAGCCTTTAGAAGTCCCAGAAACCTGTAGCACGTTTAGTGCAAAGACTATATTCTATAATGTAATAGGAATGTCAACAAATCAGAAGTGCAAAGGATAATCTAGTAAACTATTTTGTTTCAAAATGTATGCAGGGATGTAAACATCTGGAATTTGATGCATACAAGGTACAAAGAGCTGCAGTCAATATATAGATGAGCTTATCACCAGCTGAAATTCTGAAAATCCCACTTTCCACTCACCCTTCCTGCTTGAGACTCTCACTTCCTGTTGTGAAGTACTCGTCTGACCCATAACTAACACTCCATATCAAAGAGCTTTGAACTGAAGATGAACACAGCAGAGATGAGTTGCAGAGCACATATATGTGTGCGCTCAGAGTTGGCACGGACTGCACAAAGCCAAGGCGTACATTCCACAGAGCTATTTTTCACATGACTATGATCTGTATCCGAGAACCTTCTATATTTACTAAATGGAAGTCAGATCTCGATTTTACTCCTCCAGAAAACCAACTCACTGTCTCCACAGCCAATGTAATGACAAAAAAATTCAGAGCAGATGTAAGCTATTCGTGCTAAATGTGCTTCATAAATCTGTTCTGTTACCTGCTTAGGAATTATGACTAGTGGGATGTTTTACAAACAAGCAAAAGTAGTGGGACTTTGGGCAGTTTGGCTGCTTATTCTTACTAGGTAATATATAACCTAAAAAACATCCAGGAAAGTCCTTTGACCACAATACAATCTACTTCATGCTTTACAGCTGTCATATAGCTAAATCAAACAGTGGTTATAAAAAAAAACCGAATAATAATTTCAGAAATGTAGTATTACACTACCATTTAAAGGTTTTGATGACTTTTTGATTTGATGGTCAAGTAAGCGAAAACAGCAGTGTTGCTTTACTATTTTCTTTGGATGAAAAGAACAGCATATATTTAAAATAGAAATCTTTTGTAACATTATAAATATTTACTGTCACTTTTGATCAATTTATTCCAACCATGCTTAAAAAAAAAAAAAAATCAATCTACTGAATCCAAACTTTTGAACGGTAGTACACAGCCTTTATATATTGTTTTTAATAGGAATTGTCATTTTAAACAAACAGGCTGTCAAGTAAATTTTATTTTCAAACAAACAACAGAAATCATAGAACACTGCACCAACATAATACATTAAAAAAACAGCAATATCTTTTTGTACTAAAACATTTAAAGCATGTAAATTGCTTTAAAATTTTCAGCGATGATGCAAATGAATTATGAAAACAAAGAATTCAAGGAAATTAGTTAAACTTCAAAAATACACTGGCATTTTTCATAGTGAAGTTTAAATGTGTGTCATAGTGATTTATGCTGTTAAAATATCTCAACATAACGTTATCATGTTTCCTGAGAACAAAGACAAGCCTTAAAAACAGGACCAAAAAAGCCCAAAAAATCTACACAATATACATAATGCTACTTAATATGGAATACATCACAAAAATTCAATATAACAAGCCAGTCCAGTTATAATCTGATAGATTAATGGAACTGGATCTGACAAGAAAGCTAGTATTGATGCCCGTGACACAGAATAAGAAAACAACTGCCAACCACAGCAGTCATGAACTCTTGAACCAAGGATTAAGCAAACTCATCCAGGTCAGTCAATAACTCACATGGTGCACACAGAAGGTTTCCAGATCCAACACATAATGTGAATTATGGGAAAAGACATGCATCATATCCTGCCTGCAAGCTGGCTGCAGGCCAGTGGACATTCAGATGCTGCAGTGCTTTAAAAACTCCATTTAGAAAAGCCTGAACACCATCACCTGCTCGGAGGATACATGGATGTGAGATGTCCACTTTCACATGCATTATTCAGCTCTGTTCAGTCTAATCATTTAGACAGAGATGGATTAAAGTGGGCAGATCTTGATGGGGATAAGAAAGAATTAAACTGATGTCCTGTACTTGGTAAAACCAAACAGTGCCTGCTCTCAGAAAGCATGCCTGATTTCGTTGAAGCATCATAAATGGCACACTTGAGTTTGAGTATTTTTGATTTTTTTTTTTGGAGAATATTTGCACAATTCAGTGGAATGGATTTACACATAGTAATGGCACCCAGACTAATATATGAGGATTGAAAAAAAAAAAAAAAATTAAGAGCAGAAAAAAATATATTGCATATATTGCACAACAGTACAAGTACAATCATGCATAGCTTAACACTTAAATATAACTATGGTTTCTATAAAACCTTATTTGCTATTTGTTATACAAATATTTAGAAATGGCCATAGTTTGTCAATAGCCTCGTAGGCAGCACGCCGACATATAGTGCAGTTGTGCTTCGGGCGTCCCGAGTTCGAGTCCCAGCATGCGGACTTTTCCTGATCCTGATATATATACATATATACAGGTGCATCTCAATAAATTAGAATGTCGTGGAAAAGTTCATTTATTTCAGTAATTCAACTCAAATTGTGAAACTCGTGTATTAAATAAATTCAGTGCACACAGAGTGAAGAAGTTTAAGTCTTTGGTTCTTTTAATTGTGATGATTTTGGCTCACATTTAACAAAAACCCACCAATTCACAATCTCAACAAATTAGAATATGGTGACATGCCAATCAGCAAATCAACTCAAAACACCTGCAAAGGTTTCCTGAGCCTTCAAAATGGTCTCTCAGTTTGGTTCACTAGGCTACACAATCATGGGGAAGACTGCTGATCTGACAGTTGTCCAGAAGACAATCACTGACACCCTTCACAAGGAGGGTAAGCCACAAACATTCATTGCCAAAGAAGCTGGCTGTTCACAGAGTGCTGTATCCAAGCATGTTAACAGAAAGTTGAGTGGAAGGAAAAAGTGTGGAAGAAAAAGATGCACAACCAACCGAGAGAACCGCAGCCTTATGAGGATTGTCAAGCAAAATCGATTCAAGAATTTGGGTGAACTTCACAAGGAATGGACTGAGGCTGGGGTCAAGGCATCAAGAGCCACCACACACAGACGTGTCAAGGAATTTGGCTACAGTTGTCGGATTCCTCTTGTTAAGCCACTCCTGAACCACAGACAACGTCAGAGGCGTCTTACCTGGGCTAAGGAGAAGAAGAACTGGACTCTTGCCCAGTGGTCCAAAGTCCTCTTTTCAGATGAGAGCAAGTTTTGTATTTCATTTGGAAACCAAGGTCCTAGAGTCTGGAGGAAGGGTGGAGAAGCTCCTAGGCCAAGTTGCTTGAAGTCCAGTGTTAAGTTTCCACAGTCTGTGATGATTTGGGGTGCAATGTCATCTGCTGGTGTTGGTCCATTGTGTTTTTTGAAAACCAAAGTCACTGCACCCATTTACCAAGAAATTTTGGAGCACTTCATGCTTCCTTCTGCTGACCAGCACCTGTCCACACTGCCAAAAGCACCAAAAGTTGGTTAAATGACCATGGTGTTGGTGTGCTTGACTGGCCAGCAAACTCACCAGACCTGAACCCCATAGAGAATCTATGGGGTATTGTCAAGAGGAAAATGAGAAACAAGAGACCAAAAAGTGCAGATGAGCTGAAGGCCACTGTCAAAGAAACCTGGGCTTCCATACCACCTCAGCAGTGCCACAAACTGATCACCTCCATGCCACATCGAATTGAGGCAGTAATTAAAGCAAAAGGAGCCCCTACCAAGTATTGAGTACATATATAGTAAATGAACATACTTTCCAGAAGGCCAACAATTCACTAAAAATGTTTTTTTTTTATTGGTCTTATGAAGTATTCTAATTTGTTGAGATGGGTGGGTGGGTTTTTGTTAAATGTGAGCCAGAATCATCACAATTAAAAGAACCAAAGACTTAAACTACTTCAGTCTGTGTGCATTGAATTTATTTAATACACGAGTTTCACAATTTGAGTTGAATTACTGAAATATATGAACTTTTCCACGACATTCTATATATATATATATATATATATATGTGTGTGTGACCCTGGACCACAAAAACAGTCATAAGGGTCAATTTTTATGAAATTGAGATTTATACAACATCTGAAAGCTGAATAATAAGCTTTCCATTGATGTATGGTTTGTTAGGATATGACAATATTTGGCCGAGATACAACTATTTGAAAATCTGGAATCTGAGGGTGCAAAAAAATCGAAATATTGAGAAAATCGCCTTTAAAGTTGACCAAATGAAGTTAGTAATGCATATTACTAATCAAAAATTAAGTTTTGATATATTTACGGTAGGAAATTTACAAAATATCTTCATGGAACATGATCTGTACTTAATATCCAAATGACTTTTGGCATAAAAGAAAAATCGATCATTTTGACCCATACAATGTATTTTTGGCTATAGCTACAAATATACCTGTGCTACTTAAGACTGGTTTTGTGGTCCAGGGTCTCTCACACACACACACACACACACACACACACACACACACACACACACACACACATATATATATGTAACTAAAATTAAATAACTGTGTGTGTGTGTGTGTGTGTGTAACTAAAATTAAATAAAAAAATAATAATACAAGAATGTCTTGTTAAAAGCATACAATATGACAAGGTAAAATTTGCCAAAATTGGCATCCCTTCTTACAAAGTAAAAATTACCCACATACAAAACAGGCAAATTCTAAGGCAATGATAAGTCAAGGAAACAATGAGACATTTTGGGTGTTGACCCACATTAGTGCACCATGGCCCTGTTGCAGTGACTCCAGCCCTCCTGATTGTGAGCACTAAACTGGTTGCACTCAACTTGTTTTGACAGCCGATAAAGGCCAATTAAAGCCTGCAGGTTGTGTTTTCACAGGCCTTGTCCAGGGCATTATGAAGAAGCTATTTTTTCCGAAATAGGTTTCACTTTGCATTAATAACGGTAAATCTGACAGGCCGCCAAACAGCGTAAGGCTGAAGGACTTCAAAGGAGAATAAAACGCATTATTGGCACGCAAGCTTTGATGTAATGATTCCTCAAGTGTGCGCTGTGATCAATATTTAACAAAGCTCTAAAAACGTCAAAGTGCTTCAATATAAGTTTAAAATCGCTCAGAAAATGCAGAAGAACTCAAAGACGTCCAAAGAGACCAAGCCACTTTTCAGATGGGAAACTATCTGGCGAAATCAGCACAAGCTAAAAAAGATAACAAACAGGCAAGCAAATCAGGAAAAAAACAGAAGTGAGAGAAACGATCTTTCACCAAGACTGAAGAGAGGAAGGGAAAAAAAAAAAACATGGGTTTGTTGACAGCAGATCTTTGCCAAGCAGTGTGCGCCATGATCAAAAGAATGCTAAATCTAGATGCTCAAATATCAGGCCGTTTCTTTCCTTCGACGCCGCCCGGCTTCAAACTGTCAAACACAGATTAAAGACAACGCTTGCTCTGTTGGGTACAAAATCAATCTGGCATAAACAGACAAAAATGAAGTTAACAAATAGACAGTAACAATATTAGGTCTTGTGATTACATCCTGAATCAAAAAGGCAAATGGAGCAGTCAGAAGCAAAAATATGGCTGTTCGGCAAGCAGATAGATGAACAGAATGAACCCACGGGGGGGGAAACTGGAAAGCCTCCACGCGTTCTCAAGTGAGCCAGTCAGCTCTAACACCTTGGCAGACGGACAAGAGCAAAACTAATTGCAAAACAGACCTTAGACAGAGGCACAATCAATTACGCCGTCTGTGACGTCTGGCTGCTTCTGCTCGTATGTGTTTCTGAATGAAGAATGTGTGAAGTCTACAAACTAGAATAATTCATGGTTGAAAGGGAGTAGCTCACTGCTATCTGTAATGGGATGTGCGTCTAACTGAATACATCACTGACTGGATTGATGCCACAGAGTCGTTCATTACTGAAATCACTTGAATAGGGACACAAAACAGTTCGGGTTTGATTCATGGCTGTTTCTGGAAGCATAACTTGAAAAGGCTTGTATGTGGAGTCAATATCCACAGTATTTCTGTGGAAAAGCGCTGTCATTTGTGACTCTAGGTCAGACGAATGAGCAGGAATCAGTCAGGCAGGCACTGAACCAAATAGCGTAGGGCTTGACAATCCCCCTCCTCCTCATTCTTCCTCCTTTCCTCTGACCTGGTTCCAAAGCCACAGTCAACATGAGGGAACTGGGGTGTCTGAAACAGGAAGGTGGAAAGAAAAAGGCAGACTTGACTATGACACCCCCAGTGTGTCCACTGTCCCACTGCTGGATGGTCTTCAGAGTGTTGCCCCCCCAAGTGCATCTGTTGAGGCCCGACGCCATAAACCCAATAACGATAGTGATGATCTTAACAGACCTTTTCTGGGCCATCTGCCACAGAAGGAACAAAAGTCTGCCACTGTCCCCTGGGAGCCCAACACACAAAACATTTGTTAGGAACAGCCTCTGAAAGTACAGTAGCAATTTTTACCTACACTACCACTATCCATTCAAATACATAAACATATTGTAAATGCAGTGGTGTGATAGGTCTATAAAAGTTCAGTCCATCTAAACAAGTCTGATTTTAAAGCAAGGCTGCATTAAATTGATTAAAAGTGACAGTAACGACATTTGTAATATTTCTACTTTCTAAGAGATTTCTATTTCAAATAAATATTCTGTTCATTTGAACTACATGTATTATGGTTTCCACAAAAATATTAAGCAGCGCAACTGTTTTCAACATTGATCATAATAATAAGAAATGTTTCTTGAGCACCAAATAAGCATAGCAGAATGATATCTGATGGATCATGTGATACTGAAGACTGAAGTAATGGCTGCTGAAAATTCAGCATTGCCATCACAGGAAGAAATGACATTTGAAAATATATTAAATAAGCAAACAGTTATTTGAAATTGTAATAATATTAGTATAATATTATAATATTAAGTATATTATAATATAAGAGTCTTTAAAAACTAATCGTAATCTTTTCAATAGCAGTATAAACTGGAAAAAAAGGTATAGAAACACCAATTTTTAGGCAGAAATCGTTAATTAAAAGTAAAGTTAAAAGATTTGGTTTAGCATTTTCTTGTAAAATATACTCCAATAATCTTTTTGTTTTATTTATTACTTCAAAAAGCATTTTTGAACGTATATGTAAAATATGTAAATAAAAAAAATAAAAAAAATTAAGCAACACATTGTCATGTGCCCAATCGATAATAATTCAAACAATAACAAAACTGGCACAAAATTTGCTTTATTTTTTCAATACGGACATCACTGAAAATAAATATAACTTGCATTTCAGAAAGTGAATCAGATGTTGATTCATTAATTGCTCTGATGGATTCAGCAACATTTGATTCAAATTGGTGACTCATCTTTTAAAACCGCTTATAAAAACAGGCACTTAAGATTTGCTCAGAAATCAGACTAGTTCTGATTCAATTTTGATTTGCTGCATGTTTTTATTTCAAACGGTGGAAATGCTTATTTATTGATATTTGTATGCACAGTTTATCAAAACTAATCTGTTTATGATAGTTGTTTGTATTATGGCTGCTACAAAAAGAAAGATGCTTCTGAGTTTGTTGCCCTAGGGTCATATTTTCAAAAAATACAGAAGTTTATACACATTTGACAGTGATGAGCTATTTTTGGGACCAAACACATTTAGGAATGAATCTTTCTGAAAATACGCAACATCCCGAAGCAATACTGGCTGCTCTGCCTGCACTTTATTCCCAAAAGTCTGACCAAAATCTCTGACCGCAAACTACTCACATGCTAACAAAAAAGGTCATTAATATTCAACTAAGCCATTTAACTATGTAGGCAACCTGAGCGTTGACATCACTAATAAGGAGGGGTCAGTCTACATCCAGCTCATCACCCTTGAGGTCCTGGGGTGGATCAAGAGACATCTTAAAAGCTTTCAACGGGATAATGCCATACAAAATGGGAGGTGTGTAAGTGGATACAATGAGTCCATCATCCCCTCCAGCATCTTCAAGAAGGGCAAAAACAGGGTCAGTGGCCATATGCAAATCAAGGCTCTGTTAAGGGGAGAGGAGTGGCACCAGCTGTCCGACAGACAGACCTTCACCACCTTCTTCATCATATATAGCTTTGCGAAAATATGGCAGCCTGACATGTAGATCTTTGAACTCAGAAATGTGCTTCACAAGCCAAACACAGCTGTTTTGTGTCATAAAAATCCGATGGTAGGGTTTCCATGCAAGGTACATAAGCACAAGCTATACTTCAGAAAATAACAAGAAAAGATACATGCTACACTGGTTGATTAAAAATCAAATTCCAACAAATATCACTTTATCTTTTTGAATGCTATGCCTTGTACTACATAAAGTTGTGCAGTGATTTGACACTGGACTGGGCCTCTGGTTTGTCAGATCTTATATCTAAGGGGAAAAACTGAAGGCCTCAAACAAAATGGTTATTTTGGTGGTTGGAGAAGCATTTCAGCCTCTGCGAAGAAAGCACATCTAGTCTCTGAAGTTTTTTAACTGAGAACTATCGTGGGATTTTATTAAATAGGCTAAAACAGGTTCCTTAGTGTAAAGTTGTAAGGAAGCTGTCAATTAGCAATTAATATCTCCTGTTGCGTTCACTGAGCCACTATGACTGGTTTACACACTGAGAAGAAATTTTCAAACAGGCCTATGAAGCCCAAAAATTCAATTTGAATGTTTAAATTGTACTCCGACAACCTGATTTCTGTGAATCGGTTCTTTCGAATTGCTCGTTTCAATGAACGGGTTCACAAAACAATTCAGCGGTTCATTGTCATGTGGCAATGCATATCATTAATCATTTACTTTTTCGTATTATAAATAAATTATTATTCCGTAAATGCGTGTGTCCGTGTTCCGATCGTTTTAGACATGATTCAGCTAACATACAAATAAATGTAAAATTAAACATAACGTGCGTTTGCAATAAAAACGTGAAAATTTATTTACATATCTCTAATGAAAGATTTCGCTTGTTTTAATTTAATAAATTGTATTTCAATCTCTGGAAGAGGGGATTCTTGCGAGTTTTGACATGTTAATATTAGGGCTGTCAAACGATTAATCGCGATTAATCGCATCCAAAATAAAAGTTTTTGTTTACAGAATATATGTGTGTGTACTGTGTATATTTATTATGTATATATAAATACACATGCATATATATATTTAAGTTATATTTATATATTAAATATATTTAGACATAATATAAATGATATGAATATAAATTTACATGTAAATATTTTCAAAATACATACTGTATGTGTCTTTATACATACATAATAAATATACACAGTACACACACATATATTCTGTAAACAAAAACTTATTTTGGATGCGATTAATCGCGATTAATCGTTTGACAGCCCTAAGTAATTACGAAATGAACAAGTCCGCAAGAAATGGTGTTCGGTTCAATGACTTTGCATGTTGTCCAAAGTCGTTGACTTAAGAACCGCTAGAATCGATTCGTTAACGAATCATTCAGACCAATTTTGCGAACAGGTTCAACCGATCCACTAAAAAGATCCGACTTAAAATAACGATTTATTCACGAATCGGACAACTCTATCGAATAAAGACCAACAAATTCCATTCGCTCGCGTCTATGACGCCCAAAATGCTGTCTAGGTAGACAGCTAACTAGCTTTTAAAACACAACCAACCAGATTAACGGGAGAAGGACTGTGCTTCTCAGTTCCACAGGACTTCACAGTATTTATTTTAACGCGAGTACAGCATAATCACTCTTCACATTTATAAACTCATACAATTTAAGAGTAAATAAGACGGGAGGCCACAGCAGTTCACGACACACTCCTCAACAACAGCTAAACAAAGACGTGTAAAACAACCATAAAACATCGACATAGCGATTTTATCAGTATAGTAACTACATACCTGTCTTATAACGCTAACATAATGTGCAATCCGTGGAGTTCAATGTTTCAACAACCAAACAAAGCTACTTACTCTCGGTGAACAGAAGCAGAATGCCACAGCGCACGTTCCCAATCCGTCCCGTCTTCCTCTCTTATCTTAAAAATAAATACTATATGCGCATTTTCGTGGGCTTTAAAAGTCTATACACATCGGCATGCATCATCTCTATGGACACAGATTCGGTCCCGGTCGGTGCGTTCATGCCGCAGCGCCTGAAATCCCACAGAAAGAGAACTAGCAGTGTGTTGTTGTGTATTGCGATGAATCAAAGAGATGGGAAGAAATCTGTCACAGTCAGAGTCTGTGTGTGGGGAACAAAGAGCCACACAGCCGCCTAGCGGACAGAGAGCGGAATTACACCTGCTGAGTCCAACACATCAAGGCGGCTGGTAAATGTTTGAGAAAATGAATATGAATATAATAATGTATTTCTAAAGAAGAAAAATATATTAATAAAATAAGAATGAATACGTTTGCGTGCTATTTTACGTGTAATTCAATTAAAGGGAAAGTTCAACCCAAAATTAAAATTCTGTCATAATTTACTCACCCTCATGTTGTTTCAAACCTGTATAAATTTCCTTCTTCTGCTGAACACAGTTGCTTGTAGCCAGTGACTTCTGTATTTTTTTTTTTTCATACTATGGAAGTCAGTGGCTACCAGCAGTCTTTATAATATCTTCTTCTTTGTTCAGTAGAAGAAAGAAATTCATACAGGGTTGGAGTGAGTAAATGATGAGAAAATTTTAATTTTTGGGTGAACGATATCTTTAAATTCACAAACTAATTACCTGTACATTTTACAAAAGTATATTATTTACAAAAAATTGTGTATGTATTGTCTACATATCTGTTGAAAAATGATGATTTTGTAAATGTCAATTTATTAAAATTTATAAAAACGTGTAAAATATTTATTAGTCTTAATATAATAGTTTTATTAAAAATAAAACTATTAAGACTAATAAATATTTTACACGTTTTTATTGTACTTAGGTGTTGTCTTCAAATGCATATAATTTCCAAACAATATACTTAAAATTGTATAAATGTTGTACATAACCTATATTTACAAATAAGTGATTATCTGCATTTAAAAAAAAACAACAAAAAAAAAACATTGCAGACAACAAAGGACAGAGCAATTAATTGTAGATTAAAACTTGCACTTATCCTGAATTTCCCCCTAAAAGGATCTTTAGTGTAATTTACATGTACTAAAATTGTTTAAAATTTATATGTATCAAAAATAATATCCAATAATTCTAAAAAAAACTTAATTTTGTAAAATGGAACCTGGATTTAGATTAACTGCGAGTGCAAACCTATACTCCACCACCATCATCATCATTGCTCATAGCATTAGCAGACAAGATATGAGAATTATATTTTGTCATTCTGTATAGGGACATCCACAAATACTGAATGAGTTGATGGATAGATTTAAACCTGCATAACATTCACTCTAGATATACAAAATGCATGAACGCTAATATACACATCATTTAATTTTAATGTTTCTGAATGGAGTCCAGTCTTCAGTGTCACATGATCCTAAATTAATCATACTAATATGCTGATTTGGTACTCAAGAAACATTTCTTATTACTATCAATACTGGAAACAGTTATTTGATGAATAGAAAGTCTGAAAGAGCAGCATTTATTTGAAATCTATTAATTGACAAAAGCAAAATTCCCTGCAAAGCATTGAGAGAATGAAGCAAATCAGACTTGACAGTTTTCTTTTATTTAGACAACCCAAATAAAAGGCACATAAAACATTGCGCAATGTGTTTACATAATTATTCTTGACATACATTTAAAAAAAATGTAGGAATGTTTTTACCTTTCTGCTAACCAAAAAAAGCCTAGTCTTCATATATATACAAAATTACCAATGTTAATGTTCTAATACAAAAAGTCTTATAAAAGGTTATTTTACTTGTGTTTTTCCTTGCATGTGTCTATCATAACTACCACGTTCTCTGAGCTAAATGTTTTTGTACAAAGATATACATTCATCGGCCTTCACATGGGTTTGCCAATTTAATCAAAAGGACATGAAAGGACTGGACTCATTTTAAACTCTCCGATCCAAAACCGAACACAAAGTCTTTTCTTGTTTTCCCCCCATTAATGTTCTTTAAAAGATACTGATGCATAAGGAGTAACTTCATGAGCAATACTTTATAGGATATAAAAAAAACAAAAACAAATTCATAATTCCTCAAACATGGCAACTTGATATTTCATATGCAAAATAGATTCTAAATCTCTACACACATTTGGTAAACAGTTAAACTGCAGTTGGCCGCCCAGGCAGTTTCCATCGCTGAGCACTGCTCGTCTTATCTGAGAGAAGACTGATGTGTTTCACGGTGGCATTTTCAGACATGCAGTTCAGGCACAGAAGTGACGCCATTACGGAAGGACAAACATTTAAATCACAAGCACAATTAAGAACCCTTTCGTTTGTTTTTGTTTTTTGTTGTAGTGTTTTCAGTCACATTCCTCGAATTCCAGTTCTCAGTCGAAATAATCCGCCTTTACCGAAGGCAACATTTCAAAACAAACAAAATGAAAACGTAAATAGGCCATTGAGCGATTTTAGCTTTCACATCTCTACATGTAAGTCCATGTAATACTAACTTAAGACCAAAATGCTTTGCTACCAGGTCAACGCTGGTTTGGAAACACTGGGGGTGCGAGTTAATACAAACTAAACCTTCTTCTGGCGATTTACGCCCAGGCGGTGGTAGCTATGACATCATAATTTAAAGTACGATCACATTCACCTGGTTTTACTCTTTGTTTGAGACTCATTCACATCACACAAGCGCACGCAACCTTGGTTTAGAGGCCCACGTGTGACTACATACCTTGCATCGGTTTCCCCGTATCATAACAAAAAAAGGGGTACGACAGCTGTCCGGCTCGGTCAAAAGGAGGCATATTGCTTATTATATCCAAAAGGGAAAGGATAATCGAAGAGAAAAACTAGTTTGGGGATATCTGCGCAAGCCGATTCTGTTATTTTTAAACAGGGTTACTCCAAACAATATGACAAACCCTGAAAATTTGAAGGCAGTTTTGGTTTTTACTGTGACTGGGGTAAACGAACAAGCAACAGAGGTTAACTTTACGCTCCTGTGACGGACAATCACGTCAACGGCTGAAGAGTATATGGCACCTCGACCTCTGAGGTGCGTCTAAGTTTTCGCCAATAAAGGGAACTATGTTTAGTGTGTTAACTGCGTAGAAAATTAGGTCTGGAAGAGAGCGTTAGGCGCGATTCTGTCCACTACAGGAGCAGAGTAAGTTGGGACACCCTCAGCAAATTTCCTGAGCAAAAGGTCCTAAGAAAAAACAGCCCTCGTCCTTCGGAAAGGATGAGCAGAGACGTCACGGTTACAAAACTAAATGCTCTTAAGAATAAAAATGGACCTTTCAGTGTTGAAGTCGGCCACTTGGTGACCAGGCATCTATACGAACACTCAAAATATTTGATCTAAAATAATACTGCCGTCAGAATAATCACCAAAGAGATATGTGTTCAGTGCAAGATTGTAACTGTAAATGTTCAACCCCACTAAGCAGAAGAATATCCCAGCTATTGAAACAGAACGTAATTATTCTACAATCAGGAATGACCAACTCCAAAGATTACCTATAAAGAATAATAATTATAATCATAATAATAATAATAAAAACACAGCTACAGATTAAAAGGCTTACAATGAAAGGAGGCCTTTTAAAAACTTAATCTAAATTTTCCTCATTTGTAGAGTATTGTCTCAAAAAAAAAAAAAAAAAAAAAAAACCTCTCATCTTCCATTAATGGAAGCCACTGTCCCTTTTGTTGTACGTGACTCATTAAAATGCATAAAACTATGAAATACTGATAAGCAAGCTAATGTAACAAAAATAAAAATCCTCACAGTTAATATCTGCCAAAGTCCTTAAACCGTTAACACTAACGATGAAACGGCGACGCGCTCCGCTTCAAACAGCCGACTGGCAAGGATTTTCTGGCACTAGAAAAGTGAAATCACCAAACATACAGCATGTCAGTCTTCCACTCCATGCAATAACTATTTTTTCTGTCCGTCACTAAACTCTAGACAATCTCTCAGCTGAGCGAAGGAGACGCAAAGTGCCAGCTAACATCCACATGATTCCTTGCCGCTGCGGACTGTCACTTTCCTATACTCGCCATTCCTCCAGGCTCTTTTTTCCCTCACAGCTGGAGAGGAAGACTAAAACGGGAGACATGAGGTTTACTAGGAGAAGGCGGGTGGGATGTTAGGTTCTACCAGGGCGGGGTGGAAGGCAGGACCTGTGAGAGGAAAGACATGCTTTCCATCGGCCTCATGGCGATGTTGAGCGGGCCGGTGATGTTCATTGACATGGGCGAGGTGATGGCGACGGGATGGGCGATGTTCATGGGCGCCGTGGCTGGGATGTTGACCGAGGCGATGTTGACGGGAGCAGTGATGGTGACTGGATGCTGAAGGCTGATGGGGGAGGTAATGTTGACCGTGTTGGTGGTGATGTTCATCTGGGCGGCGATGGTGACGGGGTTGCTGGCGCTGCCGCGGTTCATGGCCGTAGTGTTGGACGCGGTTGAAGCAGTGACTGGTGTGACTGATGCAGAGTTGCACACGTTGTTAGAGTCTGACCGGAAAAAGTAAAAAAAAAAAGGAAAGAGTGAATAAAACATTGGGGTGATTTCTAGGGTTACACTGTGGGAAAGACATAAAATGCAGGGTTCATTAATAAAGATGGCCTTTGGTAGTGTGAGAGTTTCGGGGTAGTTGTGCTATATTGCCACTGAATAGTTTATATTTATTAATCTTACACATCCATTTTTACATTTGGTTTACTTTCATGTATTCTACATTGCTGTTGCACATTTGACACCAACATAATTTTATCTTGCTGCTTAGATTTTGTCAGAAATTGTTTGTGATAGTCTTGAAAGTATCAGTAAAACCTGCATTACGTACTTTTTTTTTTCTTTTAGCAAAAGCTTAACAATATCTTGTTTTTAAGAAAAAGCAAAAGTAGTAAATAAAAAAATATTATTTGTAAAAAAAAAGAAAAAAAAAAGAAGATTTTATGAAAATGATAAATACTTCTAGTAAATATAATACATTGTTAAAGACAAATGTTTCTAAAAACTTTTAATTTTCTTTGTAAATAAAATTATGGATTTTTTGGTCAAAATGTAACATTTTATGAAAAACTAATATTACTAGTAATTATAAATTGGTTAAAGAAAAACGTTTCTAAAAGAAATGTTTAAATGTTTAAATTTTCTCTGTAAAAATGTATTTTTTTTTGTAAAAATGTAATATTTTATGAAAAATATAAATATTTCTAGTTATCTAATAGTAGTAGCTTTAAAATACATAGTTCATGTGGTGGAACTAGTGAAAAATAAAAATCAGAACTGAACAAAAAAATCCTTAGAGTTAAGGCCTGAATATCTCTTACTTTTTACCTAACCTCTACATATTTGAAGATCTAATATTCACGGTAGACAGCTAATATTTGTGGACTTTAAAATGCAAGGTTGGTGAAAAAAAACATTTAGCACCTAATATAACCATAAGTGAACAAACAACCATTCCATTTTGTAATGGCCACATCAAATCACACAGGTGGCAAACAGTCAGCAAACATTAATGTATGTGGCAGGATCAAGAGAAACCAGTAGTACCTCTCTAAGTGTGAAAGTCATCCCAGAGTACATCTGAAAATTGGAAAAAAATAAATGGAATACCTTTGTTACAGGGGGAGGTGAAGCCGGCCTGGCCATGGGTCTTAAGGTGGCTGGTGATGTAAGCGGCACTCAGCATCTTCCCGCAAATGTTGCAGGTGACCTTGCCTTCATGCCGTATCATGTGTGAACGCAGGCGGTCTTTGGTGGCGAAGGCGGATGTGCAGGCCTGCAGTGACGGAAAGATAAATCAGTGTATGGACAGAGAGCGACAGACCAATGAAACACACATGAAGTCGGTTACCAACTTACCGTTACTTGGCATTTAAAGGGTCGTTCTGTGGAGTGTACGTGCTTGACATGACAGCTAAGATGATCCGGCCTGTTGGAGAGGTAATCGCATACAATAAAAAAATGACATCACTGTACATGGATGAGCTGCATGACAATGGTTAAACTGATAATCATGAGTAATCACGATTATTTTCATTTTAGACATTTCTTTTTACATTTCATTAGAATTATTGCACTTTCACATAAGCACAAATCAAGAGAACATCAACCAGGCTTATTTTACCTCATCTAGTTTCCTGATGCATTAAATTTCTCAAATAAATTAACACAGTTTTTACATTATGAAAACTGGTACAACACAAAGATTTCTAAAGCTAAACCAGTGAAATTCCTAATATTAACTCCAACAACTGCAATTCATGTTAATGTTTTTCTATTAAAACAACAACAAAATTTAATTTGTGTTGTGGCACAGAGGTTGCACGCATTTACTGAGCAACCACAATCAGAAACAACACAGTTAAGATTTACATTTGGCTTTATTATAATCCAAACGACTGAAAGAAAACAGACAGGCTAGGGGTGGGCGATATGGCAAAAATATCATATCATGATTTTTTTTTTTAAATATCACGATTTCACGATTTTATCACGATTCTTTGTCAAGTTAGTTTTACTATTTTGTCTGAGCAGTACAGCCAAAATAATTTCCCTGTTATAAAGACAAAGCCTTTCAAGGTAACAAAATATAAAAAAGAATGGTGGATATTTAGGCCAAAGTGGACGAAGATAAAAAAATCTTCATTCGTCATTATTTTATCTGTGTTATTAAAAATAAGAACAAAGATACACATTACAAATACACATAATATACAAATAAAACAAACAGTGTTTTATTTTCAGGTACAATAGGCATATTTAGCAGGAATATTCAAGAAACTGAATGAACAAATACAAAAATAAAACACTATATAGATTGATTCCTATTAAAGCAGCTGTATTATTTTTTTCTGTCAAGAGTAGCGAGTTATTTTTTTCTCTTTGAGTTTTTTTGTTTGAACATTAAGGAATAAAAATTCTGTCATCTGTCTGTCGATTCTGTCATAGTGTTTTATATTTATACCATCATTTACTCACTCAAAATTAGTTTTAAACCTGAATGAGTTTCTTTCTTCTGCTGAACATACATGCTATTTTGAAGAATGTGGGTAACCAAACATTTGACTTCCATTGTATTTTTTTCCTTCTATCAAATTCAATGTGGTCCAGCAACTGTTTGGTTACCCACATTCTTCAAAATATCTTCTTTTGTGTTCAGCAAAAGAAAGAAATTAATACAGGTTTGGGACAACATGTGAGTGAGTAAATAATAACAGAAATTAAATTTTAGGGTGAACTATCCTTTTAATGACAGTCGGCAGCATGTTTAGTTCTGTCCCTTTAAGACCTGCACGCATCTAATATACAGGCACGCATCCGTTTGTCTGAACTGTTTACTTTCATTTTAGACATAACCAACTGAGTATATACATAAACCTTGTGTGTTTTGACAATATTAGCGCAAAAGATAACTTAGTTGAGTAATCAGGTTAGACAGGCTTTTTAGTGTGCGCGCTTCAGGTGTACGGGCTCAGAAAAAGCGCAGGTCAGACCAGCGCGTGACTGAAATGTTTAACCGGCGAGGCTTTAAAACACACGCAAATAATGTACTTTTGTGATTGCAAATAAGTGCAGTGTCCCGTGAGTGTAACTCTACCGCTGAGTTAACACTGAATGTATGTGGCGTTGTACAGTATATTGATACGGAGGCGCCAGAACTGCAGCTGAAAGAATGTGTGCTGTAGCACGATACTACGATATTTCTCCAAAAGCAGATTGTGGAGACATTTTTATCGTCCACGATCAAAAATCGTCATATCGCACACCCCTAAGACAGGCTGTATTGTACTTTCATTTGAGCAAAATATTGAGGAGGAAATTGCTAAATTGACGCATTTTCAGATCTTCTGCACTGTTTTTTTTTTTTTTTTTTAAAGGAGAGAGAGTGCATGGTTGCCAAGTTGGGAAGAATAAGTAAAACACTAGGCAAAAATATATCCATTTAAGAGAAAAGCTGTGATTGGTGGATTTAAACTTTTGACATCTGGCAACCGCAAACACATCAATTGAGGAGACTTGTCAAATAAAAATAAGACATTTTCAGGATAAATAACCAGTAGACAAATATTACATATGACGACACTACTGTCTTATTTAGAGATGCTTTACAGCAGAATTTGGATTTGTCTACTTTTTAAAGCATTTTGCATCATTGATTCTATTATTTTCATGTTTATTACTGTAAAGCTGCTTTGAAACATTATATGTGATCCTGGACCACAAAACCGGTCTTAAGTAGCACAGGTATATTTGTAGCAATAGCCAAAAATACATTGTATGGGTCAAAATTATCGATTTTTCTTTTAAGCTAACAGTCATTAGGATTTTAAGTAGAGATCATGTTCCATGAAGATATTTTGTAAATTTCCTACTGTAAATATATCAAAACTTAATTTCTGATTAGTAATATGCGTTGCTAAGAACTTAATTTGGACAACTTTAAAGGCAATTTTTTTCAATATTTTGTTTTTTTTGCACCATCAGATTCCAGATTTTCAAACAGTCCTATCAAAAAATTGACCCTTATGACTGGTTTTGTTGTCCAGGGTCACATATATTGTATAAAGTGCTATAAGTGACTTAACATGCAAGACATATTCAAGACATATTGGTTTCTCATGAAAATCAACCATAAAACAAAATCAAATAATGTTTCTCTGAAGAGAATCGAGAATTGCTGAACATACCGAGAGAAGCCTTTCCCACAAACGGAGCAGATATACGGCTTGTGGACGCCGCCATCATGCGAGCGCACATGATAGGTCATGCGGTCCTTCCTCTTGAAGCGCTGGTGACATATGGGGCACTCGAAGGGCTTCTCGTCCGAGTGTGAGAGCTTGTGGCGGTTGAGGTGGTAGACGTCACGGAAGGCCTTGCCGCACATCTCACAGCCGTGGTTCTTCTTCACCGGTTTGGGGGGTTTCTTGGGTACAGCCGGCTGCTGCTGCTGCGGCAGGACCGACATCACACCTGCGGCCGTAGATGCAGAGGTGGTGGCTGTGGTGAAGATGCCCGCCACCGTGGAGATGTAGGAGGGGTTGCCGTTGTTATCGCGTGGCACAGTGGAAATGAGAGGCACCATGGTGGGCGCTGTGGTTGTCTTCTTGGGCCGTGACACCATCTTAATGCCCGTGTGACAGGACTCATGCCGCCGGAGGTGGTAACTGTCCCGAAAGGCCTTGTTGCAGTAGCCGCATATGAAGGGAGTCTTTGACTTGGGCTCCTTCTTTATTACCACCTGACCACCGCCGCCACCACCACCTCCTCCCCCTCCTCCTGTCCCGCCGCCCATGTTGTCTTTGAGGAGGTCAGCCGCACTGACTGGGGGTTTCTGGTCAAGCGGGATGGGAAGAACAGGCTTTTGATCCTGCGGCTCAGAGTTGAGCAGCGGGAGCAGGCTGTTCTGATGCTGGTGGTGGAGGGCTTCATTGGCCTGCTAAGATAGAAAGAGAAGACATCTTAGCATGTTGAACAATTCTTTGAAGCTTTTAGATCTGAAACAAATCCAAAACTGTCATAAAGTGTATTTTAACACATTATCGTTAAAACATTTTTTTTTTTGTATATTTTTGAAGGATGTTTATGCTCACTAAGGCTGCATTTATTTAATCAAACATACAGTAAAACAGTAATATTGTAAAATATTTTTACAACTATGTTTTCTGTTTTAATATATTTTAAAATGTAATTTATTCCTGTGATGTAAAGCTGAATGTTCAGCAGCCATTACTCCAGTCTTCAGTGTCACATGATCCTTCAGAAATCATTCTAATATGCTGATTTTGTGCTCAGGTAACAATTCTTATATCACCAAAGTTGAAATATTTTTGTGGAGACCATGATACTTTTTTATAGGATTCATTGATGAATAGAAAGTTGAAAATGGCATTTATTTGAAATAGAAATCCTGTGTAAAATTATAAATGTCTTTCCTGTCAATTTTGATAAATTTAATGCATCCTTGCTGAATAAATGTGTTAATATATTTATTAAAGGGGGAATTTTTTTTTTTTTTTTTTTTACTTTTTGAAGAGAAACTCAAAATGCTCTATCATTTTCTCTATACCTACAATTTTTATGGTATGGTTGATACTTGATAAATGGATGATATTAAAGTTTTATACAATTTTGACTAAATATATTAAAATGAAAACCAAAAATTAGTCATTTTAAGGCTAAAAGGGAATTTAGGCACCACAATACTACAGTACGAAAAAACAAATATTAATTTTAAGATTTCTAAAAATTACATGTAACAGGATTATTTAATTATTTGTACTTTTAAAAATTAAGTGAGTGTTAAGTGATGACAAAGGTTTAATTTAAATACTAAATACCAGCCAATATTTATTCAATATTAAACGATAATCTTCTGTAATAAAAACTGAACACATGATGCAAACTCATAGCCTGAGCTGTGTGAAAAGCCTGGCTGTGAAATTATGGGCCAGTGTTGCTACTGGCCAGTATGAGGTAGACACGACCTCAGCTGAGAGACGGTGTTAAATGTTTAGCAAAAATAGAAACTGACTCATTTCCAAGGCATCTGTGCAACTTGGAAAACAAGAGAAGCCCTGACTGGGACCTAGCAGGGGGACAGTCAGCTGTTCAGAAAAGTGCAGGATGACTAATGAGATATTGGAGAGAGTGAGAAATCTGGACAGAAAGTGAGAGAGAGAGAGAGAATGAGAAGGAATGTGGACTATAATGCATTCAGATGTAAGATGTAAGATGTCTATAAAAAGCAATCAACTCTTTAAGAAAAGAGCAACATACTTGAAGATGAGAAAAAGCAGATGCATAAAAAAAGATGTAATTCTTGGCAAACATAATCCCTGTGTGACTAACTGGAATCTTTAGATCACGTTAGGGCAAGATGCGAATGTGCTGACGTGTGCATCATATCAGAGACTTCAATGCTTTTGCACAAGAAATTAACAGCTTCCTGCAGCCTGCAAACATAAATCTACTGCATGTAAAATGATCTGAGTCTGTAATGAAAGTGGTTCCTCATGTGACTGGCCTCACAGGCTCAGGACGTTCTGCTAAACTTACATCATGTCATACACAACAACGACTGCAAAATACACATGGTGAGACTACATGGTCAAAGGAGCAAGTCTGAAGGCAGAATGTTCATATGGATCTTTTCTATAAGTGAAGGTGGGACATATGCGGCCAAGCATCAAAACTGCCATAAAAGTATCCAATACATTTTGTAAATTCTTGCAGTTCTTAAAGGGATACTCCACCCCAAAATGAAGATTTTGTCATTAATCACTTACCCCCATGTCGTTCCAAACCCGTAAAAGCTTCGTTCGTGCTCGGAACACAATTTAAGATATTTTGGATGAAAACTGGGAGGTTTGTGACTGTCCCATTGACTGCCAAGTAAATTACACTGTCAAGGCACAGAAAAGTATAAAAAAACATTGTCAAAATAGTCCATCTGCCATCAGTGGTTCAATCTGAATTTTATGAAGCGACGAGAATACTTTTTGTACGCAAAGAAAATAAAAATAATGACATTTATTCAACAATTCGTCTCCTCTCTGTCTCTCTGTGTCAGCGTAGCGCCATTTTGGAGAGCATCCAATGGACGCAAAGTGCGTACGCTATTCTCTGTCATCAGTAATGCATGGATACGTATTGTATGTTTATTTTAGGGCTGCAACAACTAATTGATAAAATCGATTATTATCGATAATGAAAATCATCGACAACGATTCTCATTATCGATTAGTCGGGTCTGCCCACAGTGCACGTCCAACTTCAGCTGGTCGCGTCAAATTACAGCACTGAATAATGCATTTCTATGGCTAAAATGCATCTAAAAACAGTGGAGGAAACAGAAGGAGATGCTGCGGGAGAAGTATGTGATCCAAGCTGCACAAAACATGAGAATTCTTTATTTTAAGCTTTAAGTTAATGCATTAGCGTAATGGCTTGCCCTGTCAGGTGCTTTGACAGATGCGTGTGTGTCCTCAGCGCAAACACTTTCAGTTTACAGTCATATCCTTATCTGTAAATGTCACAAATTCACGCGAGCATTTCCATTTTTGTATAAAGTTCCGTCCTGACAGTCTGCGTTAAATTTAAATCTTTACTGAACGAGCACGAGCGCGGCGGGCGCGTGAACGCGCGTCAGAGGGGGATTAATATTCAGCGCAAAAACATTCATTGTGCTGAAATAACTGTTGTTGAACATTAAATTAAGGTTTAAAAGACAACATGTAGTGCACGTATTTTATGAGAGTAGGAACTGAAAAAGGATAACCGCATGTAATTGTCTGAATATAAATATCAGATGCTTCATAGCCGCCTTTTACAGGATAAAGAAATTACAGTAAACGTGACTGTGATTAAAAAGTTGGTTAACACGGAGTTTGTGTTTTTATTCATCTTTATTATCTTAATTTTTGATGAAGAGATTTAAACAGTGCTTAAATTTATTAAAACAAATGTATTTAAGGTTTATAACAAATAATGTAAGCTTTGTGCCACTGCTGCTCTAAACTAACAGTATTGGTGTTTACTAAAATCATTTTTTAGCTATCTGTATTGGTTAGTCCTCCAATATGCGTAATCTCTTTAGTAACAGTAGGCTATTTCTAATGCTATAATATAATTATTTCTGTTATCTATGAAAGAATGAAAGATCTATGAAAGATTTTTTCAGATACCCAATTACAGTCAAAAAGTAGCTAACCAATGGCAGCAAGAATGCATGCTGTTATGAAAGGCAGGAGGCTATTTTTTTATTATGTGAATAAATATTTAGTTGTTTCAGTTTGTTATTTGCCCAAGAAATGACAATAACATTTTTAGATTTAAACAATTCTTTGACAGATTCCTAAAATATTTGTGTTCTCTTTATGACAGGTGGTCTAATAAATTGTTAAACACTGTATGTTTTCATAGCATTCAGTTGGCATGTTTGTTTGAAGGACATTGGGCAGAATGTGAAAGTGTTTTTGTCAATAAAATAAGAAGAAAATTTAACTAAAAAAAAAAAAAAAAAAAATCGATTAATCGAAAAAAAATAATCGGCCAACTAATCGATTATCAAAATAATCGTTAGTTGCAGCCCTAGTTTATTTAAGGTTTGATTTGAACAGAAACCGTATATCCATGTGTTACTGATGACAGAAAATAGCGTACACACTTTGCGTCCATCGGATGCTCTCCAAAATCGCGCTATGCTGACACAGAGAGACAGAGAGGAGACGAATTGTTGAATAAATGCCTTATTTTTATTTTCTTTGCGTGCAAAAAGTATTCACGTCGCTTCATAAAATTCAGATTGAACCACTGATGGCAGGTGGACTATTTTGACGAAGTTTTTTTTATACTTTTCTGTGCCTTGACAGTGTAATTTACTTGGCAGTCAATGGGACAGTCACAAGCCTCCCGGTTTTCATCCAAAATATCTTAAATTGTGTTCCGAAGACAAACGAAGCTTTTACGGGTTTGGAACGACATGGGGGTAAGTGATTAACGACAAAATTTTCATTTTGGGGTGGAGTATCCCTTTAAATATCATTTGCATATTCAAACATGCCAAATCAAGATGGCAATTTTTATATTAATGCCACTAAACATTATTGGTTCATGCATGTTTGAATATGTTTGAAATGTCAAATGACATTTGAGAGCTACTGTGGAGGGGAAAAACGATCTGTTAACAAAAAGCTACTTCACATCTTTTTTTTTTTTAAAGATTCATTTTTGGCATTTTTGCCTTTACTATGATAGGACAGATCAGAGCTGACGGGAAGCGAAGTGGGAGAGAGATAGGAAGACGGGATCGGGAAACATCCTCGAGTCAGGATTTGAACTCGGGACGCCAGTAGCACAACAACGCTGTATGTCAGAGCGCTGTCCACAAGGCGCTGACAACTTTACATCTTTAATAAAAAACGTGGAATATAGTGCAATACAACTATTACAGTATTATTACAGTAATTCAATTTTGGAGTATGACAGCATCTGTTTACACTCAATTTCACTGTAAAAAGGCAGTGTTAAAATTCTTCTAAAAAAAAACAAATAAAAAAAGTCAATCTCATATCGGTTTAAAATGACATGAGGGTCTGAAAACGACGAGAATAAAAAATTTTTTTAGGGTAAACTATTAAAAACCACAATAGATAGGAGAGGATAAAATAAGTTGGTAACACTTTACTTAAAGCCTTTATGAATAATGCATTATAAAGGATTATTAAAGGGTATAATGCATTGCAATTATTCATAACGTGCATTGTAATACATTATATCTTGTCATAAATAATAATAATCAAATTCAAAATGCATAGTGTAACAATGAATTGATAAGTGTTATAATGTATTAACTGTGGTTACTATTATTCATGAGATTGTACAATGCCTTATAAGGTGCATTACAAGGCATAATTAATGCATTAAACTACTTTTATAATGCATTATACATAAAGGCTTTAAGTAAAGTGTTACCAATAATTTATTTATTTATTTATTTTAATGTTGGCCAAAATCCATTACAGGTTAAGAAATAATAACTACACAAAAACACAACAGAACGTGATTATAAATTAAAGAACAAACAACAAATTGAATTTCAGGCAATTACTGAGAACAGAAAAATCCAGCATAAGTGAAATAAACAAGGTTTTATAATCACAATAAAGCAAATCTTGCAATACAAAATAATACTCTCCATAAAATAAAATAAAAAAAATGAAAATTAAATAAAAATATTAAATAAAAATAAATAAAAACATAAAAAGCAAGATTTTGTCTAATCCAAAAAAAAAAAAAAAAGTCTTCAGGTAGAGAGGAAAAAATTTGAGTGGAGGTCAGTAGACCAAAACTTGCTCATAACGGGTGGGGTGGGGTTTTGGTGGGGGGGGGGGGGGGGGGGGGCACAACCCTTAGCGCAGGGCCTAAAACAAGAGCAGCTGAAAGACTACACGACTATTAGGCTCCCGTTCTGCAGCTGCCTGCATTGTCCCATTGGTCACGGCATCCAGTTGGTGGGGTGGGGGGTGGGCATTCACCAACACAATTGTACCACTGAGGAAATATAGTAAAGCCTACAGTAATGAGAGACCTACAGGCTGGACCTGCCTCCAACGACGGCTGGAGAAACACTATGCCACATTAAAGCTTACAGTCTATCTTAAAAGTATGTAAGAACAGACATGTTCATTCTGCATTTTCACCTAAAAACCACATAGGAGGTCTTTGTGAGCTTGATTAGGTGACCTCGCTCTACAAAATGTGCAATTAGATGGGACACAGCTGCTTTGGGAGCTTTGAACATTGTTAACCCAGCACTATTTGCTGGTATGGGTTAGCAGTCGTTCTGTGAGTATATTTGTATTTGGATGCATTCAAGTTTGCCAAGCATAAAGCATTCAAACAGTGACAGCGGCCTGCTCTTCATGCCGCTTGGATGATTTTGATACAAATCCACATTGAAGGCTGAGGTCACTCCAACAGAAATAATATGGAGGTTGAGCAGTATAAATAAAAATGCAAGAACACTGTAGGTCCTTCAAAACGCAGACCTAAATCTGACAAGCGTGACTAAACGCAAAATGAAATCTGAAGCAAACTTGCTGCATTTAAAATATGCTGCTATTGTGAGCCTATATTTGAATGATGGTATTGGCACATATGTTAATCTGCATTGTGTGCACAGCCATAATGTGGAAAATGGAATTGGGATTCACAATACGATATAAAAACTGACACACTCTGATCTGCTGCACAGGCCTCAAAACTTTAACCGTGATCGGTGAAGACGGCAGATGCATGGTTAAATCTGTTTAAGCCTATTACAGCCATTCCTGTTGGTGAAATAGAAAAAAATTGCTTATTAGCAATGCCAAAATTAAACATTTGTGGTATCAAAACCAACAGATCTGCTCATGTAATCTGTCAAAAAAACAAAGGCAAGAACAGGAGCAAGCAGAACTCCTTTACTCCAAAGACAGAAGCCAGTGAATCAGATTCTTGTTTGCTGCAGACGGATTAGGAGATGCCTGTTGGGAGCCGGACAATGCCTCGCTCATGAATAACCTCTGACGCCTGAAGAACAATGAGGAGTGACGCGCTAGACTCATTAGATGCTTCATCACATGGGTGCAATCAAGCAGAATAAAAATTAAGCACGTTTTTACACCAATTTTTAATAAATCCCTGATCTTGTGGTTTTAAAACTGAGGTAGATAAAGATTTCATAGCTACAGCCATATTAGGGAGTTATAAGGCATTTTAGAAGAACTTTGAGGAATATTTTAGGAAACAAACATTGTGTTGTTTATCACTTAAATGGTCAGTAAATTCTGATCGTTACTGACAATATCTAGATCAGCATTTGAGGTAAAGCTTGCACAAAATCAAACATGGATTATGAATGGTGCATGCAAGATGTCGGAGGATGGAAGCAGCGTGAAAAAACTTCTGAGGGTCCTTCAGCAGATAAACATACATAATGTGGTCAAGAAAGTTTCAGATAATGTAACAATGAATCTATGCTCACAGAAAGGGCTAAATCTGATGTTAGAGTTGATTGCAAAATTGTTTCAGTATGTGTCCAATTAAAAATAAGTGTTAAGATGATGTTGACGACGATGAAGCACACACTGAAGAAGTAACAAGCCTTCCTACCGTTAACTCCCAACAACATTTTGGACATTGTCTGCTTCTATTTCCAAGTAAATACATTTTGGGAAACTTTTCTGGAACAAAGCCTAGACCCTTAGAGCGCTTCAAATGTTTTCTCTCCCAAGAGAAAAGTTAATAGAAAAAGCTTTGAGACACCACTTTCTTATACTACTAATAATACTACGAACTTAATATACATATCTTGACTATATATAATAATTGGCTTGATCATTTTTTTTTTAAACAATACTACTTTTCTGCTCTGTTATTTAGCTTTCCTTAGCTCAAACAGTAGAGTATAGTGCTAGCAACATGTTCATGAGTTTGAAAGAAAGCAAGAACTGATAAAAATGTGTACCTTGAATGCAGTGTAAGTAGCTTTGTATAAAAGCACTGGTAAATTACATCATTCAGTGCATCTGTAAAGCATAGAACCTAGTAATTCCAATGCATTCTACAGGAAACAGTTTCCACAGGTAAAGTTACTCATTTAATCCATTGATTCTAAGTGAGAATTGCATAGCATTTTAATCTTAAAGGTTAGATGAAGCGAAGACTGCAAAACAACTTCGCATGAATATAGTGTGATCATTTGTGTCAAAAATCTGAAAATTATTCCACATATCAATTATCGGTTGCACTTTATTTTACAGTACGTGTACTTACATGTATATTCAGTGTACTTATAGTGTAATTACCTAAGAAAGTACTGGTAATATAAGGTAACTACATGGGGTAGGTTTAAATTTAGGGGTAGGTTCAGGGTTAGTACCTAGTTATTACCTAGTTATTGTAATTACTACAATAAGTACATAGTGTGTACATGAGGAAGAGGACTGTAAAATAAAGTGCTACCCAATTATCAGACACACAAACAAATACAATTATTATCAATATCACTGTTAAAATAATATTGGTTGATCTCTACAAAATGTCATTGAATCATTCAGCAAACAACTTGGGGAACATCACAGGAATTTGACATAAGCCTGAACAATATTTGTTACCTTTATGTTAACTTTAAAGTATAAGATCACATCAGATCAATAGTAAAAAGAGTTGCATGCTGCCAATAACAGCCATAACCTAAGCATTCACATTTCAGTGTAAACATGATGCACAGATTCCTCGTGCATCAGTGCAAAAGCTGCATTTGCACCTCACATACCAATGCAATTCATGCTTTAATAACATCAGTCATTGCATGCATAAGCTTATGTATGTCAGCAGCATGAGCATGGGCTGACTATACAGCACAGTTCAATTTCAAAACACCATTTTAAGATTAGAGAGAGAAAATAAATCTAAATTTAAGTGGTGTTTTCAAACTTAAACAACAACTGTTTATAACGACTGAGATTTTGGGGTACCATAATAGTGAATTTTGGGGTGTCGTAGTAGTGTCTGAAAATCCGAAAAGAACCTCTACAGTATTTCTGCCATCATATGCACGTTCTATTCGATTATGATGTCTAGATAGGCAGCTGAGAAGATCTTGAAACACAGCCATTATCCCCATGTTCCCTCCAATAAAAGTAGGGAGCTGCGTTAACAACAAATAAAAATAAATAACGTTAAAAGGAATTAAGGAGAACTAAGGAGATAGATTGGGAAAGAAAAATGAAGTATAAAAACATATAGCAAAACTGCACATAAACATCGTATTCTATTATTGCACACGTTGCGTCTGGTCAAAACATCCAAATTGTGTCATAACAAAATCAATGAGTACACAAAACTAAGGAATAAGCTGTCAGCTAAAAGTGTTTAACTTAAGACAAAAAAGCACGCAAAAAGAGTGTGAATGAGAAGGAGAAGGGAAAAAAGAGGGAAAGAAATCCCTTGAACGTCTCCCTCATAGTTCACAGCTGGAAGTCTGGGAGAGATGCAGCATTAGCGGCTAATGTGAGCTAGCTTAGCTACCATTGTTTTTACTGCCTTAAAATCCCGCTTTTAAAGCTCAAATCTCCGCGCTTCGCCTTGTTTCTAAGAGTCTCGATCGATTTTCTATTTTTCCCGCGCGGTTGGGATTTATTTCGAACGTCTGGCTTACCTGAAATAAAAATGAACTCCAGCTCGGCTCCATTGCAACACTTAAAAAAATCTGCAGGAAACCTACAAGAAATCTACAACAAAGCAGCTAAACATGGCAGCTGCTACAACTTCCTGTAACCCCGAGGGCCAAACCATTTCATCTGATATACGCGCTGCTGCTGCTGCTGCTGCTGCTGAGATTCTGCCAGCTCACTCCATCACAGCCCTGCACTCACAAACACACTTTAGAGCAACCATACTTTCTATTTTTAATCAAACATTTATGCATTATATCGTTAAACGGCGTTTAAGACGACAAAACGAAACTGAATGTCAACGATGTCGAAAGTAATAACCAGATAACTGTTAAATGAATGTGCATATTTTAGGTACTATATAAACAACTGACTAAAAGTAAAATTATTGAAAATGTTAAAAACATTAGACATTTATTTAGAAAAAACTTATTTGTTTATTTATTTATTTACCTGTCTGCTATCTGTCTGTCCAGATTTGTTGTACTCCTTAAGCTTGTTGCATCAAGTTAAAGCTGTTTCATCGAGAGAATATATTTATAATAGGCTTATATATATTAAAATAAATATTAAAATAATAATATATATGTGACCCTGGACCACTAAACCAGTCATAAGGGTCTTTTTAAATTGAGATTTATACATCATCAAAGCTGGATAAATAAGCTTTCCATTGATGTATGGTTTGTTATGATGGGACAATATTTGGCTGAGATGCAACTATTTGAAATCTGGAATCTGAGGATGCAAAAAAATCAAAATACTGAGAAAATCACCTCTAAAGTTGTCCAAATGAACTCCTTAGCAATGCATATTAATAATAAAAATTAAGGTTTCATATATTTACGGTAGGAAATTTACAAAATATCTTAATGTAACATGATCGTTATTTAATATCCTAATGATTTTTGTCTTAAAAGAAAAATCGATAATTTTGACCCATACAATATTTTTGGCTATTGCTACAAATATATCTGTGCTACTTATGACTGGTTTTGTGGTTTAGGATCACATATGAAATATATATAAGACATAATAAACATAGAAACACAGAAATACACAAGTACAACAAATAATAAAGTAAACAGATATTCAGTTTTGTTGTGCATGAAGTGAGTGGACCAAATGCTAATATTAAGATTATGTATATGGAGTAACCAAGACAGATGTCGAGGCGGTGCAAATTATGTTTTACTGATATTGTGTGTCTGGGGCAGATGGTGAGGGAGTGAAAACACAGATGATGTGCAAAATGTTAACAATAAAATGTATCTGTCTGTCTTTTGTTTGCTTGCAGTTTTTTATTTTGCTTAATTGCATATAAAATATGTTCATCCTCTAGCACAGCAGATGCAACTGTAACTTTAAAATTATCAACTTGGCAGCTGATTTTGAAGTGCTGTATTGTGCTTGAAAACTATATTATAAAGCATATTTATATTCTTAATTCAAAAGAAGTTCCAGAGTTTCAATTTTCCAAATCATTCCTATAACTAAGACTTTCATGAATTGAATTATTATTATTATTTTTTTAAAAACAGTTGGTTTTACTTATTTCCCAAAGGGTGAAATGTTGTCTTCTGTGTTTATAATACATTTCAACAAGCCGGAGTTGCTTGAAAATAATTCAGTAAGAAAAAGATGAGTGTAATGTGTCAGTACTTGGAATAAATGTTGTTTATTTTCATATTGTGGTATATGAGTTTGACTATTTATCATGCAGAAAATATTTTCATTAGTTTTCACACTCTCAGAGCAGGTAAGGACAAAATCTCTCATGAATTAGCATTGTTTCCCCATTCCAGCAGGTTCTTTTGAACAGTTTGTTTGACTGTTCAGGGACATTCAGAGATGTTGCATCTCATTGTATTTTTAAATCTTTGTGACATTGAACATTGGGACTCTTTGTCTGAATACAGTACAATGAGGGTTTGGATAGATGCCTGTGGTCAGCCCATTTCCCCCAGCTCACTCACTGAGGTCTTTTTCTGGTGACAAACAGACCTTTTTTTTCAAATGGAGCAATGCAAATTGTATTTTTTGCAGATTTTGTCATTTTTGTAGACAAATTATCCAAAGGTAAGTGTTTTTTGTGTGTGTCTATTTTATTACAATAATCAGTGTAATGGTCACGATGTTGTACAGTTTTCACTGAATGAATTTTATTTTATCGTCTTAACAAATTAAATGATATTCAGGATAATTGGGCCATTTTTCTCCAGTCACCTTAATGGCAAAAAGTGTCCCAATTTACCTACTGTAAATTCACCTCTATGTAGATGACACAAATAATCAAGCAATTAGATGAGGCAAGTTAAGTTAGATAAATTGTCTAAGCATTTATTTAACTCTCTTAAAACAATAATTCGCCCAAAAATGAAAATTTGCTAAAAATGTATTCCCACTCTGGCCATCCAAGATATAGATGAGTTTCTTCATCGGAACAGATTTGGAGAAATTACAGTTTAATTATGGTTTAAAGTTAAAATGGCTTAATGATGGATTTGTTTCTCACAAACACACAGCATTTCACTTCACAAGATATTAATTGATGAACTGGAGTCATGTTGTAGATAGTGATGTTTTTATTAGCTATTTGAACTCTCATTTTGGCGGCACCCATTCACTACAAAGGATCCATTGGTGAGCAAGTGATGTAATGTTGATGTAGTGATGTTAAATTTCTCCAAATCTGTTCAGATGTGGAAATACACTCATCTACATCTTGGATAGCATAAGACTGAGTACATTTTCAGCAAATTTTCATTTCTGGGTAAACTATTCTTTCAAGAAATAAAATTTTATGTTATATACTAGATGACAACATAACATAATATCTTTGCCTTTCCACTAATTCCTTGCTTTCTCCAGATTAAAAAATGGGGGACTGGTCAATTCTGGGCCGCTTTCTAACAGAGGTTCAGAATCATTCGACCGTCATCGGTAAGATCTGGCTGACGGTGCTCCTGATCTTTCGCATCTTGCTGGTGACCCTGGTTGGAGATGCTGTGTACAGTGACGAGCAGTCCAAGTTCACCTGCAATACGCTACAGCCGGGTTGCAACAATGTCTGCTATGACACTTTCGCCCCCGTCTCACATTTGCGCTTCTGGGTCTTCCAGATTGTGCTGGTCTCAACACCTTCCATCTTCTACATCATCTATGTGCTGCACAAAATCACCAAAGATGAGAAACTGGAGACAGAGAGGGTCCAGGCAGAGGCCATGGACCCCGTGGGAGACTATTCTGGGCAGCTGGAAGGGGACGGTGTTAGACTGGGATATGGACACCAGGGAGAAGAATGGGGTGGTCAGGATGAGGAAAGCGTGGAGCAAAGTCTCTTGCAGGATGATTTCGGTGAGGTTGCCAAGGATCCAACCACACTCTCCAGTCAGGTTCTCCTCATCTATATTGTTCACGTCCTGATTCGCTCTGTCCTAGAGATCACGTTTCTTGTCGGTCAGTACTACCTGTTTGGATTTGAGGTGCCTCATTTGTTCAGATGCGAAACGTACCCTTGTCCGACACGGACTGACTGTTTTGTGTCGCGAGCCACAGAGAAGACCATTTTCCTTAATTTTATGTTTAGTATCAGCCTGGGTTGTTTTCTCCTGAACATTGTGGAGCTTCACTACCTCGGTTGGATCTATATTTTCCGCATGCTGTGTGCTGCCTGCTTCCTGTGCTTCAGGCCAGAGAGGGAGCTGTATTCTCAACACAACCCTTTGCTGCTACGCCTCAGACACTCAATGCGGAGCAGGCTGGTCCTGCAGTCCCCCACAACCACCTTGTCTGAGGAAAAGACAGGGACGGCTTTGCTTTCACACGGCCCAGCCATTTCCTTCGAGACTGACTCTACTCTTGAATGCACCTCAAAGAGGAACCCAGAGGAGAGGGAATGCATGAGGCTGAAACTGGCCAACATGACTAGATTTACTGGCAAAAAGTCCTGGTTGTAATGTGTATTGATGGCATTGTAAATTTTAGTTTGAGGCCTGTTTCACACATCCTGACCGTATTAACAATTTACAGCTTTCACAATGCATGTGGCAGTTCTGCGTCCAAGAAGAAGCACTGAAAGCTGACCTTTGGAGTATTACATGCTAGAATCAGCTGAAAACAGACTGACTTATCAACATAATCTTTTGAAATAGAAGCTTTTGTATTAGAGCTACATGAAATGATGGAGTGACCTATTTGTTTGAAAAAAGACACCTGTTTTTAAAGGAAATACTTAATGTAAACTAACTTAATGTAAGAAATTCTGTAAAAATTCGGCCTAGTGTACTATGTTTATATGAGGGAATTTTCTGTATTGATTTTTGATAGGTGTTTCACTTGTATTTTGAATTTTGCATTGTGTTTTAGGGTTGTCTGTAAAAGGAAAACATACTGGTAATTCTCTATACTGGGACATTATCCATTTTTTTAATGAGTCTTTCTCCTACAATGTAGTAACCCAGTAACTCACTTTGAGTGTTTAGCTCTAAATGAGCCCACAGGATATGTGAAACAGGCCTGAAACCATTTAGTGATTGAATATGTTGTTGTGATCTTGTCAGCTGAGCTTGTTTGAGTTGAGTTGTTTTGTCGTGTTGTAATGTTCAATGCCATTTTGTGTTTGAATCAAATGCTTGCAATGCTTGACCTAAAAAAGTTGAACCCTTTTAGAGCTTTTATTATAAATCAAGATGCGCACCTTTCAAAAATTTTGAAATGTCATAAAAATGAATATTATATATTCAGCTAAACGTCCGAATATGACCATCACATTATGTATATTACATCTCCTTAATTGTATTATTACTTGACTGTTGTTTCACTAATGAGATCCATGAGATAATGACCATGATTTATTGTTTATTTCTTTGTGACACTGAGACACATATGATGTAGTGTCATGCACAACAACTCTTGGGCCAGTGCTTTATCTGCGCATGTAATACTTGCACATTAGGTTGATCTGAGTGTTTGTTTAGATTCATGTGCAGTGCAAATGCTTCTGTATATACACTGCACAGTGAGAGATTGCTTGATACTCAGAAAAAGTTAACATTTTAATGTATGTACATTTTTATTTTTTGAGAAACTGAAAAGTAAATATATTTTAAGCTGAACTTTTCTTAGATTTCATAGCATTGTTTCTTTTAAAAATAGGGCATATAGTGTCAGAAATATACAGTGTCACTTGAAAGTTTGTGAACCCCTTGCAGAATCTGTGAAAATGTGAGTAATTTTAACAAAATAAGAGAGATCATACAAAATGCATGTTATTTTTTTAATCAGTACTGTCCTGAGTAAGATATTTTACATAAAAGATGTTTACATTTAGTCCACAAGACAAAAATAAATAAAAAAATAAATAAAAAAAATAAAAAAATAGCTGAAATTATTAAAATAACCCCATGCAAAAGTTTGTGAACCGTTGGTTCTTAATACTGTGTGTGGTTACCTGGATGATCCACGACTGTTTTTTGTTTTGTGATGGTTGTTCATGTGTCCCTTGTTTGTTCTGAACAGTTAAACTGAGCACTGTTCTTCAGAAAAATCCTCCATGTCCTGCAGAATCTTCAGGTTTCTAGCATTTTTTGCATATTTGAACCCTTTCCAGCAGTGACTATATGATTTTGAGATCCATCTTTTCACACTGAGGACAATTGATGGACTCATACATTAAAAAAAGGTTCAAACATTCACTGATGCTCCAGAAGGAAACATGATGCATTAAGAGCCAGGGGGTGAAAACTTTTGAACAGGATGAAGATGTCCAAATTTTTCTTATTTTGTAGAAATATATATATTTTTCCATTTAGTACTGCCCTTCGGAAGCAACAGAAGATACTTGCATGTTTCCTGGAAAACAAATTAAGTACAATTTACCTTGATCTTCAAATTCAAAAAGTTTTCACCCCCCGGCTCTTAATGCATCGTATGTCCTTCAGGACCATCAGTGAATGTTTGAACTTTTTTTAATACTTATGTTTGAGTCCCTCAATTGTCCTCAGTGTGAAAAGATGGATCTCAAAATCATACAGTCACTGCTGGAAAGGGTTCAAATATGCAAAAGAATGCTGGAAACCTGAAGATTCCACAGGACATGGAGGATTTTTCTGAACAACCATCACAAAACAAAAAACAGTCGTGGATCATCCAGGTAACCACACAGTATTAAGAACCAACGGTTCACAAACTTTTGCATGGGGTTATTTTAATAATTTCAGCAATTTTTTTGTCTTGTGGACTAAATGTAAACATCTTTTATGTAAAATATCTTACTCAGGACAGTACTAATTAAAAAATAACATGCATTTTGCATGATCTCTCTTATTTTGTTAAAATTACTCACATTTTCACAAATTCTGCAAGGGGTTCACAAACTTTCAAGTGGCACTGTATATGCTACCATGCAAAAGTTAAAATCTGTTCACCAATGTATACTGAAAAAAATATAATGGTTTCCACAAAATATTAAGCAACTCAACTGTTTTCAACATTGATAATAGTCATAAATGGTTCTTGAGCAGCAAATCAGCATATTAGAATGATTTCTGAAGGATCATGTGACAATGAATACTGGAGTAATGGCTGCTGAAAATTCAGTTTTGCAATACAGAAATAAATTGCATTTTAAAATATATTAAAATATAAAAAAAATATTTTAAATTGTAATAATATTTCACGATATTACTGTTTTACAGAATTTTTTGATAAAATATGCAGTGTAAGAGACTTCTTTCAAAAGCATGAAAAAATTTAAACAACCTCTAACTTTTATAACAGTTTGGTATACTTATATGTTTTGTCCATCACCAAAAAGAGAAAAGAGCACTTAACATAGAACAATGCATGCTTGATCAGAAAATGATTTAAAGAAAAGGAATGTATCATCTTCATTAGCTCATTAGAACATGAAAACATAAACCAATGGCTTATTTTACATTTAAAATGAAAAAGAAGGAAAACGAGAAACACATAATATGATAAACAAAGATATTAATTTATATTACCCTGAATTTAAAAGACACCGAGCACTAACAACAAGAGCTGACCTCCTCAGCCACTGACTTCTCTCCACCGGGCCATAAGGGGGCACTGTTTATTTTGGATCCCATTTTAACAGCTTCATTCTGAACTCTGTCTGTCCCGATCCTCTTCTGGATTTCAGAGGCCATTGTTAAAAATGCCTTCTCTACATTGTTTGCGTTCTTGGCACTTGTCTCCAGGAATGGAATTTTGAGTGACTCAGCAAATTCCTTTAAAAAGTATAAATGAAAGTTCAAAAATTAGCTTAGATCTGCCATTCCTGTAGAACATATTTTACCATAAGTTTGCATAAGCAGAGGGCTTACCCTTGCTGTGGTAAAATCTACCACCTTTTTTGAGGCAAGGTCACTCTTATTGCCCACTAGCAACTTGGAGACATTTTCACATGCGTAGCGATCAATTTCTTCTAACCATTGCTTCACATTGTTGAAAGACTCCTGTAAAAGCAAAGTAATTCATTAAATGTTTTTTATACTCAAAATGCTATAACATTCTGTAATATTCAAAAGTATTACCTGCTCGGTGACATCGTAGACAATTATAATCCCATGTGCCCCTCGATAATAGCTGGATGTTATTGTTCGAAATCGCTCTTGCCCTGCTGTATCCCACTTCAGGACAGAAAAACACATGAAGAATCTTACAAAAAATGTTGTTGTTTGCAAAAAGATTAAGAAGATGTGAGTATATCATTCTTCATCCAAGCATTTAGGGCCTTTTTTGTTGACTCTTAAGTGACTGGTTAGTCAGTTAATCAGCAAAGTATCAGTTTTTGTCACTTTACAAAAATAATTAGATTTTAAATGTTTTGTTCCACAAGTTTTTGTTTAAAACAGATCTAATAATTAGATAAAAAAAAAGCAACCCAGACAGAGTTTGACACAAACCAACTAGTTAAGTCTGAATATGAATGTATATAAAAGTCTGTAATATCTATACTCACAATCTGCAGTTTAACAGTCTTCCCCTCCATTTCTATAGTTCTGATTTTAAAATCTACTCCAATAGTGCTGATGTAGCTCTCTGTATAGGTGTCATCCTGTTGGAATAATTGTGGCATCAGCAGAACTATCAACTCGTTTTATAATGGTGGACACTTCATCCATAACAGATTCTTTTTTTTTAAAAATAAATAAATTTTGGTTTACACTGATAAAAAAAAACAACCAGCACATAGATTTGAAACATCATGATAATGAGTAAATAATCAACTACTCAACTACTTTAAATGATTCACTGAAGAACCTTTAAACAGAAAATTATGGGTTAAATATTTAGCTTACAGCAAACCGTAGAAGTAAACATGACTTTCCCACACCAGAGTCTCCAATCAGCAGCAACTTGAACAGGTAGTCACTGAGAAAAACATTATAATATTACTAACATTTTATGTTTCTGCACTGGCATTCTTGCTCAATTTAAGCTGCATTTTTATTTACTTATTATTTTTGGGCAAAACTGATAATACTAATATTAATGGCACAAATTAGAGGCCTGATCTATTCATTGTTAAAGAAAGTCTGTTGACTGTTAGCAAACAAAAAACTAGTGCCACAATAAAGTAGACAAGCAATCTTTAGAGCCAAAACTACTTACTACTCAGGATTCATCCTTAGGGTTATTAATAGCAGGATGCTGTGTAAATGTGTTTCAGCTTGATTATCTTTGTTCAGCTGGTTTCTGTCCTTGGAAATGCAAACAGCAACTACCGTGGCAATAGTGAACCCAGATACTGCTCCATCATTTATTCAAGCCTTGATCAGGTTACAAAGTGGCCATTACCTGTTTCTTAAAGTTGCAGGCCTATAGTAGTGACAACAAGGGTGACAGGCATGGCATATAGAAAAGCATATGTTGATTTCTGCTAAATTCTGAAGACATGAAGTTCTTTATGAATTATGTAACTGTACCAACCACCCAACATGATATTATTGTAGTGTCAGTACAAGTTAATCACTAAAAAAGTAAAAACAAAACAAACAAAAAGTTGCAAACCTCATGAAATTCATATTAACAGACAAGAAAAAAGAGTGAACCCAAGACCATCACCTGACCAAAAACTAATTTGTAATAGCAAAACACTGCCGCTAGAGGATGCTGAAGAATGAGAGAATTCACTCACCTCATTTTTGTTGAATATTAGCAAAGACTATAGAATACCTTACTACCTTAAAGGGACTTTGATATTAGTGAATACAAGATATTACATACCACAGTATTACATTACAAAATGGTTTTAAAATGGTATAATGTTTTTAATAATGTTATTTTTTTAAAATAACATTTTAATAAACAGAAGATTTTGTCAAAATAATAATCTGAAATAAATAGGTGTAGCCTATGTTTTGTTTGAGAAAAGGTGGCTAAAGATTAGAGGTTTGACAATGATTGAAAACATCACCACAAATCATGAAATAATGTACAATCCAAACTTTTTTTTTTATTATTATTAAATCTTATGCTTCACCCTTTATGACTTTCATTTTGAATTGTTTTTAGACTTTGAATGTTTGAATAATTTGATTCAGGCACACATTTTCAGGTCTGTCAATGTTACACAGTGTTGTTGCTAGTTTTATTATTAAATATGATTTTATTTTCATACTTTTTATTTACATTGCAATTGTTTGTCGGTTAGAAATGCCATACAGTCATACGGAACAGTTATGGCAATATTCTTGCTGCAAACAGATACAGTAACAACAAAACAATGCAGGCCAGGAGATCCAAGAGGGCTAATTATTGTGTTCCCTGGACTCTAATACACTCAAGAGGCCTACCGAAACAGAAAATGACTTCATGAAGTCATGTATTGCTTTTCCTTGTAAAGAGATCCTCCCTGCAATTTTTGAAAGGATCCAAATGTTCATTCTTTTTTTCTTTATTTTCAGAAATTCCATAAAATAAGACTCAAACTGTTTACAGGCCTACATGCAGCACTTAGTTCAGTTCAGTTCATCTTTATTCATTTCCCGAAGGCAATTTGGGTGCAGCACACAAGTATTTCACATAAACAACACACAATACAAAAATTTCATTTCCTTCCTAAAAAGTCTTACCTTAAATTTAAAAATTTTACAGCTGAGGGGATAAATGAATGTCTAAACTGATTTGTTTTACTAATCGGGGTTCTATAACGAATGCCAGAAGGGAGAAGGTTAAACTCATAATACATTGGGTGGGAATCATCTAACAAAATGCTCTGGGCTTTGCCCAGAACCTGTCTATGATATAACTGGGTCATAGACATCTGCTTACTCCCCGTTATTTTGCTTCCCTGATTTACCATCCTCTCAAGACAATTCTTGTTTTTCACATTTAAAAAATTAAACCAGCACAACAGTGAGAAAGATAACAGTAACTCAATATAAGATCTGTAGAACATACACATCAATGTTTTGTCCACATTAAAGGACCTTAGTTTCCGCAAACAATACAATCTTTGCTGCCCCCTCTTACACAAAACCTCAGTATTGGGAGAAAAGGACAATTTATTATCCAAAACAGTACCCAAATACTTGTACTGTTCAACACTCTCAACACCGACTCCATTGATGCTTGTTTGCTTATCGTGAGTAGATTTCCTCCTAGAGTTAAAATCAATAGTCATCTCCTTAGTTTTAGAAACATTAAGTTTTAAGAAGGTATTCTGACACCACATAATAAAATCATCAACCACAGGACCATACATAGAGTCCTCTTCACTCATTAAGCTAACGATTACAGAATCATCAGCGAATTTTATAATATGCCTATGTCTATAACTACTCTTACAGTCATTTGTGTACAAGATAAATAATAAAGGACAAAGGACACATCCTTGAGGTGACCCAGTGGATGACACCAGCCATTCAGAAAAACAGTCATTTACTTTAACTCTCTGTGTTCTCTGCACGAGGAAATCTAAAATCCATCCTACAAGACTAAAATCCAGCCCAAATTCATTAATGAGCTTCTCGGCTAAAATATGTGGCTGAATGATATTAAAAGCGGATGAAAAATCAATAAAAAGTCATTTAACAAATGTTTTCGGCTTATCCAAATGCTGAAGTACTAAGTGTAAGAGAGTTGCTACTGCATCCTCTACCCCTCGTTTAGACCTATAAGCAAATTGTAGGGAGTCTAGAGAACTCTGTGTCCTTTGCATAATTACTTTCTTAACTAATCTTTCAAAACATTTCATGACTAGGGATGTCAGCACCACAGGTCTAAAATCATCCAATCCCTGTACATTATGCTTTTTTGGTATTGGAACCACTGTAGACTGCTTCCACAGTGCAGGTACTTTTTGTTGTTGAAGAGACAGAGCAAAAATTTCATAAAATATTGGACCTAACTGCTCGGCACATTCCTTCAGTAACCTACCCCCTATATTATCAGGCACAAATGCCTTCCTGGTTTTACACTGTTTGAAAACTGTTATCACATCGCTCACATTGAAAAAGACACAATCATCCTCCCCATTTATTTTACATTCATTTTTCAACCCATCAATTTCCTCTTTAAAATCATAAGCATCAAATCTTAAAAAAAAATTATTAAAATCCTGTGACAAAACTGCATCTGAACTGAATCCATTTAAACTAATACTATTTTTACTTTTCCTACTATCCTGACCTGTTATTAAATACATCCCCTCCCAAGCAGAACCTAAATTTCCCATTCTTAATTTTACCTCAAGATCTTCCTTGTAAACTGATTTAGCCCTCTTAATTTCACACTTAATCTCTTTTTTTATCCTAAAATACTCAACTGTATCTCCCTCTTTAAAGGCCCTATTTCTTTTTGACAGAAGAATCTTGAGTGATTTTGTGACCCATGGTTTGCTGTTTGGAAATTTCTTAAAAGATTTCACAGGTATTAACATATCCTCACAAAACGACACATAACTACAAATTACATCACAAATTCTACTCATAGAGCGCTAATGCAGGGGTTTTCAATCTTTTATGTGCCGCAGACCCCCAAATATGATCATCATTGTGCGAGGGACCCCCATCCTTGTAAATGTAAAATACATTTATATAGTTTCTTGTATAAATACCCAATTTACACTGTGAAAATTTCATATTATAAGCAAGTCAAAAACATTAATTGGAAAATAAGTAGTTTCTATTAAATTTTTTTTCTAAAAGTATTATTTAAAATGTATTTAAAGAACTGTATTTATTTATGTATCTTTGTAATGTACATTTTAGAATTTGTTTTGTATTTATTTCTTTGTTTTCATTTTTACTCATTGATTTGAATACATTTATGGATAATTTATTTTTTAATTCTTATTCAATCATATTTTTGTGGGAATTCTTTTATAATTATTATAATTATATATAATATAATAATATATTAAAATTAATAATAATAATAATAATAATAATAATAATAATAATATAATTTTTACATTTATTTATTTATTTTTTTTAATTTTTTATGAGTTTTCTCCAAATATTTTCAAGGACCCCTTAGCACTTCCATGGGGCCCCCTGGGGGTCCCCGGACCCCAGTTTGAAAACCCCTGGGCTAATGTACTTGGACAGGGCAATTTGTTTCCATTCCCTTTCATCCCAGTTGCAGACATGGCCTGGTAAATGTCTTGAATGCTGCCATCTTTACTTCATAATCACTATAACATCTTTTGAGCCAGTCATCTGATCCATATCGTGTGACTAGTCACTCTGTATGACTCCTTTCAGCAGACAAGTCTGTTACTAAGAAGACACTTCAAAGTACGTGGCTATTTTTATTTGGTGTCAATGTAAAAAGATGCTTTTTGGGCTCAGATGTGTAGGTGTATTTGCAGGTTCTACCAGCAGGGGAAACCTGGGCTATGCTTCCAGTAACTCTACAACATTTAAAGTGACTCGAGGATTAATTCACTTACTCAATTCAGGCCCTTGGTCTCTACAGTATTAATCAACTCACCGCAGCTTTCCCTTGACCAATGTTTCACAGACTTAATTAATATGTTTCCTCTCTGGTCTTTAGTCCCAGCAGGGTCAGTGTTTTCATGGTACATTGACAAAAATCTAGAGAATTCTGGATTCTTATAGACCTGTGTTTCTCATCATGGAACATTTTATGTCTCTAACTAATTTGACACTCTTAAATCAAGTTCAGGGTGCTCTATGCTATGTACTAAGAAATGGATTAATTGAATCAGACTGTTATAGAAAGGAGACGTCCACAATGTGCAGTAAAATGGGGTTATTGATGCAGAATTATAGATATGTAACTGAGATAGTTCAGTGACTCTCAATGAATTTGTTCATGTTATGCATTCTCATTACAGCCAAATTTGTGAACTGATGCCTGAGATATGATAATAATTTGACTTAGTTCATGATAGAAATTTTTAATAAAAGCAAAATTGTAAAAACTGGTTCCTTGGTAAGAAAGTCTCATTTGTTTAAGAAGTTTTGGTTATGATTCAAAAATGATTGAGAACACTTGCAAGTATAGGCTCTGTGACATAAATCCCCAATGTTTTATTAGCAACCGTGTTTGCAGTTAGCTTGTTGGATAACTGGTGAATTTTCTTGAAGCACGAGAGGCTTATTATCAAAGGGTTTATTATAAGTGACAAAACAAAACTAGAGGCCATTAATACACTCTCCCACAGGTCTCACCAATCAGTCATTTTAAGGTGATGAAATGTTTTGGCGTTCATGAGAAAAAAGTCCCAATGGCCCAGTAAATACACCGTGTGCCGAATTATTAGGCAAGTTGATATTCTGGTCATATTTTTTTCCAAGAACATTTTACCAATTCCAAACTACATCAGTCTTAATAACTTCTATTGACTTTGTATTTTATCATTTATAAGTGATATATAATTGTCCATGAAGGCTGGAAGTGAAAAATTCCTAATATTCAGGTGTGCCGAATTATTAGGCAGGTTTTCTTTTACAGATAAAATGAGCCAAAAAAGAGATTTAACTCTGACTACAAATAAAAAATTATTAAATGCCCATAAGGAGGATGCAATACTAATGCAATAATAGAATTTGCAAAGTTAGGGCATGACCATTGGGCAGCAAAATTCTCATTGGGTCAGCAGAGTCAGAAAAAAACAGGTGGAGAAGAAAAGACTTGTTAACTGCAAAAGAATGAAGAATTAAGGTGAAGAATTAGGTGAGAAACCATCAGGAACCATTTAGTCTCCAGCGCCATCATTTTCCAGAACTGCAACCTTCCTGGAGTCTCCACAAGTGCAATGTGACAGGTTCTCAGAGACTTTGCTTGGGTAAAAAATCCTAAAAAATGACCCTCACTTAATAAAAATAACATGCTGAAGTGTTGTGAAATACATTAAGACTGATTTTTCATAGGCTTTATGGACAGATAAGTTTTGAGTGACTCTTGATGGACCAGCACCACATCCTCTTGTACCACTGTTTGAAGAACTGATCTTCCAGAATCTGGCAGTGCACTGTAACCGATTTTTGTAATTTGAACAGTATTTTACTGTAATATGTACAGTAAGATACTGTAAAATGTATATACAGTACTTTACTGTAAACTGCAAAGGATTATGGGAAATATATATGGTCACTACAGTAAACTACTGTAAATTTACAGTAGTGAACTTGCCCGCGAAAAACTGACCAATGGCAAGAGAGATTTATTTTGTTTGCTGTTTTGGTGGAAGCAGCGGTAAAAGGACAAAAGATACAAGTTGCACTGTTAACTGGACAAAAAGGTTAGTATATTATTTATGTTTTATGCAAAACTGAGATATTTTAAGATGTTTTAACTTGTTAACAGCAAACTAACATTATTCATCGTGTCGTTTTTCATGTCGGGAGTTGGGGCCTTTTTTTCTGACTGACGGTCATAACGATGATAAAACATCGACTGGTGAGTAAATTAAGGTCACCTATATTAGTCAAAATAAACTTTATTAAACCGAGAAACACGTTTGTAGGTTCTGCTGCCCTTTAATGCAAATTAGTTAATCTGGAGAGTTATTACTTAACCTTAACAACGAACTAACCTGAAATAACGTTACTGAGGTAAAGTGCCTAACGTTAGGCAACACCACTGTTTCAGTGGAGATTTAAACAGTTTTTTCAAGTACTTTTTGTCTTTGTTCTTTTCAAGTTTCTAGTCTAGATGTCGTCTGCAACGGAGGTGTATTTTGGTGCCTCTTCTTGTGAATGCCATCGATGATAACATCAACTGGTAAATTAATAATGTCAGTTAGCCGATGTTAACGAACACAGAGAAGCATAATATCTTTTGTACACTGCCTCTTTATCTCAAGTGTAATAGAAACCTGTGTATCAATGTTATAACTTTAGAGACGGTCCCTATTCAGTGAGAGACGTAACATAAAACCGAGAGCTAACATGAAATACTGAGGAAAACTGAGTTAAGAAATACCACTGTAAAGTACATCTTTTGTATTTTATTTTCAAGTTTGTGGTCTTGTGGTCATGTCGTCTGCATCGGAGGAGTATTGGAGTCTTTTCCTGTGATTGTCATCGTAACAACAGGTGAGCTTTCATCAACTTAACTAATGTTACTAAAGTAGACAAATTATCCACGGGCTGCTGTTCTCCACTAACTCACAGAACCAGTTTACTTCTGAAAGAGAGGAACGGGCTAGCAATATATTAATATAGTAAGTTTTGCTAATAAATATTAAAAATGTGGTAACACTTTATAATAAGGTTCATTAGTTAACATAAACGTTAGTTAAAAACATTAATGAACTACTTCTACAGCATTTATTAATCTTAGTTAATGTTAATTTCAGCATTTACTAATGCATTATTAAAATCACAAGTTGTGTTTGTTAACATTAGTTGATGCACTGTAAACTAACATGAATAAACGACAACTGTATTTTCATTAACATTAACAAAGATTAATAAATAGTGTAATAAATGCATTGTTCATTGTTTGTTCATGTTGGTTAATACATTAGCTAATGTTAACAAATGACACCTTATTGTAAAGTGTTACCAAAAATGTTTATTTTATTAAAAATGTTTGTATTACTGTACGGAAGTGTTTTTTTTTTTTGATCATAAACTATAGCAACACTAAAAGGATGTTGTGACTCTGTCTGTTACAGGAGATTTCTCCAAGCAAAAACAGGATCTTGACTATGAGGGCTGAATCATCATACAGCCAGCTGTCCATTTTACAGAAAAGCAGAATTAGGTAACCCAAAATACATTTTGTTTTACATTGCATTTACATTCATGCATTTGGCAGATGCTTTTATGCAAAGCAAGTTATATTGTATTTAAAGTATGGGAGCACGGGGCACAACCTAACACTGTTTGACTTTCTTAGTTTGTGTAAATCCACGTTGGGTTCAGAGTATAATTTTTTTTTATACACTTTAATTTCACACTTGTCTAGTACAAATATGTTGCGTTGTTTCATAATTAAAGTGTATATGTTTTTCGTTATTTATCTCAAAAGAATGGAAGTGAAATGTGACAACATGTCCCGTAGGTGAGGTACATTGTAACATGTGAGGGGCACGTTGTAATATAACCATATGACAGCTTAAAATATTAAGCTATATACACAACAGTGTTTCATTACTGAAATTACTGATTGGTAATTTTAGTCTCATTTTTAAAAGTATCATTCTATTATTTTTTTTCTATCATTACATATTTTTGTGTTCAAACTTTTTGTTTATATTTAAAACATTAATTTCATAATATTATTTATGCAATTTGTAAGTGCAAATTATAATTAATTACACTTGTTGCTTTAAAAAAAAAATTAAGCCACTTAGCCAATGTAACTTTTCAGCATAGCCTGTTTTATTTGACTTGTATCCCATGTATTCTGATACATAAATTAACGTCTCTGGGCTAAGCCCTGGATATCCACTCACCCTAGAACCGCCCCTGGAATCAAACCCATTAATTCAGCATTCTAGCACTTTGCTCTACTGATTGAGAATGCATTGTAAAAAATGGAGCTTTAATAATTTGAATGTGATGGATTATCAATTAATTATGTACCTTCCCTTGTAGGTGCGTTCAGATGTAGTATATAAGGTTTTATTAACATCAAAGTGCATACAGCACCAAGTTTGACAGTTGAGGCAAATTCTGTAAACACTGCTTTGAAAAATAATGCTTTTTTTTTTTTTTTCTTGTGCTTGCAGGTTCATTCAGACGGTCAATCTTTGTGGCACCAAATGCATTGAAAGTTGTCACAGATCAGCTGGAATTCTGGAAAGAGGGCGCAAAGAAAAAGGATCTGCCTGAATCCCATCCTGCTGTTTCTCATCGGAGAGCTTGTCTACTTTGACTGTCAAAATTACTGAAATTTAACACAACACCACAAACTCATTTTTACGGTATTATTTGATTTTATTAACACTACCAATCAAAAGTTTTTGAACAGTAAGATTTTTAATGTTTTTAAAGAAGCCTCTTCTGCTCACCAAGCCTGCATTTATTTGTTCCAAAGTGCAGCAAAAACAGTACAATTTTGAAATATTTTTACTATTTAAAAATAAATGTTTTCTATTTGTATATATTTTAAAATGTAATTTATTCCTGTCATCAAAGCTGAATTTTTAACATCATTACTCCAGTCTTCAGTGTCACATGATCCTTTAGAAATTATTCTAATATTCGGATTTGCTGCTCAAAAAAAAAAAATATTATTATTATTATTATGTTAAAACCAGCAGAGTAATTTTTTCAGGTTTCCTTGATGAATAGAAAGTTCAGAAGAACAGCATTGATCTAAAATAGAAATATTTTGTAACATTATAAATGTCTTTACCTTCACTTTTGATTAATTTAAACCATCCTTGTTAAATAAAAGTAGTCATTTCTATAATCCCCCCCCCCCTTCAAAAAAAAAAATACTGAATCCAAGCTTTTGAATGGTTTAGTGTATAATGTAACAAAATCTTTTTATTTCAGATAAATGTTGATCTTTGGATCTTTCTATTCATCAAATAATCCTGAAAAAATGTACTCAACTGTTTTAAATATTTATGATGATGATGATAATAATAATAATAATAATAATAATAATAAATGTTTATCAGCATATTAGAATGATTTCTGAAGGATCATGTGACACTTAAGACTGGAGTAATGATGCTGAAAATTTAGCTTTGATCACAGGAATAAATTACATTTTAAAATATATTGAAATAGAAAGTTGTTATTTTAAATAGTAAAAATATTTCACAGTATTACTGCTTTTGCTGTATTTTGGATCAAATAAATGCAGGCTTGGTGAGCATAAGAGAATTCTTTAAAAACATCACAAATCTTACCGTTCAAAAACTTTTGACTGTTAGTGTACTTACTTGTTTTTGCTTTTCAGTATGTGTATGTTTTGCCTTGATACAAAGTGCCCAGGGGACTGTGGTGATGCCCTTTTTTCAGCTAGTTCATCCTAGAGATCAAGACTTGTAATTTGTACTTTTAAAAAGAAAATGTTCAACAATTAAAAAGAATATTATCAGAACTAATTCTCATGAGTTATTGTGATTTTTTTTTTATGGGATGGTAAAAATCATGGAATACAGTGCTGTACCACAATTTGATTGTTTTTTATAGGTAAAAAATGTTTAAAATACATGAAAATAAACACTACAGCACTGATACTGTAAATGAAAATACAGTAATTATACTGTAAATGAAAATACGGTAATACTGTAAATGAAAATACAGTAATACTGTAAATATAAATACAGTAATAATACTGTAAATGAAAATATGGTAATAATACTGTAAATGAAAATACAGTAACAATACTGTAAATGAAAATACAGTAAAGCCATTAATATACTGTAAATGCAATTACAGTAATAATACTGTAACCATTTTTACAGTAACTTACTGGCATCCAGCTGCCAGTAAGTTACTGTAAAATTTACAGCAGTCTTTTTACAGTGTACGTTTTAGGAGCTCATATTAGTCAATCTCTGCAAGACAGACTTTTCAGGATAGGAGATAGACTAAAACTGAGCTCCTAAAACGTACTGCCAAATTATGGAAGATAAAATGGTTTCTATGATCTACTTACATGCCTATAATTCTTTTGGAAACCACTACCTTGATCAGTATAAATAATTTCAGAAAACATGTACAAACATGGCCGATATCGCCTAACTTTTACAATTAGTCTGTTACGGAGCCGACGAGACGAGAGACGTGCGGATCCATGTGCAAGCTTTTATTAGACAGAGACGTGGTCATAACAGGCATGGTTCAAACAGTCTTAGACAGACTTTATATTATCTTAATATAATCCAGGAAGGCGGTGGAGCGGAGGCGGAACAGGGGGAGGGACGGAGGGCCAGGTCCATGTGGAAGTGGGAAGACCGGGGATTGAGGCAGAGCCGGCAGAGCAGGACACCCAGGCAGAACCGGCGAAGCAGGAAGCCAGGGCGGAGCAGAGAACCAGGGCGGAGCAGAGAATGAGGGCAGAGCCGACAGAGCAGGAAACCAGGGCGGAACCGGAGACCAGGACGGAATAGGAGCCCACCAGGGCAGAGCAGACGGGACAGGAGCCCACCAGGGCGGAGTAGACAGGATAGAAGCCCACCAGGACGGAGCAGAAGATCTCCACAGCAGAGCAGGCAGAGCAGAAGACCACCACAGCGGAGCAGAAGACCACCAGACTTGAGCAGAAGACCATCACGGCGGAGCAGAAGACCACCAGACCGGAGCAGTAGACCACCACAGCGGAGCAGACAGAGCAGAAGACCACCACGGCGGAGCAGAGGAACACCAGACCAGAGCAGAAGGAACTGTAGACCATGGCAGGGACTGGGACCTAGAGAACATTGAGACACATGAGACAGAGAGAGCATATACAATCTTAAAACATACACAGTCTTATCAGATGGTTTCCCTGGCAACTGAGGCCTTTAGGGTGCTCTTTCGGGGGAAGGGTCCATAGACCCTCACAGATTGTTTGCTGAATGAGAGGGTTTGCTGGATTGTTCATTAAATAGAATGAATAAATGTGTGTCTGATTGGTCCAAATGCTACATCAGTATTGTTGTGGTACTGATGTAGTCCCAAGTCTCCTCTTCACCCTTCAGTTTCATGTTTTTTTTTTCCCACAGATTTTCTTGTCTTGAGGGGTTTAGATGTGGGTGATGTCAGAAATATGGCTATATAAGACTAATGTGTTTGACAGTCCTTCATGACTTTACTCGAAACTGTAGTCTGTCGTACTGCATGAGGTGAGAAACATTAATTGAGTTGTTGGTCAAGTTATATTATATAAAGACATTTTTGGGTAATTCGATATTAATATTTCCTTTCCCATATATTTCATAGGGTCATAATGGAGAACTTATCCATCATAATCAGTTTTGAGCTGACTGTGGATCCATTTTATATCCCTCCAGGAGCAAAATATCCCATATTTATCTTTGGTATCTTAATTTATGTGTTTGCGGCTTTTTGTAATCTGACCCTGTTGCTCCTCATTATTCTGACACAAAGTCTCCACAAGCCAGTTTACTTTATTTTGTTTAGCCTCCCTCTGAATGATTTTATGGGAATCACTTCCATGCTTCCCAAGGTTCTCTATGACATTGTGACGGAAACCAATAATACTTACTATCCCCTCTGTGTGCTCCAGGGTTTTCTGCTCCACATGTATGGGACTGGTATTTTGTTCATCCTGGATGCCATGGCTTTTGATCGCTATATTGCCATTTGTATGCCTTTGCGATATAATGCTCTCATGACACCCAGAGTTGTTATGACAATTGTGGCTCTTGTGTGGGGGTTTGACTTTTTATTTATTTGTACACTGTTTTCCTTACAGGGAATGCATTCAAGATGTAGATCCCATATTGTGAGTATGTTTTGTGATAACCCTTCTCTTGTTAAGCTGGCCTGTGGTAATACTATAGTTAACAACATTTTTGGCTTATTCACAACAGCCATATTGCAGATTATTAGTGTTTCCATTCAAGTATTTTCCTATGTGAAGATTTTGATTACCTGCTTAGTTACAAGTAGGTCTGATACAAAGAGCAAGGCCATCCACACCTGTGTTGCCCAACTGGTCATTTTCATCACGTATGAGGTTGTTGTGATTTTCTACGTCCTATCCCACAGGTTCTCAAATGTTAATGCAAATCTACAGAAAATTATGGGGATAATAATTTTTTTGGTGCCTCCTGTTTTGAATCCAATTGTTTATGGACTGAACAGCCATGAAATACGAAAACATTTCCTTAAAATCTTTCACAGAAAAATCTCTGCTTAAATGTGTTTTATTGCATCAGTTTTGCCAAGATGTCTTGCAAAGCCTTCTGCTCATGTTCAAAGACAATTCCAATGAATTATTTTTAATATGTTGTCAGTAGAGGGCAATTGCACAACAATTTTCACTTTTGAGAAAATTAATGGATTCCCATTAATGCCATGACCTATGTATGTTAAAAAATGACTGGTCTGTATTCTATTTTTATTTTTTTTTATAAAGTTAAAGTAGGAGATAAAAAAAAACCAACAACAGACATTTCAGCTATCTGCCTTCCCCAGTGTAACAATTTTTTGTTTCTCAGTGATTATATAGAAAATCACAAATATGAGGTGATCATAATCAATCAATCCACAGATTCCAGTTCTACATCTGAAACAAATTAATGGGAACAATAGCACTTCGGGCAAAAAGTGCTAATAAACATTGTGCCCACAATTTATCTCCTTCTTTAACACACACACACACACACACACACACACACACACACACGTTTGTTTCTATGAATTGTGGGGACGTTCCATATGCTTCTATTGTTTTTATACTGACCAAACAATATTTTCTATCCCCTAACCCAACCCTAACCCTAAACCTACCTCTTACAAAAAACCTGTTTGCATTGTTACGCTTTCAGATAAACATCATTTACTATTTTTAATATTTTTTTCCCTTGAATGTCAAAAATTTCCACTATCCTTGTGGGGACATTTGGTCCCCACAATGTAGCATAAACAAGTATACACACATACACACACACACAGACACACAAATTGCAGACTGTCTAAAAAACTTTTGAGAAAATTATAACCCCTGAAGACAAAAAGTTATTTTTTATTTGTTTTGTTCCAAATTTCATACTTACTTACATACTTATAATAAATAATGCGGAAGTACATTATGTCATTTTCAGTGTTAACTGATGTCTGCTATCATGAATGACATTTTATGACAAACATGATTTATCACTAGGTGTCAGGCCCTGTCATTTTATGGTACTTTCAGAATATACTGTTTTCAGTTGCAATAGGTTTGCAACTGAATAGGTATTTCTAACATAGACATACAGTATATAGAGAAGCATATGACAAAATAGATGTATGTAATGTAATGATACATTTGGTGTTTGTGTATTCATAAAACAATGTGAAAATGTTTTTTTTTTTCTTTTTTATTTGCTAAGTTTTCTAATTTGTCACTTCAGTGTGAAACAATCAGGGTTTTTTGTTCTATGTTAAAAAACAAAAATAAAAAGTTTAGATAATCTTTGTTCTGCCTGCTTCTGTCCTTTGAAATGCAAACAGCAAAAAGGTCAGACACATTCTTTAAGTAAAGTAGCAGTCTGCTCTCTTCTGTTTCCACAGGTATTATTTGATTCAGACTGGATATCTAAAATGATATTGAATTGAAAATATAGTTTGAGGGGAAGAGCCCTCAAGTACAACACAACATAAATACAGGTGTACTCTTCTGATAATTAAATGCCCAGGTCTAAAATGTAATGTTTTTAATGTTGCTGGGTGTGTGTTTGTTTGAAAGGACGTTAGTTCATTTTTGAAACTCCAAATATTTGCGCAACGTATTATTGATTAAAATAAAGTTATTGTGATCTTGTTAAAGTTACTGTGTAAACATTGTATCTTTTTTAATTCAAAAATAATAGAAAACAACTTACAGTCAAGCTCGGCATCCCAAAGGTATTATTAGTAGCATTGTTCATATTGACCTGGTATCACATCACAATTAGTGACTTCAGACGCAAAGGCGGTTAATTATCAAGTTGTTTATTATATGTGACCAAACCAGGTGGATGCCATTAATGAAATCCCTCCAGATCTCATCAATCAGACTGACATAGGCCTTCTAAAAGTCCCAATGGACCAATAAACACACGCACGTGCAAATGTTATTATTAGTGCAGTGAACTTAAAGTACCAGTGAACATTAAGTGTTGAATTACAATGTAGAAATTTAGTTAAAATGTTGCCCACCCAAAGTCTGTTACATGATTAGCCCTCCAAGTGAAGACCATCAAAAGTGTTTGTAGACATTTTTTAGACTAAAGACTTATACACACTTTAAGTGCAGTGAAGTCTACAGTGCTTTGTGTTCTGGAAACATTCACACTTTTGATTCAACCAATAAAATGAGTTTTGTTTGTGTAAATTAATGTATTTTGATTGATTTGGCGATATTAAATAATATTTTAAACTTGGATAAAACCTGATAATTTAGGTAGGCCTACCAATTAGAGAGTTTTTCCACAGTTATTAACTAAAAACGGAAAACGTTTCATGCATTTTGGCCTTTCATTTACACAACAATAATGCTTTGGGGGCATGAAAACGACGATTTTTAAAAATGGGTTTCAAAGTGCAAGTTTTTGAAAACTATACTGTTATTGTCTCTGTAAACTACAAAAATGTGAATTTGTGAAAACAGTGATGTCATGCTATGTGTATCACATGTTCAGTCTATAGGCATGAATACTTAAAGAATACGTGTGCACAGGTGCGTAGTGTTTCTTTAGAACTGTGATTCTCAAACTTTTAAGCCAGCAACCCCTAATGTAAGATTGACAAGAACTCGCGACCCCCACTATCAAAGCATAAACAATAAATAAAACAACTTATTTTAAGCCTTTCATAATATTTTAACTATATTTACTATACATCAAATTAATTTTGGGTTTTCAATGGGATTGGCTATGGCCACACATAAGAGTTTCATTAATAGTGCCTAATAGCAGACTAGATTTGTCATGTGTCTGGCAAATCCTGTAAGGAAATAGAAGAATGAAAACTATAATTGTAACAACAAACTTTAAAAGCCACATCCCAGTTATGATTTTCACCAAGTTATTGGTTGTCATAATGGCTCCATATCTCAGTGGGCAGCAGATAGCGATATACCTGTCATACACTGTAAAAAATAAATCAGTAAAATAACTGAAAAAGTACTGGCAGCTCATTACACATGACATTATGCATTAATTTTACAGACATTTCTGTTAACTTTAAAACACAATGCAATGAAGTGTAAAATTCAAAATACTGGTAAAACACCTGTAAAAAACAATTCGGAAATTATACAGTATACTGTGCCCTATTTTTACAGATTTATTTAGAGTCTAGGCCATAGCAGTAAGATTAAAGTATGATGCGCCACTATAAAGATGTACAAAAAATCCTTTAAGCAAACATGCAGGCAGTGCCGGACCGTAGGGTTGTGGGGCCCTAGGCAAGATAATGAAAATAGGCCCCACTAATGTAACAAATGTCATAGCAATTTAAACATATGACAAGTCTGTCTGTGATAAGTGGGCATCATTGCATTTATAAAACAAACACTAATACTACAGCAATAAATATTAGGCTATGTATAGCAGACAGAACATCCTTTTTGTTTCGGCTACATAAAGATAGGCCTACCATTTGGATTCCATTTCTACTACAATTTTAATTTAATCTCTCTAATCTCTTCTTTCATTTCAATTCCAAAATCTGAACCAACAAAATCTGCACACAAAATCTGAACTGTAACTAGAAAAGAGTTCCTCTAGTGCAGAGTCAGAGACTCCAGATTCATTGCAAACTGGAATCTTTGAATAAAATTTACCATATTATTGTAGTCAGTTTATTGTTTTTATTATTACACATGGCAAAGTTATGAGAAAATTATGTTAAACGTGTTCTTCCTCCTCTACATTTATTACTACATTATTACCAAGGCTACATTTATTTGATCAAAATTAAAGTACAAAAAAGTAATATTGTAAAATATTTTTGTAAATTTAAAATAACAGTTTTCATACACTATTTTTTGAATACACTTTAAAATGTAATTTCATTCCTGTGAGGCAAAGCTGAATTTTTCTGTAGCCTTTACTCCAGTCTTCAGTGTCACGTGATCATTCTCATATACTGATTTGCTGCTCGAGAAACATTTCTAATTATTATCAATCAGTGCATTTACATGTACCTAATCACATTATTGACGCTTTGACCAAAGCGTGCATGTGCTCGTGACATACATGAATGACGGGACACACAAATGCAGCGGTGCGTTTCCCAAAAGCATTGTTAGCTAACTATGGTTGTTAGTTCCACTGAACTCCATTGGTAACTATGGCGCTTGTGACCATAGTTGCTTTTGGGAAACGCACCCCAGACTAGAAACGATGGGGAAGAAAGCTTTGGATTTCTGAAGAGCTAAATCACTAAACTGTGAGCACAACTTGCTGCCACCAGTCTCAGCTCCTTACCCTCATCCACAGATGGCACGTTGAACACAACAGCAGCGTAGGCAAACCCAGCTGAAGTGGCATTGCCATCACATTTCTATGGTTCCGAAAAAGCATGGAATACAACAAAAGTGTTTTGCATTAGACATGAATTAGATCAGTGGCCAATAACACACCTACTCTTTCTGAGTCTATCATTTGTGCTGTGCAGTGGGGTAACGTTATGTGAATAATGGCGGTAAAAAAAACCAAAAAAAAAAAAACCCAATTAATATAATACGAATAATGGAAACTGCATGTAAACGGGAGTGAAGAGCTTTGCTCTTGACATATAAACATCATAATGCGATTAAGTCCTTACTCTGATTATTGGAAATAATCACATTATTCGTGCGCATGTAAACATAGTCTGTGTTGGAAACAGTTGTGCTACTTAATATTTCTGTGTAAATCGTGAATTTTTTCTTCATGATTATTTTATGAATACAAAGTTCAAAACATTAAAAAAAATATATATTTTCTACCACTTTAATTCAATTTTATGCATCCTTGCTATTAATGTCTTCCAAAAGAAAAACAAATCTTAGTCAACCTTTGAACAGTAGTATAGACAAAAATATTGGGCAGCACAACTGTTTTCAACATTGATAAAAATCAGAAATGTTGGTAACACTTTACAATAAGGTGTCATTTGTTAACATTAGTTAATGTATTAACTAACATGAACAAACAATGATCAATACATTTATTACACTATTCATCTTTGTTAATGTTAGTTAATAAAAATACAGTTGTTCATTGTTAGTTCATAGTGCACTAACTAATGTTAACAAACACAACTTGAGATTTTAATAATGCATTAGTAAAAGCTGAAATTAACATTACCTAAGATTAATAAATGCTGTAGAAGTATTGTTCATTCTTAGTTCATGTTAACTAATGTTGTTAACTAATGTTAACTAATGAACCTTATTGTAAAGTGTTACCGAAATGTTTCTTGAGCAGCAAATCAGCATATTAGAATGATTTCTGAAGGATCATGTGACACTGAAGACTGGAGTAATGATGCTGGAAATTCAGCTTTGATCACAGAAATAAATTACACTTTAAAATATATTTCAAACTTTTGGCCAGCTGTGTACATTGCTACATTTAAATGAAAACACAACTTGTAATAAACAATACACACATTCTCAAAGAACATTTACATTCTGATGATTACTTCCTTCCCTCACTGCTGTCTTCTTCAGTCGTTCCCAGACTTCCTTATTTTTCATCTTTCCCTTGAATCTACACAAAAAACAAATAATTTTATAGACAATTTGGATAAGTCACCCGAGACTTTCTTTTTGATGGTGGCCACAAACTGTGAATCTTTCTTTTGAATTCCCCAGCTTCCGAAGGAAAGGCAGATTCTGGAGCCATTTTCACAGAGAATTGTATCTTACTACTAGGTGTCCTAGCTAGGAGATTTAGCTTAAAACCTATTAACAAAACTCTTAAGGGTCTACATTTACTAAAAAGAGGGTTGAGTCATTGCATTGACTTTAATAATGTACAATGCGACATACAATCACATCAAATGTTAACACTGCAGTAGTTACACTCATGAGACACTGCACTTATTTGCAATCACATAAGTACATTTGCATGTGCTTTAAAGCCTTGCCGGTTAAACATTTCATTCACGAGCTGTTCTGACCTGCGCTTTTTCTGAGCGCATACACTTGAAGCGCGCGCACATTTTCAAACAGCACCCGATTACTAAACTAAGTTATCTTTTGCGCTAATACTGTCAAAACACACAAGCAGGCATGTGATCAACTAAAGACAAAAAAGAAGGAAAATCTGATGACGCCCCAAGTCATGCCCACAAGCCACGCCCCCAGCACTTATTATTAAAATATATATTTTAACACATTAAATACACATATATCTTATATTGTAATAATACATACTATTGTCCTGTAAAAAAATAAAAAGCAGCATTTAATAATCAAGATAACAATATAATATATTATAAAAAAGTACTATAACAGGGCTCGACATTAACGCTTGTCCGGGACAAGTGAATGTTTTGGACGGGCAAGTGAAAGAGAAATTTACTTGCCCAATCGGACAAGTTACTTGAAAAAGTCAACATCAAAAACTATAATAACTGCCTTTATTTGTGATATAGCCTTTGTTATAGGGGTGTGCGATATAAATCATTTGCGATAATTTTGTAATTGATGTTTTAATGAGTATATTGCAAGAATCAAACAAAATACACCTACAGAGTGCACGCATACATTACGTAAAGAAATCTAGGTTAGACTAGCTCACGTGCGAGTGCGCTCTTTCACTGCATGATTCAGTATTAAAATGCATGAAGAATGATCAGAAAATATTTATATAATTTCATATAGTTAAAAAATGTTTTTTTTTTTTTGCTCCAAATATCATCATGATTACATATGTGAATAAACAAGAAGTTAACATTAAGAGACTTACGTTTTAGACACTATATTGCCTGTTTTTTCTCTTTTTCACCAACAAAAATAACTCCAAACACAGCCACAGCACTGTTTTGCGTCTCTGAGCAACATGACGGTGTTTAGTTCCTGAATGAATCAACCGTTTAAATGATTTGGTTCAGTCGCAATGACTCACTTATTAACAGTGACTTGATGCCACCCACTGGTGGTTTTAATTTCACATTTACAGCATTTTTTCAAATTTTTCAAATATCAGTATTCCAATTTTTAATAATCAAAACATTATTTATTCATTTGTAACTGCAGATTAAAGCATTCCATGTCCCTCAGAGCTGCATTAACAGTGGGTATATATCTATTCCACTTCAGATGCAGCTTCTGTGTTTCCTCTGCATTGCAAAGATGAATTTTGTTGATACTGATTTCATTTGTTTGGTAACAGCCCAAATGTCTTATTATACTAATTGACTGATTAAATTGAACTCTAATTAAAAAATGTAAAATTTAAGTTTGAAAATTCATATATATATATATAAAAAAATAAGTAAATATTAGCATTTTATTTTTAAGTTTAATATCAAATAATTGTATTTGTATTTAATACTCCCTTTTTATTTTAAAATATAATAGTATTATCACACTATATTATTTTGTTAATTATTTTATTTAAAAAGAAAAATCTAACTAAATAAACTAAATGTGTTTTGTATAACTACAATAAATAATTATATTTATAACTCAATTTAAATTTATTTTTTTCTCTCCGGTCAAGTAACTTTTATACTCGGACAAGTAAATGACAAATGTTATTGTCATTTATTGGGCAAATAACAAACTGAAACAACTGAACAGTTTTTATTCACATAATAAAAAAATGGCCTCCTGCCTTTCATAACAGCATGCATTCTTGCTGGCATTGTTTAGGTACTTTTTGACTGTAATTGGGTATCTGAAAAAATCTTTCATAGATCTTTCATTCTTTCATAGATAACAGCAATAATCATATTATGGCATTAGAAATAGCCTACTGTTACTAAAGAGATTACGCATATTGGAGGACTAACCAATACAGATAGCTAAAAAATGATTTTAGTAAACACCAATACTGTTAGTTTAGAGCAGCAGTGGCACAAATATAATTTGCTATAAACCTTAAATAAATTTGTTTTAATAAATTTGTTAAGCACTGTATATAGACCTAGTTTAAATCTCTTCATCAAAAATTAAGATAATAATAAAGATAATAAAGATGAATAAAAACTCAAACTCAGTGTTAACCAATAGATAAAGAGTAATGCTCTGCAGGAACACGCGTTCACTTTTTGATCACAGTGATGTTTACTGTAATTTCTTTATCCTGTAAAAGGCAGCTATGAAGCATCTGATATTTATATTCAGAAAACTATACGCGGTTATCCCTTTACAGTTCCTACTCTCATAAAATACGTGCACTCCATGTTGACTTTTAAACCTTAATTTAACGTTCAACAACAGATATTTCAGTGCAATGAATGTTTTTGCACTGAATATTGATTGTTAACTAATTTCTGTATCAAATACTGTCACATCACATGACAAAAGAACGAACGCCTCGAACCGAGGACTCGAGAGGTGAACTAATCAATTCTGTTTCCGGTACGGACTGCATTATAAGGGGAAAGGGAAAGGGAAGTGGTGTGTGGCCAAGTATGGTGACCCATACTCAGACTTTGTGCTCTGCATTTAACCCATCCAAGTGCATACACACAGTAGTGAACATACACCTGGAGCAGTGGGCAGCCAATGCTGCAGCGCCCGGGGAGCAGTTGGGGGTTTGGTGCCGTGCTCAAGGGTCTCACCTCAGTCGTGGTATTCTCTGCCGGACCCAAGACTCGAACCCACGACCTTCGGGTTACAAGCCCAACTCTCTATCCATTAGGCCACGACTGCCCCAATAATATATAGCCTATGGGGCTGTCACTGGATGAACGAATCCACTCGAACCCAAAGACTCGAGTGGTGAACTAATCAATTCTGTTTCCGGTACAGACTGAATAGCATTAACAGAACGAACGACTCAAACCCAAAGACTCCAGAGGTGAACTAATCAATTCTGTTTCAAGTTCTGCATAGCTTCAGCTTATAGGATATGATGTGACAAAAGAACGAACGACTCTGATCAGGATTTGAGGTAAACTAACAGACTAAGCAGTGAATTAATCGTTTCTGTTTGTCATAATTTGGCCTTGGTTGCATTATAGTTGTTTTTCTTATTCGAAATATAATCAGTGTCGCGTAAGTAGATGTGCTGGTGAATTTTGCTATTAACATGCAAGATTTTTATTATATTCTGTTGAAATGAATAAAATGAACGAAATGACATCGAAAAAAAATTTGTTCATTTTGATGAACGAGATTCAAATGACCGAGTCAGTAAAATGATCCGAACTTCCTATCACTACTGTAAACTACAAAAATGTGAATTCGTGAAAACGGTGATGTCATGCTATGTGTGTGCACAGGTGCGTAGTGTTTCTTTAGAAAGTGACCGCCAACTACTGGCTTGGCATGCATAATACAGTGTTTTTAGTCATTTTCACAGATCTGTGTGAATAAGGATCGTTTTGACAACATTGTCATCTGTACGTGAAACTTTTCAAAAATGCAGAAGAAAAACTTTTCTGTTTTTATTACATCGCTGTCGTGTAACACCGTGTCCTAACTACACGCGCCGCGACGCTGCGACACGCGATAAAAGGTATCTTTTCCATGTTAATCAGAGTTTTTGTCCAAACTAGCCTTACTGCCTTTTAAAGTCACCATAAATTTAACATGGACCTTATTATTTTTTGATATTAAAGCATGTTCCTGAAATACATTTCAGATGTGCATAGATTTTTCAGTGCTGGAACTAATTAGTATATGTGGTATGTATGTGTTTGTCAAGTCTGTTTGAGAATCTGTGTCGTACTTGTGATAAGTATGTATTTTCACACTGGTTGTCTTCAGGGGTTATAATGTGGATGATGTCAGTATGATGACTGTTTATATAAGAGAGTTTCAACTTGAACTTGCACAAGACAACATCAACATACTGTAGTCTCTTTTAACTGAGGTGCTGTTATAGGTTTTAAGTGTGGATGAAGTAAGTAATATGCTGACAAATGTTTTATTGTTCAATTCATTAAGGGGAAATTTGGTGTTTTATTGTTTGTTATAAACATATTATAATTTGTCTTATTTTTTACAGATTCCAGAGTCATAATGGAGAACTTATCCATCATAGTGAGTTTTGAGCTGACCCTGGATCCATTTTCCATCCCTCCAGGAGCAAAATATCCCATATTTCTCTTTGGCATCTTCATCTACATGTTCGGTGCTTTTTGTAATCTGACCCTGTTGCTCCTCATTATTCTGACACAAAGTCTCCACAAGCCAATTTACTTCATTTTGTTCAGCCTCCCTCTGAATGATTTTGTGGGAATCACTTCCATGCTTCCCAAGGTTCTCTCTGACATTGTGACGGAAACCAATAATACTTACTATCCCCTCTGTGTGCTCCAGGGTTTTCTGCTCCACATGTATGGGGGTGGTGTTTTGTTCATCCTGGCTGCCATGGCTTTTGATCGCTATATTGCCATTTGCATGCCTCTGCGATATAATGCTCTCATGACACCAAAGTTTGTGATGGGAATTGTTGCTTTTGTATGGGGTCTTGACCTCTTTTTCATTGTTTTGCTGTTTTCTTTGCAGGGAAGGAATTATAGATGCAGATCTAACATTTTAAATGTGTTTTGTGATAACCCTTCTCTTGTTAAGCTGGCCTGTGGTAATACTATCATTAACAACATCTTTGGCTTATTTACAACAGCCATAATGCAGATTATTAGTGTTTCCGTTCAAGTATTTTCCTATGTGAAGATTTTGATTACCTGCTTGGTCACGAGTAGGTCTGACGCAAAGAGCAAAGCCATCAACACCTGTGTTGCCCAACTGGTCATTTTCATCATGTATGAGGTTGTTGGAAGTTTCACCATCCTGTCACACAGGTTCTCAAATGTAAACGCCAATCTGCAAAAGATTATGGGAATGCTAATTTTTTTAGTGCCTCCACTTTTGAATCCAATAGTTTATGGATTGAACAGTCATGAATTACGAAATAATCTGCTAAAAATTATACGCAGGAAAATCACTAAAATGTAAAATACTTGTAAAATATATTTTTGTCACTGTTTATACCAAGAGATTCCACAAAACACTTTACATAGTAGTGTTATGATTAATTATAAAAGTGTAGCAGGATGAAATAACAATACAGCCGTTTTTAAGCACAAGGAACTGCACTCAAAATACATTTATTTCACTTAGCATAAAGTTAATTTTTCACATTGATATATCCATGAACAATGTATTACTCTTTTGGAGAGTATGAATTATCACTGAAGATACGTTCTTGTAAACTGTTTGTTTTGATATGTTGATATCTTTGTGTTTGTTTTGTCTGCACAATTACTACAACATTTTTACATTTCTGAAAAGTGCATGTGTTAACATGCATGGTAAAAAATAATATTAAAGTTTTAATATCCAATGGGTTTTGATCAGATCAAAGGAACATGTTAAAAAAATCGGAATTAAATAAGTGATTAAATTAAAATTTACTATTGTTATCTTTTATATGTAGGCCTACATCATTAGTTTCTCTGAGACAATCCTTCTTAGTCCCAAAGAGTCGAAAAGAGACTGTTGGTTAGATATGTTTTATTTATATAGAAATAGCTATCATTCAGTATTTTAGTGGATGTTCATTAGTTGATTGTGGGAAGAAAGAGAGCTGTTTCATGCTTTGGCCTAAATGTAAAATAAATATATTCTTGATCGCTTTTTGGTAGCCTATGATATCCATATGCACAAATGTCAAATGTCAATGTAGTTGCAATTATTTTCAAGGCAGATATGCACAAATGTCTTTTTTTAAACATATATACCTTTTATACTTTATACTCTCTATATATACTTTTGCAAGGGAAAGGTGTCCTGTTTTCTGCAACAGACCTACAACACAGTCAAATACATTTAACTTCGCTAATTTTTGGTTTTCATTGTTGTCTGCTTCAGTTTTCATTTTTAAACTGGAAAAAGGAAATGGCAAAAAAAAAAAAAAAAGAAAGAAAGAAAAAGAAAAAACAACAACAACCATTTTCCCTCTTAAGTCTGTAATGTGCAACATGACTGAACAGATCTTTTAAACACTGGGCACTGTACTCGTGATGATTTTATAAACAGTTACAGAGGAAAAAAATCCTTCACGAAAGACTTATCACACGCTTCCAGACTTTTAAGTCGTTCTGAACACAAACTTCAGTAGAAACATGCACCTCTTTGTTAGATGTTTGACAAATAAAAATGTGTTCAAAAATCGGCTCAGAATATAAAATATGTTTGATCTCCGATGAGTCTGGAAAAAAAACTAACAAAAAAAAAAACATGCTCATTGTACATTATATGATATTCTGTAAAATACGGATCAACTCCTATTGCCCAAAATCTGCAGACTTTTGGCAACTAGAATTGACTAAAAAAATCTGGGTAAAAATTATGTAGTCTATTCCAACCTTTAGTGTTTAAAATAATGTGTGGTCTGTCATTGTTTTCAGTAATGTGAAACACATCTGTTAACATCTCAAAACGTGTTTCATGACTGTTTAAATGATTTTTAAATAGCATTTTCAAATAGGCACCACTATTCTAAAATGGCAGATTCAGCTGAAGCAGTATTAAAATGCAGTGAACATCTCATGTCTATTTTAGACACAGATATTACATCATCTGGTGTCATGAGACCACCAACTGAACCATGACTTCAAGTCCCACAACTTTTATTTTTTCAGCATAAAAGGTGACACTGTACCATAGCCTATAGCTAGTGTATTCAGTTCATACAACTTACAACAGTTAGTGAACTAAGGTAAGACTTACTGTGACTTGAACTGCATGGTTAAGCATGCAGTCAGATTTACAAAACTTGTTACATGACCATTTAAGTAAAATTCTCTATGGTGAAAATGTATTCATTTTCAGAGGTGGGTAGTAACGAATTACATTTACTTCGTTACATTTGCTTGAGTAAATTTTTTGGGTAACTAATACTTTTAGAGTATATTTAAAAATGGGTACTTTTACTCTTACTCAAGTACATTTTTAGTGAAAAAAACGGTACTTTTACTAAGTTACTGTGCGCGACGCTCCTCTCGTTACTTTATCTTAATGCAATACAAGCAGGGGCGGAGCCAGAGAATTTAGAATGCAGGTGCTGAGGGGGTGCTAGATTATTGACAAGGGGAGCTGGGCAATTAATAGTAAATATGACCAAACAGGTTATTATTTTTCATATGAATAATAAAATCGCCTAGTCGATTTTGTAACATTTTATTACATGGTTATTTGACTTATCACATTTTTTATTTTTAATTTTTTTTGGGGCCATTCACTCTGACGTTAATTTTGAAGAATACGCGCTGTGCAGGCGCATATGTCAACTGTTTATGAGTGTAGGAGTATTATCGAGGCATGGAGGCGTCTGTACAATCCCTTGCTTTTTTAATTTATTTTCTTTCTTTCCTGTGGAAAGAACTTAAAATACATAGCCGATCCGTCATTTTTGGATGCGCTTTCTGCCGTCTCATGCAGTCTCCGTGAAATTCAGCGCGTCACAACAACCCAGCAGGCACCAGACGTGTATGTAACATCAGGTTGACGTTGGACATGACGTCGGACAGACGTTGCATTTTGGTTGAAAATGAAAATCGGGTTGACGTCAATATTTGACGTCAATTTGACGTTGACTTAATGTTGGATTTTGGTTGCACAACCTAAAAACAACAAAATCTCAACGTCAGCTGATGTCGGTATTGGACATCAATTTAACATTGACATTAGACGTTGAATTTACGTTGAATTTTGGTCACCCGACGTCGCAACCAAAATTTAACCAAATATCAACGTCTTATGACGTTGTGTGCCTGTTTTGTGCCTGCTGGGAATGAACCGGCCCACAGACATAAGAAATAAATCTAGGCCTACAGAAAGCTTGAAATGTAGGCTATACTATTATACGAACCAATTCAAATAAAAACAAATATTCTTTAATTATGTAGTCTGTATGAAAAGGTGCATTTCTCTACTGATTGCACGTCCATTACTGTACTGCGGTCAAGCCAGCCACCACTCCGAAATTCATGGTCAATCTAGCCACCGCGCTGTTTTGTTGTGCGCGCACATACAATGCATTACGGCAATCTTCCGCCGGTCTTTCGCCTGCATTCACTCAGCCAAAATGTTTTTTTTATTTTTTATTTATTAATTTTTTTACTGCTTAACTTATACATACAAACAAGAACAGGGAAATAAGAGTAAGGGTAATATATATTAAGAAAATTAATTATACTAATTAATAAAGTAATATCAGATTAACTGTCTCTATATAATAATCTCTAAAAAAAGTATTTAAAATAGGCCTTATAAAATGAAATTGTCTAAAAGTGTTAAGTAACAGCCTAATAATTAAGGTTCAAACAAAATGATATAAAAATAACTGATGTTGAATTACAAAATAAAAGCCCCCCAAAATCTCATATCCAACATGTTTTGCTTAGCATTTCAGATAGCTTTAAAACGGAAAGTCCCTGTTACCACAGACTAGTTTCACTTCAGACTGATAGTAGACCTTCTCAGGTTGTCACTCACTCAAAATCAGGCAAATCTGATGTTGCATTACAAAATAAAAGCCCTCCAAAATCTCATATAAAGGGTGTTTTACTTGACATTTCAAATAGCTCTAAAAAGGAAAGTCCCTGTTACCACAGACTAGTTTTACTTCAGATTGATAGTAGACCTTCTCATGTTGTCACACACCAAAAATCAGGCAAGTCTGATGACCCCAAATCATCACAGACTGTGGAAACTTAACACTGGACTTCAAGCAACTTGGGCTATGAGCTTCTCCACCCTTCCTCCAGACTCTAGGACCTTGGTTTCCAAATGAAATACAAAACTTGCTCTCATCTGAAAAGAGGACTTTGGACCACTGGGCAACAGTCCAGTTCTTCTTCTCCTTAGCTCAGGTAAGACGCCTCTGACGTTGTCTGTGGTTCAGGAGTGGCTTAACAAGAGGAATACGACAACTGTAGCCAAATTCCTTGACACGTCTGTGTGTGGTGGCTCTTGATGCCTTGACCCCAGCCTCAGTCCATTCCTTGTGAAGTTCACCCAAATTCTTGAATCGATTCTCTCGGTTGGTTGTGCATCTTTTTCTTCCACACTTTTTCCTTCCACTCAACTTTCTGTTAACATGCTTGGATACAGCACTCTGTGAACAGCCAGCTTCTTTGGCAATGAATGTTTGTGGCTTACCCTCCTTGTGAAGGGTGTCAATGATTGTCTTCTGGACAACTGTCAGATCAGCAGTCTTCCCCATGATTGTGTAGCCTAGTGAACCAAACTGAGAGACCATTTTGAAGGCTCAGGAAACCTTTGCAGGTGTTTTGAGTTGATTAGCTGATTGGCATGTCACCATATTCTAATTTGTTGAGATAGTGAATTGGTGGGTTTTTGTTAAATGTGAGCCAAAATCATCACAATTAAAAGAATCAAAGACTTAAACTACTTCAGTCTGTGTGCATTGAATTTATTTAATACACAAGTTTCACAATTTGAGTTGAATTACTGAAATAAATGAACTTTTCCACGACAATTCTTCTCCCCCGAGTTACGTCTTCTGCCATTTTGGAGAGTACTCAAGAACGTATTTGACGTAATCAGCATTATTTACATTCAGGGGGAAAGCACGCATGAATGTATAATCTGCGTAATAAGCGTTGTTTATGCTTAGGGGAAAGCATGCGTATGTACTGTGATACTCTCTAAAATGGCAGAAGACGTAACTCGAGGGAGAAGAATGCTTGAGTAAATTATGTTTTTTTTGTTTTCTTTGCGTAAAAAAAAGTATTCTCGTAGTGTCGCAAAACTGAAGTTGAGCCACTGATGTCACATGGACCTGTTTTACCGATGTATTTACTACTTTTCTGGACCTGGGAACATTTCAGTTGCATTGCTGTCTATGGAGGGTCAGACAGCTCTCCGATTTAATCAAAAATATCTTAATTTGTGTTCCGAAGATGAATGAAGGTCTTACGGGTTTGGAACGACATGAGGGTGAGTAATTACCTACATAATTTTCATTTCAGGGTGAACTAACCCTTTAAGAATGAAAATCGGGTTGACGTCAGTATTTGACACCAATCTGATGTTGACTCAACGTTGATTTTACACAACCTAAAAACAACAAGTATCAACGTCAGCTGACATTGGTACTGGACATCAAATTAATATTGACATTAGACGTTGAATTGACATTGAATTTTGGTCACCTGACGTCACAACAGAAATTTAACCAAATATAAACGTCTTATAATGTTATGTGCCTGCTGGGATTTTAATCAGCACTCGATGCTCTCTACACTGGATGTGGCGTGGCGCGACGTGACACAACAAATTCCCAACAGTAAACTGATTCCTCGTTCTATTTATGACGTGCTGACACAAAGTACAAATGATTTGCAATGGTCACTTTGTCGCGTCCAGTGTAGATGTGGTGTAGCCTAATTCACCCGACCTGTGGTGTAATCTCACCCCAGAGAGAAAGAGATTAAGTTTTTAGGGTGGGGGAATAAATACAATTATATTACGATTATATACAATTCTTTTATTTAATCTGTTGTGTTGAACATTTTAAACCAACAATGTCATGTACACTGCACTGCCTGTAGCTCTTTTGCTAAATATCAAACAATTGCATTATCTTCATTATTAAGATTGAAAAAGATGTACACCTCCAAAAAATGAATAGTACAAATATGTTTAAAATTAAGTACACTTACATGAAAATTTGTGTCAACAGTGGCCTAGAAAAACTGATCCCTTAAGGAGGGACGTCCCTTCATGGTGGCTGTCATGTTGAGATCACATGACCTGGGGAATACTATTCATTTAACTTCAGTAATCTGCATATTTTTAGACACTTTCAGAAAATGTATCTGTGCAAAGGGAATTTCTACATTCTGTCAAACAAACTGCTTCGATCTAGATTACAATATGATAAACAGGTTAAACTTTGTAAAAGTACCGTTTTTTTTATGGCAAACTTGCATCCCCAGGCACTTAGCAGAAAATAAGTTACCTATAATATCAGTTCATGATAATTTCAACATGTCAGAAACTGCTTATCCTCTTGTTTTTGAAATAGGTAAAAAATTTTTGTCTTTAGTTTTAAAACCATACACAAGTGGATTCACAAGAGGAGAAAAGATAAAATTGGAAATAGAAACACTCTGCGTAGGAAACCGGGAACAAACTTGGATCGATGTGCAAGAATAGGAAAAAGTGTGTTAAACTCTAACAACAGGAAGACGATCAAATGTGTACCACATATTTGAAGTGCCTTAATCTTTGCATCAGACTCCTTATTAGTAACATTACTTGTGTATTGTATATGTATGTAATATATGAATATATGTAAATGCCACAACAGAAAGCGCAAGGCCGTGGTAATAAACTATACAAAACAACCCGTAGATATTGTTCACTTCTATGCCGTCACATTAAAGTTTCATTAATGGGGCCTTTTAGCAGACAAGATCTACCATAGCCAATATGCGTGGGAAATTCTATAAGGAAATAGAAGAATGAAAACTATAATTATAACAACAAAATTAAAAAGCCACATCCCAGTTACGATTTTCACCAAGTTATTGGTAGTCATAATAGCTCCATATCTCAGCTGGCAGCAGATAGCGATATACCTGTCATAGGCCATAGTGATAAGAATAACATACGATGCGCCACCATAAAGATGTACAAAAAATCCTTGAAGCAAACATGCAGAATAGGACATTGATCTGTCCTGAGACCATATACTATACAGCAGCTGAGGAAATAGGCTTGTAGCACCCATTGCATCATTAATTTACATGGCTGAGCAACAGTAAGTACATTGGTTTGTGAAGCTTTCTGTTCAAGCAAATGGTGATGACAATTGTTAAATTGCAGAGTAAGATGAACAAGTATGTTATTAATCCAAATATGAATGCAGGATAAATGCTCATCTCAGGCAGTTCCAAAGAGTGTAATGTAAGGACCAGTGAGAGGACAGATTCATTTGGATACATGGTTAATGTTCTTATTACATCTGTGGCCTATACAAACCAACATAAAAAAACTAATAATGCTTGCTTGCAATGTCTTGCTTGTAGGCTTGTGTTCATTGGAACTTTGGTTTTGGGAAACATGCAGCTTTTAGGGTGGGGTAATAAAATAACTACTACTATTATATTCATTTATTGTATTTAATCTGTGTTGAACATTGTAAACCAACAAGATCATATACATTTCATTACAGTTCTTTTCTTGCACCTCTTTTACTAAATATTAAACAATGATTAATTTTGTATTTTCTTATTTTAGATATTAAGATGGAACAAGATGTACACCTAGAAAAATAAATAGTAGGCCTTTTATGTTTTAAATTTTATACACTCACATGAAGACTTGTGTCATCAGTGGCCTAAAAATTTCATTCTACTTGGTTGTCCCTTCATGGTTGCTGTCATGTTGAGATCACATGATTTGCTCAATACTATTTATTCTTTTGTCTATTTTGTCTATTTTTAATAGCTCCATATCTCAGCAGGCAGCAGATAGAGATATACCTGTAATATAGGCCATAGCGGTAAGAGTAAGATAAGATGCACCGCCATGAAGATGTACAAAATAGCCATGAATACAGAATGAAACAGAATTGCCATGAAATAAACAGAATGACATTAATACATAGTGAAAATGAAGACTTTTATAATGATGACAGACACACAGTGAGGGGAAGTGAAAATTTAAAATAGCAATATTAAAACAGCAATATAAAATAAAAGATTGTTAATGCAAAAAAACTTGAATATATCAGAAACATCTGAGGCTTTGGTTACCTTTATTCTTGAAGGGAATTATTTACTAAAAGTTGCTATTAGTGATACCAATAGTAGAAAGCAAAGTATTACTAAGAAATTAAATACATTTTTGCCACTCCATAAAAATGAAGAGTACAAATATGAAAAAATTAAATAAATAAAAATAATAATGCACTCTCACATAAACGCTACTGTTATATCAGTGTAGTCTAGAAACAGCTTTTGTTTTACATAAGGCAGATTGTCTCGTCATGATGGCATCATCACATGACCAGCTGAATACTACTCACTTTATCTCATTAATCTGCCTAATTTGGACACTTTTTAGATAACAATATGCTAAACAGATTTAGCCTGACACAAATGTAACATAGAAAGTTACACACAAGGAGCTGTTTAAATCAGAAACTGTATATCTTGTTTTTGAAACAGGTGAAAATTTTCTGTCTGATCTCTTTTGTTTTAAAACCATACACAAGTGGATTCACAAGAGGAGGAAAGATAAAATTGGAAATAGAAAACACTCTGCGTAGGAAAGCAGGAACGAACTCAGATCGATGTGAAATATGAGGAAAAAGAGTGTTAAACTCTAACAACAGGAAGACGACCAAATGAGTGCCACATGTCTGAAGTGCCTTAATCTTTGCATCAGACTGCTTATTAGTAACACAAGTGATTAATATACGAATATATGTAAATGCCACAACAAAAAGAGAAAGGCTGTGATAAAAAATTATGCAACTCAACCCAACAATATTATTCACCTCTATGCCGTCACATAAGAGTTTCATTAATGCTGTCTTATAGCAGACTAGATCTGTCATATGTGTCTGGCAAATCCTGTAAGGAAATAGAAGAGAGCAAACTACAAATATAAGAGTTAAATTAAAAAGCCACATCCCAGTTATAATTTTCACCAAGTTATTGGTAGTCATAATGGCCCCATATCTCAGCGGGCAGCAGATAGCGATATACCTGTCATAGGCCATAGCGGTAAGAATAAGATAAGATGCTCCACCATTAAAGTGTACGAAAAAGCCTTGAAGAAAACATGCAGGATATGATATTGTTCTGTCCTGAGACCATATACTATACAGCAGCTGAGGAAAAAGGATTGAAGCATTCATTGCATCATTGATTGGCAGGTTGAGCAACAGTATGTACATTGGTTTGTGAAGATTTCTGTTCAAGCAAATTGTAATAATAATTGTTAGATTGGAGAGTAAGATAAACAAGTATGTTATTAATCCAAATATGAATGCAGGATAAATGCTCGTCTCAGGCAGTTCCAGAGAGTGCAAAGTCAGGACCAGCGAGAGGACAGATCCATTTGGATACATGATGAACGATCTTACTATTAACGGCCTACACAAACCAGCATACATAAGCTGTTAATGCTATCAGTATATAAATAAAGAGTAATTATGAAAAATAATCCTGCCAGTGAAAATCCTGCCAGAATTTATGAGAAGTTGGTGTCCGACATTTATCCATTTCATCCCTTCATTTTGCCATATCCAGCTTCATCTTACTTAGGCTACAACCTAAAAAAGGAATAATCATTAAAAAACAGCAGGCTAAATATGCCACAATATGTTTTTTTTTGTAAATCCACATCTCATCAGATTAATAAAGCATGTTTAACTGTACAATTTCAATAATTGTTAGTCATTTGCTTAAATCCAATACAGTTGTTGAGATTTGAAATAATGTGGTCTATTTGAACAAACTGTCATGCATAATGTCACCTTAAGTGATCATCCTTCAGCACTGTTTAATGTCACCTGTGGGCAAAAGTTTTATACACATAGAGTTGGGTGGATAAACTCCCATTTGTGTTGTATTGGTCATGGGAACGGGTGTTGTTTTGTAGCATGTGCACAGCTCTGCTGGTAGATAGCATAACTACACCATCTGATTTAAAAAGCATTTCTGCTCTGTCATTCAAAAGTTGCTAAAAATACTAAAATATCACATTGTACCTGGGCTGTTGACAAATAAAATGTCAGTTAACCCTTTTGGTTGATGAAAATCTTTTATTTAGATTAATAAATATATGCTATGCTATGACTTCCCACACAGCAGACGATCTTAGTGTGAATATGGTCTCTGAAATGCACCTCGTCAGCCATAGATGGGTCATGTATGGCAATTGCACTGTGTTTGTGACAGCTAACAACATAAGGCCGACTGCTGGAAGGAAGTGTGTGGCCCAGATCAAACCTGTGAGCATGTGGCTCATGTCAAACTTGTGATTATTAGCCACATTTGAAAGTTTTTCTAAATAACTTTTTTAAGGAATACTACATTTGACTACATTTAATTGACATTCAAGTTCAAGACTTTTCTAAATTGGTATAATGAGGTTTTCCTTAAGCCATTTTTCCCATCATATCCATATTTGTTACATATTGAATGTGTATATTTTTGGGTTGATGTTTTACAATTTGGATGTAATGTTTCTCCCCTTTCACCCTCTTATGCACGGAGCTTTTGGGAATGAGTAAAAGTGCGTGCAGTACAATCCTGTGCTGAAATTCCACCCATCCGTGTCTCGATACAATATCGCCAGGCAATATTGCAGTACTATGCTGTACTGATCCCCCCACCCACCCACCCAAAATAAATAAATAGCTTGTCTTCAGGTGTGGTTGAGGAGAAAAGAGTGGCACGACACTTCTAACACTTTTGGACGTTGGATATGACGTTGGAAAGACGTTGCATTCTGGTTAAGAATGAAAACCGGGCTGACGTCAGTATTTGAGACCAATTTTCTTTATGTTGACTCAACATTGATTTTACACAACCTAAAAACAACAAATATAAACATCAGCTGACATCGGTATTGGACATCAAATTAACATTGACATTAGACTTTGAATTGAGATTGAATTTTGGTCACCTGACGTCACAACAGAAATGTAACCAAAAATAAACGTCATAACATTATGTGCCTGCTGAGATTTTAATCAGCACGTGATGCTCTCTACACTGGATGTGGCGTGGGGTGATGTGGCACGACAAATTCCCAACAGTAAACTGATTCCTCGTTCTATTTATGACGTGCTGTCACAAAGTACAAATGATTTGCAATGGTCGCTTTGTCGCGTCCAGTGTAGATACGGTGTAATTGACCTGACAATCACAGTTGACAGGAATCTCACCTCAGAGAGAAACAAATTAAGCTGTTAGGGTGGGGGAATAAAAAAAAAAAAAACTATTGTGATTATATACAGTCCTTTTATTTAATCTGTTGTGTTGAACATTGTAAACGACAATGTCATGTACAATGCACTGCTTAGTATGCTAGTTTAAACTGGTCCTTTGCTGGTTTCTGCTGGTCCTTTGCTGGTTTAAGCTGGTCCTTGTTTATGCTGGAAAGGACCAGCATAAACCAGCAAAAAGACCAGCATAAACTAGCGAAGGACCAGCTTAAACCAGCATCCCAGCATCAAAACTTAACATATGCTGTTTTTTTTCAACAGGGCTGCGCGTTTAATAAACAAACTCCAGCTGGTTCAAAATGCAACAGCCAAGAGTTCTTACTAGAACCAAGAAGTATGATCATATTAGCCCGGTTCTGTCAACACTACACTGGCTCCCTATTAAACATCGTATACATTTTAAGATCTTGCTAATTACCTATAAGGCCCTGAATGGTTTGGCACCTCAGTATTTGAGTGAGCTCTTATCACATTATAGTCCTTCACGTCTGCTGCGATCTCAAAACTCTGGCTTTAATAATACCTAGAATATTAAAATCAACTGTGGGCGGGAGATCGTTTTCCTATTTAGCGCCCAAACTCTGGAACAATCTACCTAACACTGTTCGGAAGCAGACACACTCTGTCAGTTTAAATCTAGAATAAAGACCCATCTCTTTAACTTGGCTTACACATAGTACACGATCGCATTTCTATAATTCAAATCCGTTAAAGGATTGTTAGGCTGCATTAATTAGGTCAACCGGAACCGAGAACACTTCCCAAAACACCCAATGTACTTGTTACATCGTTAGAAGAATGGCATCTACGCTAATATTAGTCTGATTTTTTCATATTCCGAGGTCACCGTAGCCACCCAGATCCAGACTGTATCCATATCAGATGGTCACTGCAGCCACCCAGATCCAGTCCGTATCCAGATCAGATGGTGGATCAGCACCTAGAGATGACCTCTACAGCCCTGAATGTCAGCGGAGACCAGGACAACTAGATGAGCCCCAGAGACTGATCCCCAGTGAAGACTCTGTCTTCTAGACGGCCATCGGGACAAGACCACAGGAACCAGATGAGTTCTTTGCACAATCTGACTCTTCACATGTATGTTCCCGTTTTGTTTCCTGGTTTTCCTTATTTGGTCGTTTTCCTGTTCCTGTCCTGATTATGTTGATCTGTCTCCAGCTGTGTGTATTTAGTCTTGTTAATTGTTCTCCTTTATAAGCCTGTCTCCTATGTTCATTTGGGGTCCGATCTTAGTTATATTTAAGTGTGTGTATTCTCCACGATCCTGAGTTTTGCTATTAAATGTTACTTATTACGAAGCCTCCTGAGTCTCCAGCGTTTCCCTGCCTGACACACTGTGACACTGACTCTGCTGAAGCCTAGATTTAAACTGCTGATTTTGTCTGGCCAGAGGAGAATGACACTATTTCGACACACTATTTCCCCATCTAAATACTGTAAAGCTGATGTAAAGCCACCTAGCTTTATATCAAGCTGATGTAAAGCTGCTTTGACACAATTTGCATTGTTAAAAGCGCTATACAAATAATAGTGACTTGACTAGTGACTAAAGTCGATGTGGGTCTTGCTATAGACAACGTGGCACCTGTGCGCAGGGGCGCCATAAGGGGGGGGGAGGTTAGGACGATTCTAAGGGCCCGACGATGGAGGGGGGCCCACCGAGGGGGGAACGCGATCTCGTTCTTCAAGGCGGCAGCGGACCGCGATCGCGACAGGTGTGTGACCCTTGAGGGACCATCGCTCCTCTTGCGCTCTGCAACCAGTTGAGCTGCCAATGGAACGTGCTGGGCCCTCTACAAGTAGCGTACCAGCAGTATCCTTGGCGCTCCCCCCGACGACCGGATGTCGATCACTGCATCGGAGGGTGAGCCGGCGCTTTCTGGAGAGGAAGATTCGGCTGCGCTGCTACTCTCCAGGACTGTAACAATGCCTGAATTGGATCCAGAAATGACGGCTATGCTTTCCCGGGCCGCCAAGAGAGTAGGGCTCAAGTAGAAACCTCCACCGTGTCCCGAGCCCTTGAGGTTGGACGACTGGTTTCTTGGGGTAGCTTGCGCTGGTTCTCAGTGCCCTGCCCCAGTGCCTTTCTTCCTGGAGTCGCTTACCAAGTCTACCTGCTAGCTCCTCCTCCCTCACCACCCTTGATGGTGGTGCAGCCAGGGGGTATACGGGGGTCCCCCCGATGGAACGGTTGGTTGCGTCCTAATACTGCCTCCACCCAGCAGGGCGAACCGTGCATCCCCTTCCGGGCCTGTAGGTGCTCATCTGGTCTGTCCAGCGATGCTTATGCAGCCTGTGGAGAAGCTGCCTCTGCCTTGAGCTACGGTGTTACTACAGGTTTTTCAGGCTAAAGCACCGAGGGACCTACACGAGGGTGGTCATGATCCGGAAGTTCTGAAAGAGCTCCGAACCGCAACTGACCTTGCTCTCCGAGCGACGAAGGTCACCGCGAGTTCTCTGGGTCGTGCAATGTCCACACTTGTGGTCCAGGAGCGTCACCTCTGGCTGTATCTGATCAACATGAGGGACACCGACAAAGTTCGGTTCCTCAAGGTCCCTGTGTCCCAGACCGGCCTCTTTGGCGACACAGTCGAGAACATGGCCCAGCAGTTCTCAGCTGCACAGGAGCAGACTGAGGCGACCCTATAGTGTCCTGCCCCGGCGGGCAGCTGCTGCCTCCACCCGTCCACCAGCTACAGCGCCCCAGCCTGCTCGTCGCTGAGGGCGGCCCCCTGCGTCAACCCCATCTTTCGTGCCGCATTCGCAGCAGCCTCCACCCAAGCAGTGCCGTGGAGCTGGGTGTAGGCAGGCCGCCCAATCCGTCCTGACCCCTGTCAGACCTGGCGGTGAGCGGAAGAGCAAGAGGCCCCAGGACGCACGACCCAGAGAGAGAGGGAACTGCTCTTCGGGAGGTGGTGAATGCACCTCTCCCTCCCCCGTAGGAGGGCCAGGTGGAGAGTCTTTTGTTTCCAAAAATCTCGACAATAGAGCGGTTTTCTCTGTCTCTGGGTCCCGAGGGAGCATGGAGAGTTGCGGACAGAACCAACACCGGACCACACTCAGCCTCCTCTCTCGCCAGCAGGCAGCAGCAGGCGGTTCGAGAGCGTCATCAAAGGCCCTACTCATGCACCCTCTGCCAAACCATGAAACCAGGTAAGCGTTGCACCACACACTCATACCTCTCTTTGGTCCGCCCTGCTTTCCACCTCGCTGCCCCACCGCAGGTACGTCGGTGGTCCCGCTGGTCCCGCTTGTACGGTGTCTTGGTACCTACCCAGTCCGTCTCGCTGACTCCGGCGGACCATCTGACTCGGCTATGCAATTCAGTTTGCCCGGCGTCCTCCCAAGTTCAGGGGTATCCACTTCACATCAGGGAGGGCAGCCGATGCTTATGTCTTGTGGGCAGAGGTCGCAGTTCTACTGGCGAAGGACGCGATACAGCCGGTGCCTCCAGCCGATAGGAGGACAGGGCTTACAGCCCTTACTTCATTGTATTGTATACAAGAAAGGCGGTGAGTTACAACCAATCTTGGATCTGCGTGTCTTGAGCCGGGCTCTTCACAAGCTACCGTTCAAGATGCTAATGCAGAAACCCATCTTCGGGTGCATCCGTCCCTGAGATTGGTTTGCAGCGATCGACCTGAAGGATGTGTACTTCCATGTTTTGATCCTTCCGCGCCACAGGCTATTCCTGCGGCTTGCGTTTGTGGGTCAAGCATGTCAGTACAAGGTCCTGCCCTTCGGGCTGTGCCTGTTGCCCCATGTCTTCACGAAAGTCACGGAGGCAGCCCTTGTTCCCCTGAGAGAGCGGGGCATTCGCATTCTCAACTACCTCGATGACTCGCTCATACTAGCTCAGTCTCAGGATCAGTTGTGTGAACACAGGGACTTGGTGCTGGCGCACCTCAGCCAGTTGGGTCTTTGGGTCAACTGGGAAAAGAGCAAACTCTCCCCGACACAGAGGATCTCTTTTCTTGGTATGGAGTTGGATTCGGTCAAACAGACAGCACGCCTCACACAGGAGCGTGCTCAGTCGGTGTTGAACTACTTGAGTATGTTCAAGAGCAGGATGGCGGTCCCACTGAAACTGTTTCAGACAGGGCCTGATTTACCTCTTATCGTGACATAGGCAAAGCAAATTTTTGGCCCCACCCTTCCCTATTAATATATTATATAACCACCCCAGCAAACAAAAATATTTCGTAATCAGTGGAAAACGTTACATTTTTTTCTATTGCAATAAGCACAATAAGTGAAAGACCGTTCCATTAACAGGCTCCAGCGTCGTGGCCACATTACCACTGCGGGAGTGCATTATTTCTATAATAATTTTAACAGCCTGGAGTCATGATCACACCTCAAGACATTGTTCAGATGATTTATTTCAAGACATTTGTCACGTTTCCGTCCTGAAATCTCGTGTGTGTTGGACTAATTTCTTATGCACCTCAGAAACCTTTGCAAATTCCAAAACGTCATTTTAGAGCTAATAACAGAGGTTTGAGCCATTGATATGCAGGCTAATGCAGTCATTAATGCAGTCTAATGCAGTTATTAGAGAGAGAGAGAGAGAGAGAGAGAGAAATTAAGCGCGTGTGAATACCTGCGTCTGTGCATCTCTCAACAGTGTTCAGCAGCAGTGTCTCTTCTACTAGCGAATCTTTAAGTTGAACTGCTTCAAGAACCTCGCTACTGAGAAATGTCATGTAACTTTTCAGCTGCAAAACTATTTCATTGATAAATTCACGGGGCAGCGCTGACAACAAGTTTCTCTCCGCGTCTCCGCGTGTGTGTGCGCGAGTACGTTTCTGTACTGTGTGTGCGTCTGTGAGAACGGGAGAAAGAAAGCGTGATTTCCATACATAAACAAGTGGAAAACATGGAAGTAGTTGTCATTTTTTTACCCTATTACTTGTTATATTTATTTGCTAAATGTCTTCTGGGGTTTTGGTTCTTTTACTGTTGTAGATAGCGCATAGTATAACAATAAATATTATATATCTCTTCATTGTGTTTGGGCCCCCCTGGACGAGCGAATATAGGCACGTGCCTAGAATGCCTGTGCGCAAATCCGGCCCTGGGTTCAGAGGCTCCTGGGGCAAATGGCATATGGGGCTGCTTCATGCGAGACCGCTTCAACGCTGGCTTCATGGCCGAGTCCCAAGGTGGGCATGGCAACGTGGCACTCACCGGGTCCAAGTCACACTGGCCTGCTTCCAAACCTTCACCCCTTGGTCAGACCTTTCGTTTCTCCGGGCAGGACTGCCCCTGGAACAGGTCTCCAGGCATGCTGTGGTTTACACGGATGCCTCCACCACCGGCTGGGTGGGCCACGCTCGATGGGCTTGTAGTCTCGGGGTTTGGACGGGCCCCCAACTGCACTGGCACATCAACTGCCTAGAGTTCCTCACAGTATGACTTGCCTTGAACCGTCTCAAAGGGCGCTTACGAGGCAAGCACGTACTGATCCGCACGGACAACACTGCGACCGTTGCGTACATCAACCGACAAGGTGGTCTACGCTCCCGTCGCATGTCGCAACTCACCCGCCACCTCCTCCTCTGGAGTCAGAAGCATCTGAGGTCGCTTCGTGCCGTTCACATCCCGGGCCTGCACAATTGGGCAGCCAACGAGCTCTCACGAGCTACGCTACCCGGAGAATGGAGACTCCATCCCCAGACGGTCCAGCTGATTTGGAGACGTTTCGGAGCTGCTCAGGTAGACCTGTTTGCGTCTCCTGAGACCTCTCACTGCTAGCTGTTTTACTCCCTGGCCAAGGGAACACTCGGCACAGACGCACTGGCACACAGCTGGCCGCGGGGCTTGCGCAAGTATGCGTTTCCCCCAGTGAGCCTTCTGGCACAGACGCTGTGCAAGATCAGGGAGGACGAGGAGCAGGTCCTGTTAGTGGCGCCCTACTGACCCACCCGGACCTGGTTCCCGGAACTGATACTCCTCGTGACAGCTCCTCCTTGGCCAATCCTTGGCCAATTCCTCTGAGGAAGGATCTACTGACTCAGAGACGGCCATCCTATGGCACCCGCGTCCAGACCTCTGGAAACTTCATGTTTGGTCCCTGGACAGGACGCGGAGGTTCTAGGTGACCTACCCCAAGAGGTAGTTGACACCATCACTTCAGTGAGAGCACAGTCAACAAGACACGTTTACGCCTTGAAGTGGAACCTGTTCGTTGAATGGTGCTCTTCTCACTGAGAAGACCCCCGAAGATGCCTGATCAGAGTCGTGCTGTCCTTTTTGCATCAAGGGTTGGAGCGAAGGCTGTCTCTCTCCAACCTTAAAGTCTATGTGGCTGCAATTGCTGCTAACCTTGACCCTGTGGAAGGGAAGTCGGTGTGGAAGCACGACCTGGTCATCAGGTTCCTTAGGGGGGCGAGGAGGCTAAATCCTCCACGGCCCCCCTCTATACCCTCTTGGGACCTGTCTCTAGTGCTCAGAGCACTACACCAGGGCACATTTGAGCCTTTGCAGACAGTTGAGCTGAAGTTTCTCTCGATGAAAACGCTGCTCCTGCTTGCATTGACTTGGGTAGGGTAGGGTACCTGCACGCATTTTCGGTCGACGAATCGTGCCTAGAGTTTGGGCCTCCCAGCTAATCCTGAGGCCCCGGTCCGGCTATGTGCCCAAGGTTCCCACAACTCCCTTCAGGGATCAGGTGGTGAGCCTGCAGGCGCTGCCCCCGGAGGAGGCAGACCCATCCCTAGATTTGCTTTGTCCCATCCGAGCCTTGAGATGCTACGTAGACCGGACACAAAGCTTCAGGACCTCAGACCAGCTCTTTGTCTGTCACGGAGGCCGGCAGAAGGGGAATGCTGTCTCTAAGCAGAGGATGGCGCACTGGATAGTGGATGCCATCACCCTGGCTTATCAGGCACAGGGTGTGCCCTGACCGTTCAGGTTGCAAGCTCATTCTACTAGAAGTGTAGCATCCTCCTGGGCGCTGGCTCGTGGCACCTCGCTGACAGATATTTGTAGAGCTGCAGGCTGGGCAACCCCCAACACGTTCGCTAGATTCTATAGCCTTCGTGTGGAGCCGGTATCCTCCTGTGTTCTCACCTCAAATGGGTAGAAGCACTGAGGGGCTCCGGCTTTGGGTCAGCTTGCTAAACCCACTCCAGAGAGTCTGTATAGTAGACACTGTTGAGCTCCTCCGTCCCCTCAGCAGCCAGACATGGTGGAGCGTCCGGCGCCAGGCCCTCACTCGATGAATTCATGAGAACTGGTAGAGGGCTGGGTTCCATATGTAGAGACCTAAGTAGATCCCATATGTGTAAAGTCCACGGTATAGCTGCAGAGCCCGTGTTTACCTGGCAGACCTTCTGCTAATTTTTCGAAGAGGTTACAATCACCTTTTACGGAGACGTCACGTCCTGTCACCATGGCTGCTGTACCACTGCTGAGCGGAAGGATCACCGGCTCGGTTCCAAAGTGAAAACCTGAGTATGCGTTACACCTTCTGCCTAATTACATTTGCGCTGCGATCAGCGGCAGCTGGATGCAATCATCACATGGCAATGTGCATTGGCTCGTTTAGTTCTTCGGTCACCGACGTGACGTCTCCGTTCTCTCCTTCAGGGAACGAGGGTTTCATATGTAACCGAGACGTTACTCTATATTCACAGGAATACCAGTTGCTCAGAGTAACGTCTTCTTGTTAGAGCCGTAAAAAGCAGCACATATAGTATTTATTCACCTTAAGTGATCATCCTTCAGCACTGTTGAATGTCACCTGTGAGCTAATGATTTATACTCATGGAGCTGGGTGGAAAAACTCCTGTTTGCGTTGGATTAGTCATGGGAACTGGTGTTGTTTTGTAGCATGTGCACAGCCCTGCTCGAAGATATCATAACTTCACCATCTGGTTTAAAAAGTATCTAAAATCTAGCCCCAGCCACAATAAAGAAAAACATTGGCTCTAGGAGAGGTTGAGGAGAAAAGAGTGGCATGACACATATGGCCAGAATCTCACCCCAGAGAGAAATAAATCAGCTATTAGGGAGGGGCAATAAAATAACTACTGTGATTTTTTTTTACAGTTCTTTTATTTAATCTGTTGTGTTGAACATTGTAAACCAATAATGTCATGTACACTGTACTGTAATTCTTTTCCTGTAGCTCTTTTGCTAAATATCAAACAATTGCATTTTCTTTATTATTAAGATGGAAAAAGATGTACAAATACAAAAACAAATAGTACAAATATGTTTAAAATTAAGTACACTGACTTCATTTCAAAACTTGTGTCATCAGTGGCCTAGAAAAAATGTTTCTATAAGGAGGGTTGTCCCTTCATGGTGGCTGTCATATTGAGATCACATGACTAGCTGAATACCATTAATTTAATTTCAGTAATCTGCCTAGTTTTAGACAATTTAAGAAAATGTGTCTGTACAAAGGAAATTCCTACAAGGGCATCTGTCAAACAAACTGACCGCTTCTAGATTACAATATGATAAACTGGTTAAGCAAAATGGTGAATTTGCATCCCAGGCACTTGTGTAACAGAAAATAAGTTACATATGTTATCAGTTTGTGATAATTTCACACACAGATCTGATTACATTAGAAACTGCTTATCTTCTTGTTTTTGAAACAGGTGAAAATTTTCTGTCTGATCTCTTTGGTTTTAAAACCATACACAAGTGGATTCACAAGAGGAGGAAAGATAAAATTGGAAATAGAAAACACTCTGCGTAGGAAAGCGGGAACAAACTCAGATCGATGCGCGAGACTAGGAAAAAGTGTGTTAAACTCTAAAAACAGGAAGACGACCAAATGAGTACCACATGTCTGAAGTGCCTTAATCTTTGCATCAGACCGCTTATTAGTAACACAAGTGATTAATATATGAATATATGTAAATGCCACAACAGAAAGCGCAATACCGTGGTAAAAAACTAAACAAAACAACCCATAGATATTGTTCACCTCTATGCCGTCACATAAGAGTTTCATTAATCCTGCCTTATAGCAGACAAGATCTGTCATGTGTGTCTGGCAAATCTTGTAAGGAAATAGAAGAATGTAAACTAAAATTACAACAACAAAATTAAAAAGCCACATCCCAGTTATGATTTTCACCAAGTTGTTGGTTGTCATAATGGCTCTGTATCTCAGTGGGCAGCAGATAGCGATATACCTGTCATAGGCCATGGCGATAAGAATAACATACGATGTGCCACCATAAAGATGTACAAAAATTCCTGGAAGCAAACATGCAGAATAGGATATTGATCTGTCTTGAGACCATATACTATACAGCAGCTGAGGAAATAGGACTGTAGCACCCATTGCATCATTGATTTGCAGGCTGAGCAAAAGTATGTACATTGGTTTGTGAAGATTTCTGTTTAAGCAAATGGTGATGACAATTGTTAAATTGCAGAGTAAGATGAACAAGTATGTTATTAATCCAAATATGAATACAGGATAAATGCTCATCTCAGGCAGTTCCAAAGAGTGTAATGTCAGGACCAGTGAGAAGACAGATCCATTTGGATACATGGTTAATGTTCTTATTATATTTGTGGCCTATACAAACCAGTATAAACAAGCTAATAATGCTTGCTTGCAATGAGAATCTAAATAAAGAATATGAATAATTGATTAAAATCTAAAGTTATTTTGGTGTATGAAATAAATCTTTGTCATCCTTTCATTTTGCCAGTATCCAGTATCCAGCAACATCTTTCTTACAACCTGAAAAAAGCATTGAACATTTAAGAACATACTTTCAATCACAACATATTCAATATAATAAAACAACTTAAAGAATGAAAACTGTAAAATTCTCACGGCAGCAGATTAATAAGGCACATGACAGTATAAGTTAAATTATAGTGTTTAGTTCTTATCAAAAGTGCTTAAGCCATTAAGCTGAGATTTATAATAATGTAGCCTATCTGCACAAACTTTCAACTCATAATGGAATGCAGATCAAGTTACTCTGTATTCACAGGAATACCAGTTGCTCAGAGTAACAACTTCTTGTTAGAGCTTTAAAAAAGCAGCATATGTAGTATTTATCACCTTAAGTGATCATCCTTCAGCACTGTTAAATGTCACCTGTGGGCTAATAATTTATACTCGAGTTGGGCGGAAAAACTCCTGTTTGCGCTGGATCAGTCATGGGAACGGGTGTTGTTCTGTAGCATGTTCACAGCCCTGCTGGTAGATGTCGTAACTACACCATCTGATTTAAAGGCATCTTTCTGCTTTGTCATTCAAAAGGTGCTAAAAATACAAAAATATTACATTGTACCTGGGTTGACAGTTGGCAGGATATGTGTGGCTCATATCAGGCTTGTGATCATGAGCCACATATGAAAGTTTTTCTAAATTGATTTTTTTTTTTAAATATCGCTTGTTTTATGTCAAATTGATAATCAGATGCAAGGTTTTTCTTTTTCTTTTGCATGAGTATTCCTTAAACCATTTTCCCCATCATATCCATATTAGTAAAATAGTGAAAGCGTATGGTATTGGGTTATTGTTTTACAAATTGGATGTCTTGTTTCTTTCCCTTTCACCCTCAAATAGAAATCACACAAGGCCGACTAAATACACTGAGCTTCTGGCTTAGCAACACAATAAACTAATTAATTAACTACTAATTTACTGGTCTGTCTGAGGCAATAAAATTAATATATAAGCATAATTAAATAAGAATTGATTGTATAATCCAGAAAAGTATATTGCACTGAAATGACTAACTTCTGGTGGTGCAGTAAAACTCTGGAAATCAGGTTCAATAAAGGTGCTCTTAAATATTTCAAAGGTACAATATGTAATTTTGACAGCTAGCAACTGAAATGGGTACTGCAGTCTAAATTAAAAATATTGCTGAGAGTTGTTTTTCCCGCCCCCTCCTCATCAGACTCACGTGGGTTGCCAGATTGAGAACATGCAACAGAAACTAGTGCAATTGACAATGGAAGGCATTTATGACAAAGTCATTTATGACAAAGTCATTTATGACAAAGTCATTTATGACGTCACATGCATGTAGTAGAGTAATAACTTCTGCTAATTAATTGATTCGTTAATTCGTTAATTAATTGACTGTTTACGTCAGCATGTCATATTCTAACCACAGGCCGAGAGCTGCTGCAGTTCAAATCATGTTAGTTTGCGATGCTGTTTGGGAATGTTCATTGGAACTTTGGTTTTGGGAAACACAGAATCATTGAACTATGTTAGTAACAGTGGAACTTGTGACCATAGTTGGCTAAGAATGCTTTTGGAAAACACTCCACAGGAAATTGAAGTTGATGTAGAGAGTAGGGGTTGGTATCACGAGAAGCCCCACAATACTATTATCACAAGTCACAAAACGGTATCATTGCAATTTTAAAATCTTTGCGGTATGCTGAGCATTGTGATAACATATAAGCCTATTGTGATATATTGCTATTTTTTAGCTGCAAATGCCCCAAAGGAAAACTTTGTCCACATGTTGTCACCAAGTCAAAGTTCTCAGTCTGTTAATCTCACATTTTCATATCTCCTTCATAAAAAAGATCCCTTGCTCATTTTAGCCATCTCAAATTACATTTTTTTGCACATTTTAATATCTGCACACCCAAATAAATTTTTTTTTTACATTAAATTTTAAGGCATGACTCCTCTTTACTTGAAGACAATTGACTAATTTCACCTCCATTGAAAAACAAATGCAGTTTTTAGGTTGGAATAATAAAATAACTATTGTTATTATATACATTTATTGTATTTAATCTGTGTTGAACATTATAAACCAACAAGTTCATGTACATTTCATCGCAGTCCTTTTCTTGTACCTCTTTTACTAAATATTAAACAGTGATTAATTTTGTATTTTCTTATTTTAGTTATTAAGATGGAAAAAGTTGTACACCTACAAAAATAAATAGTATTATGTTTTAAATTATGTACACTCACATGAAGACTTGTCATCAGTAGTCTAAATATTTCATTGTACTTAAGGAGGGTTGTCCCTTCATGGTGGCTGTCATGTTGAGATCACATGACTATTTATTCTTTTGTCTATTTTCGGACACTTTCAGAAAATGTACCAGTGAAAATGGAATGTCTGTTAAACAAACTGTCTGCTTCTAGATTACAATATGATTAATAAACAGGTGAAGCTTAAAAATGATCAACTAGCATCCAAGGCACTTATGTAACAGAGAAAAGTTACATATAATATCAGTTCATGATAATTTTACACAAAGATCTGATTACATTAGAAACTGCTTACCTTCTTGTTCCTAAAACTGATTTTCTGTCTAATCTCTTTAGTTTTAAAACCATACACCAGTGGATTCACAAGAGGAGGAAAGATAAAATTGGATATGGAAAAAACTTTGCGTAGGAAACCAGAAGCAAACTCAGATCGATGCGCAATACTAGGAAAAAGAGTGTTAACCTCTAACAACAGGAAGACGACCAAATGAGTACCACATGTCTGAAGTGCCTTATTCTTTGCATCAGACTGCTTATTAGTAACACATGTGATTAATATATGAATGTATGTAAATGCCACAACAGAAAGCGAAAGGCCGTGGTAAAATGCCATACAACACAACCCAAAGATACTGTTCACTTCTATGCCGTCACATAAGAGTTTCATTATTGTGGGCTTATAGCAGACAAGATCAGCTATGTATGTCTGGCAAATCCTGTAAGGCAACAGAACAACAAAAATTGCAATTATAAGAACAAAATTTAAAAGCCACATTCCAGTTATGATTTTCACCATGTTATTGGTAGTCATAATGGCTCCATATCTCAGTGGGCAACAGATAGCGATATACCTGTCATAAGCCATAGCGGTAAGAGTAAGATAAGATGCACCGCCATAAAGATGCACAAAAAAGCCCTGAAGACAACATGCAGGGTATGATATTGATCTGTCCTGAGACCATATGCTATAGAGCAGCTGAGGAAAAAGGCTTGTAGCACCCATTGCATCACTGATAGGCAGGTTAAGCAACAGTATGTACATTGGTTTGTGAAGATTTCTGTTCCAGCAAATTGTAATAATAATTGTTAGATTGCAGAGTAAGATTAACAAATATGTTATTAAGCCAAATATGAATGCAGGATAAATGCTCATCTCAGGCAGTTCCAAAGAGTGCAAAGTCAGGACCAGTGAGAGGACAGATCCATTTGCATACATGTTGTTTACAAAACCAAGTAATGCTTTTCAACATAAATAAACAGTAATCTTAAATTATGTTGATTTTCAGAATGGATCTTTGTCATTGTTTCATTTTGCCATATCCAGCATAATCTTTCTTACAACCTGAAAAAGTAATAAAGACAACAACAGATAAAATTAAACTTCATTAAAGAAAATTAAAAGCAGAATTTCCTTGTAAAATTCACATGGCAGCAGATTAATAAAGCACATTACTGTATAAGTTAAATTATAATGTTTAGTTGTCAGTAAAAGTGCTTAAGCCAATAGGCTGTTGTTGAGATTTGTAATAACGTGGCCTATCTGCACAAGCTGTCATCAGACAAACTGCCTTAAAAGCAGCACAAGTAGTATTTAGTCACCTTAAGTGATCATCCTTCAGCACTGCTAAATGTCACCTGTAGGCTAATGATTTATACTTATGGAGTTGGGCGGAAAAACTCCCGTTTGCATTGGGTTAGTCATGGGAACGGGTGCTGTTATGTAGCATGTGCCCTGATTTTGGATGTCATAACTCCACTATCTGGATCGAAAAGTATCACTCAGTCTGTTTTTTAAAAAAATAAATATCAGGGCTCCCATTGCTGTTGATTGATTATAAAAGCAGAGCACACTAATTCTTATCATAGATATAGCCAAAAATAGTCTATACTCATTGATTTTGTCAAGACTGTCTGTCAAAGCAAAATTTAAGTGCTATATAAACACAGAGATGTAAAGTAATTATTTGATATAACATTTGGTCTGTGATACATTACTGTATGGCATCTGGATAATGTTATTCACATGATGGGTATGAGTGGGGATGGCTGACACAATGGTTTTAGGGTTGGTTGCATGGCATATATAAAAATAATTTATAATTCATTGATAGCTCAGCTGAACTGAACATTTATTACTCAAACAAGAACTGGTGATTTAAGTGCATTTCAAAGATTAAATAACATGCCAAAGAAGCACTTTTTCTTCCATGTAGGTTATTAGAGATAAATAAAAGATGAAAAAATTCAGATACATATGTAGCTAATATAAATGTGTGATACAGATAATTATATAGCAAATAAACATTTGAATATATCATATGATTAAATCATCATTTTAATATGACATTTTATGTAATTTCTCAGTTTACGGTTTATTACACACTGTTTATCTTTCTTTTAAAACAGCTGACAATTTTCTGTCTAATTTCCTTGGTTTTAAACCCATAAATAAGTGGATTCACAATGGGAGGAAACACTAGAATAGATATAGAAAACACCCGGCGTAGGTGAGCTGGAGCATTTTCAGACCGATGTGCAATAAGAGGGAAAAAAGTGTTGAACTCCAAGAACAGGAAGACCACTAAATGAGTGCCACATGTCTGAAGTGCCTTAATCTTTGCATCAGACTGCTTATTGGTAACACAAGTGATTAATATATGAATGTATGTAAATGCCACAACAGAAAGCGAAATACAGTGGTATAAAGATAAAATAAACAATCCATAGATGTTATTCACTGTTGTGTCTTCACACATGATTTTCATTAAAGATGGGTTATAGCAGACAAGCTCTGCCATGTATTGCTGGCAAATTTTGTATGGCATTAGAAGACAGAAAAGTACAAATATAATAATAAAATGAATGAGCCACATCATAGTTATGATTCTCACTAAGTTGCTGGTAGTCATAATGGCTCCATATCTCAATGGGAAGCAGATGGCGATATACCTGTCAAAGGCCATAGCGGTCAGAATTACATGAGATGCACCACCATACAGATGTACAAAAAACCCCTGAAGCAAACATGCAGGATAGGATATTAATCTGTCTTGAGACCATATGCTATACAGCAGCTGAGGAAAAAGACTTGTAGCACCCATTGCATCATTGATAGGCAGGTTAAGTAACAGTATGTACATTGGTTTATGAAGATTCCTGTTTTCACAAATGGTGACAACAATTGTGAGATTGCAGAGTAAGATGGACAAGTATGTTACAATTCCAAATATGAATGCAGGATAAATGCTTGCCGGAGGCAGCTCCAAAGAGTGCAAAGTCAGTATCACTGAGAGGACAGATCCATTCGGATACATTTCGAATCCACTTATGACCTTGAAACATAAAAACCAGTAAGCTAATAATGCTTGTTTACATTATTTAAATCTCATTAGAACTTTGAAGTTTTGTTGATTTCCAAAAATGGAATTGTGTCATCCTTTTAATCATTGTTCTTACTACCTGGGGGGAAAAGCAATCATTCTATCAAAAGCATGTTAAATCCTCAATAAAGTCTTCAAAAACAAACAAATAAGCAAACAAGACAAAAACAACTGCATAACAGAATATACAAGACAGACGTTGTAGCATGTTAGCAGGTTAATATAATCCAAATTACTTTAAAGAAGTTAAATGTTAATAATTAATATTTAGATTTACATCAATTTTTTTTATGTCTTATAACTGTAACTTGTTCACATGAA